>CM035153.1:107518672-107836639 GCA_020205615.1 Panax quinquefolius
CTGAGTTCAATAACAGCAGAATAGCAAGTCAGGGCTTGATATTTTCAAGGTAACAAGCAAGCCGGGGCTTGGGTATGCGCAGAAAGAGTAGTTATTGTCAGAATTTGAGTCCAAGAAGGATTGGTTCGAGCTGATTAACTCAAGGACTTCTAAGAGGACTTAAAGACATATAAAGAGGCATATAAAAGGAGGAGAATTAAAAGGATTAGAGGCAAGTTTTGGAGGATTCCATTAGATTAGATTAGAGTAGATTGGAAAAAAAACCCTAGGTATTATGAGATTTGGAGATTAAAGCAACTTGGAGACCATTGAAGATCAAGAGTAGGAGCTTGAGGAAGATGAAGATTTGCTGACAATAGATTTATTCTTTACTCTACTTCTATATTTGTCTTTTAATATTTATTCAAGTGTGGATTCTTAATTTTAATTCAATGAACTAATTCTTTGTTTTATATTACAATGGATCTTATTGTGTAGTTTATTTTAATATGCTTCGCTATCAATTATTATGTTCTATTGTGAGGATTGTCTATTGTGATTTGGACTTAATTGTTTAATTGATTGGCCATCAATTATCGTGATAATCTATATGAACTCGAGAGATGAAGTATAGATTTAGATCTGATCATAATAGCATGTGTTTGTGATTTCTGCATAGTTGTAATTCATGATTCGTGTTTAGAATAGAGATATGCCTTTATGCCATATGTAATCTTATAGAGAACTTGTGCTTTAAATTCTTTTTAATTGTAATTCACATAGAGATATAGTGGATTAGTTAATTAGGGTGTCTTGCTTAATTCTATCATCTATGGATTTAAGTGATTATGGGTATTATGCATCGAGAGGTGGTTTTATCTACTTTAGTGTTCTTGATTAACAATTCAGGATAGAAAATAATTAATGAGAAGTGTGTTAACTTAAATAAATCAATAGGTGAAGTTGTGATCTTAAATCTCCATAATTTGATTTGTAATTAGTGGTAATTAGAATTAGTTTAATTAAATAATTGAATTCATAATATTAAATTCTTTGTTTAAATAAGATTAGTTTGGTTAAGAGTTAATATTTGGTAATTTATATTAATAATTCCTCGTGGGAATGATACTCTACTTTCACTATATTACTTGTCGACCACGTATACTTGCGCGTTGTGCTTAATTAGATTTTACCCAACAACTATTAAGGTTTAAGTTGAAAGAGTACTTATAACCGTGGACAAAGTGCACAATACATCTTACGAAGGGCTTAACACCCAAAGTACGGGAGTCCCTATAGTCTAATGACTGTTAAGGTTTTATAAGTTGAAAGAGTACTTATAACCGTGGACGTAGTTCAACGTCTTGTGACCCCTCAGCACGATTTGAAATCTTTTAAATTCCTGAGTTATTCATACTGCTTCCCAATTATCGAGCAATTGTGGAAGATTCTTGCTATTCTAAAAGGCGAATGTGGTAAGGATGATATTCCTTAGAATGAAGTAAGTCGTAGAATGCGACACTGAATGATGAATATATTGAATAAGTGAGAAAAGAAATTTTGAAATGAGTAGGAGATGAGTTATCAAAGAATAATGTAAAACTTTTAATAGAAAAGTTTAATAATTGTAGAAAGATCTTTGTGGAAAGAAGTGGTTATAGAACCCAATGAATAAATAAAGTATTAACATAAAATCTATTTTGATAGATTGATTGAATGAAGATTAATAAATAAAATTTTGAGGACGAAATTCATAGAAGAAGGGGTAAATGTAATGCCCCGAGAGTTTGAGAATCTAGTATATGATAATGATCCTTAGAGAAAGATAATAAATGTGTCAAAGAATATGTGATACTCAAAATATAATTGAATTCAGGTGAAAGTTATGAAATAAAACTTACAAGAATTTATTATTAAGAATTGTGTGAGTAGGAAATATAAAACCTATATTAAGGTAATGTGTTGAAGTTATTCAATGAAGAGATTTGATGAAAACCTGAGTAAGGTAGGGTTTCAGGGATTCCGAGGACGGAATCCTTGTAAGGAGGGAAGAATGTGACGAATGATTTGTTTGAGTTGTGATTCTGGGGACGGAATTCTTGTAAGGAGGGAAGGATGTAACAATCCAGAATTTTATTTTAAATTGTAATTCAAAATATTTATTGAGTTATATAAATATTTTAATTGATGTGTTATTATTGAATAAATATTTATTTAAGGTGAGTTGATTTGATTATTTATTTGTTGAATAAATAATTTACGAGTTAAGGAAATTGATCATCATGAGATAATATTTTAATATTTAGTTGATTAAGTAAAATTATAATTATAAAGAAAATTATAATTTTGTTGTATTGATCTATGTGGTAAATTTATTTAATAAATTGTTATTAGAATTAATTAAATTAAGTGTGACCATAAACAATATTATAAAGGAGTTATTAAAATAAGTTAAGGGAGGATAATTGAGTTTTGCCAATGAAGGCCTAATGAATGTTAAGTCTTTAATTTAAATCTATTTTACCAAACAAGGTGTAAGATTTAATGGGTTAATTTTTAGTTAGTTAGCCAAACAAGCCTTATGGCTTTTGAATTTAAAAAAAAACTGATGTCAGTTAAAATTATATTTATATTGTATAATTAACATATATATATATATATATATATATGATTACCTATACATTATATTGTTAGTACGTAAGGTTAGAGTTAGAAAGAAAGAACTCATAAGAGGAAAAAGAGGAGAAGAAGAAGTTAGTTGCAGAGAAAAATTTAGAGAGAATTGGGAGAAGTCTAGAGAATTTGAGAAAAGAATTGGGGAAAAGAAAGCTTGATAATCAAAGGATAACCATCATCTTCTAAAACTAAGGAATACGCGAAGTGCAGATAAGCATTAAGCAGTTAAGTTGTAGTTCATAAACTACGAATCAGGCAAGTCTTTCAGTTCCTATTTGTTATGTGAACTTGATGATTAATTGTTTTAAATCTTTATTGCAAAGAGCATGATGTGTTATATATATGTTGAAAGTATGAAATGTTAAAGTCAAATTATGACTATGTAGATTGATTAAATTGAGTAAGGACTCAATCTTTATACTTGTTATATGAACTGTAGCATGTATGTTATATGTTGAGCATGTTATTATGTGCTATGTGATGCATGAAAACTGTTAGATTTTGTCGGGCTGTCAAGTTCAACCTTGCAAATAACCACTTTTGCAGGTTCAAGATTCAAGGTAAAGTTATGTGTTACTTGAAAGACATGAATCAGATGTGATACTTGAAGATTTATACACTTTGGTTGTGTTATTATTATTTGAACCATGTTTAAGGTTATGAATAATGTATTATTGTTGAATTGTAATATCGTTTTGCGATGTAAACTATTGTAGTATTAAAATGATTATGAGATATTTAGATGTAAAGGTTGAAGGTTTTGGGAACGAAGATAGTTTGTAATAGAAAATTTTAATTATTACCCAAATTTCAATGGTTGTATTATCGTTTAATGATGTAAAATTAGAGGTTGAATGTATTATTAACGACCAAAGTCGAGAATTAAATTGTATGAATTTTGGGGTCGTTACATTTGGTATCAAAGCTGTAGGTTATAAACCTTAGATAAGAGTACCCTAGGCTATAACCTTAGAGAATAAAGGAGAAGATGATAAAGATGTTTTTAATATAGAATCAAAAAAGTTATATTTAAGTATGGTACAATTGTACTCTTTAATGGTTGATGTATGGTATCTGGGCTAAACGATTCCTTCATAGAGCGTATGTATATACGAACTAGCAACTCAAAACCTAGTTTGTTTGTTGTTTATAGGAAACCACTCAGCGTACCATATTGAAACTGTTAAAGACTCGATGTGTACCAAGTATAGAAAATGGATACGTATGATGAAAAAGGAAAGAAAGAGAATCTTTAAACAAAACGATCACGAGTTAAGAAAAGAATTTTAAGGGAGATGATTATAGAATAAGATCACGATGTGATCAGTTTAAGTTATAAAAGGAAGATGGCCTGTAATGTTTGAATAATTATAGCTTGATGCTATGAAGATGATGTACTATGAAATAGTACGAGATAACTCACGAGGAGTTATAGATGAAGTGATACGAGGAACTCGTATCGAGTAAAGAGCAAGTTATAAGCAAGATAGATTTAGGTGGGGATTTCAATTGAGGACTCAAGTGATGGCTAAGTTGTACAAACCTTTGTATGGGCGAGGGTTTTGTGCTTGCACTCAGTTTATCCCATTGATAATCATTGGAATGTTGGTGTCGCACTATCAATGTATATGTGGTGAAAAGGTGATTCTTTTCTCATGTGTATATTTGATAGTTAGAAACTATTAAGATTAGTCAGATATTATTAGGATTAGGTGCGGTTCTTAAAACTAAAGTGTGACGCCCCCAAAATAGGTATACATCACCCATCTTGGGTCGCCAGATATATGGTACAGAAATCAAATAAAAACTTCTTTAATACAACTGTCGTGTAAAAATACGACAAAACATAGCTGAGAGTTTAAACAAGAATATTGCCTTCTAGACAATATCCACTCTCAATGGAGCCCTTATTACATTTATTATCACACTATTTCACAGAATAGTGAGGACTACTAAAACAACCATCTGGACCGTCAATCTGTTCCCCGACTAGTCCCAGCTATATTCTCATTTCCTGAAGAGAACAATGAAAGAAAAGGGTGAGCTTAACTAGCCCAGTAAGAAATATTATGACTAAGATAATGCAGAATAAATTATCCTTAGCCTTCAACAGTATAACAACTGTTGGAATATAATAGACAACAAGTTTTAGATCAACAACTGCAGCGGAATAAGCAATCCATTAGAAGAGTCAAGTAGAACATAATGTCTACTGTCTCCTCTAGATTAAAAGTCCATAGTTAATATTTCATTCCTGTAATACTTATCAACAGTTCTTTGTTATACAAAAGAAGAACTCTCATCACCTGTCTTCACCTAAGCCACCAAAGATTTTAGTTAATTTCACAATTCATATTTATAATCATGTAAATCGACAGTTCCACCTTGCCACAAAGGCTTAATAGAACGTTTACTCAATATCTTTACCCCAAAGGCTAAAGATATTCAAATGTAATAACAATGATCATACCAATCAGTTGTCTACCATTGCACTACGGGCCAAAGATATTCAACTATAAAACCAATGGTCATGATTATACCAATCAATTGTCTGTCAGTGTACTACAGCCAAAGACATTCAACTGTTAACAAATGGTCATGATCCTGCCAATCACATCATCGAATTCTCAATGCACTACGGTCCAAGGATATTCGTTAGTATCACTAGTGGTCATGATCATGTCATACACCTGTCCATCTTTGCATTACGGGCTAAAGCTTTCAATCAACAGTTCGTCTTTGCACGTAAGCCAAATATATACAATTGTAAAATTAATAATCAACAGTCCATCTTTGCACGTAAGCCAAAGATATACAACCATAAAACCAATAATCAACAGTCCATCTATGTACGTAAGCCAAAGATGACTTTCATCACAATATAAGCATGAGGATGATGACAATGATATAAGCATTAATCAAACGAAATCAAGGATAAATATTAAAGACTTTAAATTTATCCAGAGTTTAAAAATATCCAAATTGTCAACATGATACTGCTTTGTGGAGTAAAATTCAAGAATAATATTCACGTACCAAAAATAATTTGGATAGAAAAGAAATATATTTTTCGGGTAAATAGTACCCCGTGAATAGTACCCCGTGAATAGTATTTCAGGAATAGTACCTCATGAATAGTACCCCAACATGAAATGTACCCCCAAATACCCGAGTGAATGATACTAGAGTGAATAGTAATTGGGTGAATAGTAACTCGTGAATAGTACTCCGGCATAAAAAGTGCCCTGAATACCTAACTGAATAATACTAGAGTGAATAGTAACCGGCTGAATAGTAACCCGTGAATAGTAATTCGTACCAGAAAAATACAAAAGAAAACGATATTTCATGACGAGTACAAAAGAAATGATATCCCAGATGAGTATAATAGAATATACCAAACTGCAAATGGATTTTCACCCTTTGCGGTAATCCACGTAGACAGGTCATTTCCACAATTTAATAAAGAATGAATACAAAGGATCATTCACCATGCATGCGGTAATCCACATAAACAGGTTATTCCAATAGAATAATAAAGAATGGAATAACAGAAGAATTCACCATGCATGTGATAGACCGCACAGACAGGTTATTCCCAACAGAATAATAAAGAATGGAATCAGGTCATGCGTAATCCGCACAGACAGGATATTCCAACAAAATAATAAAGAACGGAATAACAACAGAATTCACCAGGCATGCGATAGACCGCAAAGACAGGTTATTCCAACATAATAATAAAGAATAGAATAACAGAAGAATTTCACCATGTATGCGGTACTTCGCATAGACAAGTTATTCCAACATAATAATAAAGAATGGAATAACAACCCTTACGAGTATTGAAAGAAAATAACTCTCTTCATGAATACGAAAGAATAATACCCCTTACCTTAAAAGAAAACTGGATACTGGAATAGTGAGGTAGTAGACTTCTCTTCTTCTTTCTCTCTATAATTTCTCTATATAATAATTGCTCTATAGCTTTAGTGAATTGGTGAGAAATGAAGGAAGAATGAGCTTTTATTTATAGGAAAATATAGTTTCAATAATTGCACATTTTGTGGCTCAAAATATTATAGTATAATACCTCCCTCTTTTTCTTCATTTTTAATTTAGTCCTGTAAGTATTATCAAACTTGCACCACCTCCCCTAATAGTAAATCATGTGACTCAATAGTTCTAAACATATGAAAAAATTAATTATAGTAAAGTACCTTCAAAACTAACTGAATAGCCTAAACGAAGTACTGATAGAACATAAAATAAATTATGCCGGACATCCGGCGCATAAAGTACATCATAAAGGATCAATGCTGAGCATCCTAGTATTTCCAGTTTGTAAGTGCCAATGCCTAGCACGTCCACACTGGAATCGTTCCCCATGTATACTTTTTTGCCAGCCAGAACTCGGCGGTATTCCACGTATCCATTCCGATCTCTAGCTATGTGGTACGTTGCTCCGGAGTCTACAATCCACATATGGAGAGAATGAGCAACAAAAATAGTACTCGATACTAAGCACATAGATAGATTAGGACTAGGAATTACCTTTTTCGGCTCAGTGCACTCACGAGCGAAGTGTTCCGCCTTGCTAAAGTTGCAACAAATCAACTTGGCCTTGTCCTTCTTGTCAGAACTATGTTTACTTCTATTCTTCTTAGAAGTGCCAGCCTCTACTACCTTCTGAGGCGCATTAGCATTGGCAATCTCTATTAGTCAAGCCTTTAGGCATTCATTCTCTAGTTGTTCAGTCTTTAAACTCTCAACCTCTAGCTGCTCAGCTTCTAAGCGCTCAAGGTGATGAAAAATATCTTCTAAAGATTTAATATTTTCATCTTGAGCTATGTTAATCTTGAGATTATTACAATTGAGGGGAAATGAACGAATCACTGCCCGAATTTGCTGTTCATCTAACAAAGGGTTGCCAGCAGCTCCTAACGCTTCAATCATATTCGACATAACCTAAAGATGTTCTCTAAATGTGTGTTCATCTTTCTTTGTATAACTATCGAATTTGGTAGTTAAGAGATGCAACCTAGCCATGTTCATTTTCTTTTTAGAAAAGAAAGAGGGAGAATCTTATTAGAGATATTCGAGTAGTTCACCACAGTATATAAATATCTTTACCACATGAACTAAATTAACATAAAAATAATAGGACATAAATATAGAAGGGAGACTTCGCCATGCTTAGGAATCACAATCCGTATAAATGTCTAATTATTTAAATTTAATTTTTCAGTACACAAGACGTATAATTTAGGGAATAATTTAATTAAATTACTACAACCTAAATCACTCCCACTAGGAACAAGGGTATATATGTAATTATAGCATGATAATTTAATTCCAAACATCAACAATTAATATCCCAAAAATATTAACAAATGGAATTGAATAATAGGCATTATTACTCGATTAATATACTAAGTATGCTATAAAAATTTTAAAATGCATCCAAAAAATTTCTACAATATATTAACATCACAAAACATTA
Organism: Panax quinquefolius; assembly: GCA_020205615.1. Classification (NCBI taxonomy): domain Eukaryota; kingdom Viridiplantae; phylum Streptophyta; class Magnoliopsida; order Apiales; family Araliaceae; genus Panax; species Panax quinquefolius. The sequence continues at coordinate 107,526,831 of CM035153.1, forward strand.
ATGTAATTTTTCTCGAATTTATTTTGATAATTTTGCTAATCATCACAATTAATTAATCATGCATAAAAAGATGGAAATTAACCAAATATATCCAAATATGTTAATTTCTTCTATATTTTTTTTAACAAGTAGCTTATCATCATAAAAGGATAACTTTAATTTTCTCGAATTTTCTAATAATCATGCTAATTATCATAATTAATAAACTATTGTACAATAAATTGGAAAGTAACCAAAACTATCCAAAATAGTTATTTTCCTCCGAAAAAATCTTAATGAAGAACTTAACATCATCATATAGTCACTGTAACGTTTCTAGAATTTTCGTGATATGTTTGCTAATTTTCATAATTAATAAATCATTAATTATTACGTAGAAAATTAACCAAAAATATAAAAAACTGTCAATATTTCCAAATTCCAGTATAATAATTAATCATATGAAAATAATTAATTTCTATTAATTTTTTAGAATTTAATAGTCACTTTTACAATTTTTAAATTAATTTCCATGTTAAAAATAATTAATAAATTATTTTCTGGAAATTAAATATAAAAATATGTCAAAACGGGTAAGAACCGCGGGTCAGTCGCGCAGGTCAGACGCGCGGGTCACGTGCGTGGTTCGGGTCACGGGTTATCTTCAACCTCCAGACACCAAAATTTACCAAAATGCGATTTCGCAACTAAAACTTTGAGAAGCCATATCTCACTCTATATAACTCCGATTTAGGCCCATAATATATCGTTGAAAAGCTTACAACGAGTACTACGCATACATACAAAAATCAACTGAATCGGACAATCACAAAAAAAGTTATGGCTATTCAAAGAAGGCTGTTTGTAAACTAGGGTTTCAAATTAATTTTAAATTAATTATCTAATTAAACCCAAATTATGCAAATCATATACACTGTGGTTAGGCTACAATATATTACAATATTATCCCCTAACATTTAGTGTATCTAAGGTTGCTATTAATGATGTTTTCAAGTTTTTTAAATATGCAATCATGGCATAAAGTGTAAATATTACATACATAGCATGCATCACATCGTTAAACCTTGCTCTGATACCAATGAAAAGATTTTAATATGTATGTTATTAACATTTACACATAATATGGAGAATCAAAGGCATACCTTTTGAATCCTGATTGAGTCTTTGTTGCGGAAAATCTCCTGTCGTTCCTTTAATCCAACAGCGTCTCCGAACTACGATCGAGAACGGAGCACTAATTCACAGTACGTAACAATTAAAGTTTTGGACTGGATATTGGGAGCGGTGTTTGGAAATTGAAGTGTTGTTGCGAATTGATCGATAAAGGATGACTATTTAACAAGGAAGTGGTTGAGCCACTTCCCAACTCTCTTCCCATGTCTAGTCACCCCACGTTCAAAATCACGAACGACTCTATTGGCCTTGTCAATTAGGGAACGATTAATGACCCTCCATGGGCGCCCCAATTGGATATCCATATTCTAACAACGACAAGAGTATATACACCTACTCTCTTGTCCTTTTCTTTTTTAGTTTTTCAAGGCAAATTATAAATGAGCAAGCTGCTAAGTCTTTATCTTTCTGTTATTAATTAGGTTCTGTTTGACTTAGTATTTAAAGTTTGGATTTTGTATTTTCAGTTTCATTATTTGTAGGAGTTAGTTTAGGAAGCTACTGTACTTGAATTATTTTTAAACTCATTTGTTAATTATAAATAATGATGAATGAATAACCAAGAGGTGTATTATGCCTTTATTTTCCTTCTCTATTTTATACTCTTCACCTCTCTATAACATGATATCAAAGCATGAAACACGTGGCCATTGATTTTCATTTTATACGTGAACAAGTCCAATCAGGATGTCTGTAAGACCCCAACTTTTATGAATAAAGATGAATTTTCTATAATTATCATTTTTGAATATTATGGAATGAATTTAATATAATGTTATAGTTGTGAGTAATATTTATAAATTTTGCAAAGTACGCAAGTTGTTATATAATATTCGATTGATCGGGGAATATTCGTTTTAACAGGGAATATTCGTACGACGGCACAATCATTGGTGGACCTCATAACGCAATTATTGTCGGATTGAGAAAACGACAAAATATTTTTATGAAAATAACAGCGGAGGTTTTACAGTTAAAACTGTTGAACTACTCGGTAGTAAAGGTACAGTAATACGCGTGGTTGCATAGTAGCACACGGTATTGATTATTAATGCTTACGTAAGAAGTCACTCAGTTTTGTTTAATTATTGCTACAGTAATTGCTGCATAGTATTTCACGTTATTTGATTCAATTATTGTCGATATTATATAATCAATAATTGAGACGACGAAGTTATTAATATTAGTATTTGTAATATTAACGATGTCAAGAAGTTCTGCCAAGGAGAGGTTTGGTCACCTAATTGCGCGCCAATAGGGAGAAATCCTTATTGGAAAGCCCCATCTTTCCTGGGAACGACCTGGTCGATTAATATTGTGAATTATAATAATGATGATAAATGTTGTTCAAAATATTGAAGTAATTTTTATGAAGAATTTGTTGTATTTATGGACCCCCCCCATTTATCCATTTTTTAAAATAATCGGTAGAAAGTTATTTATTATAATAAATATGGGCCCACATGTGGGGGCCACATGTGAGGCCCATATGTGGAAAATTGTATTGATGGGAGGTTATTTTTCAAATGGGATGTCATGAGAGGGGTGGGAGAAAAAGTCAGGAGAATGTTATCATTATTAGTATTATTATATATATATGTTATAAATAACATGTGTTATATATATATATATTTATATATTATATTTTTTTGTTTTTCTCAATATTGGTTTTGAATTCAAGTACTGATTATGGCAACAGACATCTGTAATTTATAAAATTATTGCGTCCGTATTATTTTTTAAACAGTACCCCTTTTATTCTCCTATAAATAGGATGCTTAGTTAGAATTGAAATCACACCAGAAATTCAGAGAAATTCTCTTCAATAATCTTGACCGTATTTCTTTCGAGTTTTAAGAAGCTTTGGCGTAGTAGTGAGTTTTCTTCAAGAATATCCTCGCCCTACCAAATTTAATACTCTTCTTTTACGGTAAGGGTATTATTCTTTTGTATTCATGAAGAGAACTTACGTTATTCCATTCTTTATTATTACATTGGAATAACTCAGATACGCTGGCTACCCTATACTTGGTGAAATTCTTACGTTATTCCATTCTTTAATATTCATTGAATATCCCCGCATCAGACGCTTTTTTACATGGGACTGGTTCCGCTCTTTATTATTACATTTGAATATCTTGTGCATGCGTTTTTATACCGGACTGGTTCCGTCTTTATTATTACGTTGGAAATATCTTATCTCGTACGCTTTTACGCCTCGGACTGGTTCCATTTTTTATTATTACATTGGAATATCACATGCATGCGTTTTATGTCGGACCTGGTTCCATCTTTATTATTCTGTTGGAATAACCTGCCCGTGCGGTCTATCGCATGCCTGGTGATTTCTTTTGTTATTCCATTCTTTATTATACTCAGTTGATTAAAGTTTTGACTTTTATACTCCATGAAATTAGTGGAATATCTTTGATATTTGCGCTTCATCCAGTATCTTTTCGTGGAAATATTCTTCTGAGCATTCTTGAATTTTACTACACAAAGAAGTATCATGTTGACAATTTGGACGTTATTGGTTCGTGGACAAATTAATTCTTGAACTTGTTTTATTGAATTATTATATCATTGTCATCATCCTCATGTTTATATTATGTTGACAGTCATCTGTGGCCTGTAGTGCATAGATGGACTTGGTATGATTATGACCAGGGATTATTCGGTATAATCATGACCGTAATGTTACAAATGATGTGGTAAAAGTCCTCATTGACCCGTAGTGCATTGATGGACAGTTGTTGGCATGATCATGACCATTGGTGAATACACGAATATCCTTGGCCCGTAGTGCATAGATAATTTGTGGTTGTGATACTAATGAATATGCTTGGCCGTAGTGCAGGGATGATGTTGCTTATTTATTAAGCTGAGTCCCAGCGATAAAAGTGATGAAAAACCTTTTAAATCATAAAAGATAGTAGATTTTATTCTCTACTTGACTCTTTTAATGGATTGCTTGTTCCGCTACAGTTAAACTTCATATTTGTTATATTTTATCAGTTTAACATTATTGAAGACTAATGATAATTTATTCTTCATTATCTTAGTCATAATATTTCATCGGGCTAGTTGAGCTCACCCTTTCTTTTTTGTTCTCTTCAGGAAATGAGAACGTAGCCGGGACTAGTCGGGGAACGGAGTGACGGTCCAGAAGATAGTATTAGTAGTCCTCACTATTTTGTTAAATAGTGTGAAAATAAATGTAATGAGAACTCTTTTGAGTATGGATATTGTCTAGATGACAATATTCTTATTAAAACTCTCAGTTTGTATTTTATCGTATTTTGCACGATAGTTGTATTTGAATTTTGTACCATGTATTTGGCGACTCAAGATGGGTGATGTATACCTATTTTGGGGGCGTTATAGTTGGTATCAAAGCTTAGGGATATGATCCCTGGCTAAGATGTGAGACAAGAACTAGGAGGGGAGAGATGGGGAATTTCTTCGCTAGTATGACCTACCTAAGTTTATTTGATATTTAATTTGTCGGTCAGAGTATAGGGATAATATGTGATATAATAATTAACCCTTGTTTTGTGGCAGTATTGGAAAATGACATCCGAGAATGTTGAGAACATCAATGGAGCACAGGAGACCATTGAGTCTCCACGGATCAATAGTCAGGATAATGTGCATCAGGAAGGCGACAATCCTCAGGCAAACAACAACACTGACCAAATGATGAACGATGGAATGTTCAGAGGCTTTATGCAATTCATGTAACATCAGGCAAGAGCGGCTCCTGTCCAAAATACAGGTGGATATACTGGAAACTCTCGGACGGTCACCGCCAAGTAGTTTAAGGAGCTGGGACCACCGGAGTTTTTTGGAGAACCAAAACCACTTAAGGCGGAGACGTGGATAAAGCAGATCAACAAGATATTTGATGTCTTGGGATGATCTGAGGAGAAAAAGGTTCCCTTTGCCACCTTCATGTTATGCGAAGAAGCAGACATGGTGGGAATCATAAAGCGTACTCAACTCCGCCAGCCAAGGTTGAAGATGTCTTGGGAGAAGTTCTAAGAATTGTTCAACGACAAGTACTTTCCCAAAAGTATTCATCACATGAAAGAGGTAGATTTCATCAAGCTGGAGCAAAACAACATGACCGTGTTGCGAAAATGGGATGAAGCCAAGTTTGCCGAGTTGTCCTGGCCATCGTCCCATTTAGTTGATAATGAGGAGAGAATGACGCGAATGTTTTTAAGAGGTTTAAAACCTGAGATACGTCAATATCTTATCTCTCATAAACTGTGTTTGTATTCAGATGTTGTTAATAGGGCTCAATTATTGGAGCGTGATAATGAGTCAACCCAACCAAAAGAGAGCAGCCGACAAAATGATAATACCAGTGAGAGCAGTCATCGAAGTAGTGACAACAAGCGTGGAGAGAATCAGCAGGCCAGAAATGGTAACCACTTCGGTGGTAATCAGGGCCAAAATATTAAGAATGGGCATTTCAAGAAGAGGAGATTCAACAATGATGGAAAGACGTCAGCACCAGCACCCGTTGTTAAGGAAGGAGAACGACCACCTATCATATGCTTCAAATGTGGAGGGGAGGGACACATTAGTCCAAACTGCGTGATGACATCCAAAGCATGTTATAATTGTGGAAGAGAAGGTCACCTAGCCCGATTTTGTTGTTCACCGAAGACAAGTTTAGCTAGGATGGACACACCAAAGGCCGTCCCAGAAAAGTCAAAGTCGGTAGTTCATGGGAGAGCATTTGTTGTGACCTCCCAGAAAGCAAGGAACCCGAATGAGGTCATCACGGGTAAGCTTATCATAAACTCTAGCGAAGTTTATACCTTATTTGATACTGGTTCTACCCATTCTTTTATTTCTCCTACTTGCGCTCAACATTTAAATTTGACTCCAGAGAAATTAGACTTTGACTTATCTGTTGAAACTCCGTTGGGAAAAACCTTCATCACATCCACTGTTTATAAGTCTTGTTTAGTTCAAATAGGCACCCACACATTACCTGTCGATCTTATTTCTTTGAAAATACTTGCATTTGATGTGATTCTAGGAATTGATTGGTTAACTACTCATCATGCAAAAATTGATTATTTTCGTAAGGTTGTTAGCTTTCATATTCCTAACCAACCTATTATTCGAATTCAAGCAACCAAACCATTAAAATCAATCACTGTCATCTCAAGCCATAAAGCTATTTGTTTATTGAAAAATGGATGTCAAGCTTTCATAGCTCATGTCACGGATCTAAATAAAAATACGTCAGTTTTGAATGATATTTCTATTGTTAATGAATTTCCTGACGTATTCCCTGAAGAACTTCCTAGCCTACCCCCAGAGCGTGAAATTGAATTTTGTATCGACCTTAAACCCGGTACAAAACCCATTTCCAAAGCCCCATATCGAATGACTCCTATTAAACTGTAGGAATTGTTAGACATCGGCTTTATTCGTCCTAGTACTTCTCCCTAGGTGCTCCTGTTCTATTCGTAAAGAAGACAGATGGGAGTATGCGACTTTGTATTGATTATCGGGAGTTGAATCATGTCACCATTAAAAATAGGTACCCATTGCCACGTATTGAAGACCTGTTTGACCAATTACAAGGCGCCAAATTCTTTTCAAAGATTGATCTTCATTCCGGATATCACCAATTGAAGATTAGAACAGATGACATTCCAAAGACGACTTTCAGAACTCGGTACGGGCATTATAAATTTCTAGTCATGTCCTTTGGATTGACTAATGCTCCTGTTACCTTCATGGATATGATGAACCCAGTATTCAAGAAATATTTAGATCACTTTGTGGTCGTCTTTATTGATGACATCCTCATATATTCCAAAACCCGTGAAGATCATGAGCAACACTTGAGGCTGATACTCCAAAAGCTTCGTGAATATAAGCTTTATGCCAAGTTGAAGAAATGCGAGTTCTGGCTTGAGGAAGTAGCATTCCTTGGGCACGTGGTATCAAGTCATGGAATATCTGTTGACCCAGCAAAGATTGAAGCTATTCAAAGTTGGGAGCAACCTAAATCAGTGACCGAAGTACGTAGCTTTCTCGGTTTAGCTGGTTATTATCGGAGGTTCGTGGAAGGATTTTCTCGAATCGCTACTCCACTAACTTAGCTGACTCGGAAAGATACAAAGTTCAGTTGGAGCAAGGAATGTGAAAAGAGTGTTCAAGAACTCAAGAGGAGACTCATTTCAGCACCTGTTTTGACAATACCATCTGGCTCGGAGGGATTTGTCATCTACAGTGATGCTTCGGGCAAATGGTTAGGATGTGTTCTCATGCAACATGGGAAAGTCATAGCCTATGCCTCTCGGTAACTCAAAGAATAAGCAAGGAATTATCCTACTCATGATCTAGAGTTAGCAGCTGTTGTCTTTGCGCTTAAAATTTGGAGGCATTACTTGTATAGGGAAAAAGTGGAGATCTTTACGGATCATAAAAGCCTCAAATATTTCTTCACTCATAAGGAACTCAACATGCGACAGAGACGTTGGCTTGCACTATTGAAGGATTATGATCATACCATCTAATACCATCCTGGAAAAGCGAACGTGGTAGCTGACGCATTAAGTAGAAGATCATATGCGGGTACGAGTTCTATATTGTCAACGCAAAGGCCCATTTTGTGTGACTTGCAAAGGATGGAGATAGAGTTAAAGTCTCCGGGGACCCATGTGATGATGGCGAGCATACGAATAGAACCGACTTTAATTGATAAAATTAAAGCTGCTCAAACTACAGACCTGGAGCTGATGCGTATGAGGAAGAAAGTGCAAGAAGGTGCTATGCCAGAAGCAAGAATCGATGAAGAAGGAATACTTCGAGTCAACTCCAGACTTTATGTTCCTAACAATCCTGATTTAAGGTATAAAATCACGATGGAGGCGCACAACACATCGTTCGCAATCCATCCTAGGAGTAACAAAATGTATCGTGATCTTCGTCATACATTTTGGTGGAGTAATATTAAGAGAGAGATAACGTTGTTTATCTCAGGGTGTCTAACTTGTCAACGAGTCAAGGCGGAGCATCAAGTACCAAAAGGTCCATTGCAACCACTTGAAATTCCAGAATGGAAGTGGGAGCATATTACCATGAATTTCGTTACTGGTCTTCCAAGGTTTCTCAAGGCATAGATGTAATTTGGGTCATTGTTGATAGATTGACCAAGTCTGCTCATTTCTTACCAATACGAGAAACTTATACAGTTGAACGTCTTGCTCGTATATACATAAATGAGATTGTTAGACTGCATGGTATGCCAGTATCCATAGTTTCTGATTGAGACCCAAGATTCACTTCACGATTTTGGGTTAGTTTGCAAAAAGCTATGGGCACGAATTTACGATTTAGTTCGGCATATCATCCTTAGACGGACGGATAATCAGAGAGGACTATTCAAACTCTGGAAGATTTATTAAGACTTTGTGTCCTTGACTTCATGGGAAGTTGGGATAAGTTTTTACCATTGGTGGAGTTTTCCTACAACAACAGTTATCAAGCAAGTATTGGCATGGCTCCATTTGAGGCATTGTATGGAAGAAAGTGTCGTTCTCCAATATGCTGGGATGAGGTGGGTGAAGCAACGTTGTTGGGACCAGAGTTGGTACGTATGACTACGGAAAAGATTCAAACGATCCGGCAACGTATAAAAACCTCACAAGATCGACAAAAGAGTTATGCTGATATTCATCGAAAGGACGTGGAATTCGATATTGGAGATCATGTGTTGTTACGTGTAACTCCATGGAAAGGAGTTACGAGATTTGGAAAGAAAGGAAAGCACAATCCTCGATTCATTGGCCCATTTTTAATTCTCGATTGAGTAGGGACTGTAGCCTATAGACTCGCTTTACCGCCAAGTATATATTGTGTTCATAACATTTTTCATATATCTATGTTACGTAAATATGTGAAAGACCCAAACCACATTATTGAGTTAGAACCGGACGAGATGGCGAAAGATTTAACGTATGAAGAGGTTCATGTTCAAATCTTGGATAAGAAGGAACATATTCTACGCTCCAAGGTTATACCTCAAGTCAAAGTTTTATGGAGGAACCACGATGTTGAGGAAATGACCTGGGAGTTAGAATCTGAAATGAAGTCATGGTATCCTTACCTCTTCGACATACCAGGTACGTACCCTAATTTCGAGGGTGGAATTTCATAAGAAGGGGAGATTGTAAGACCCCAACTTTTATGAATAAAGATGAATTTTCTATAATTATCATTTTTGAATATTATGGAATGAATTTAATATAATGTTATAGTTGTGGGTAATATTTATAAATTTTGCAAAGTATGCAAGTTGTTATATAATATTCGATTGGTCGGGGAATATTCGTTTTAACAGGGAATATTAAATGACGACCAAGACAATCATTAGTGGACCCTATTAACGGAATTATTGTCGGATTGAGAAAACGACAAAAATATTTTTATAAAAATAACGGTGGAGGTTTTACAGTTAAAACTGTTGAACTACTCAGTAGTAAAGGTACAGTAATACGTGTGGTTGCATAGTAGCACACGGTATTGATTATTGATGCTTACGTAAGAAATCACTCAGTTTTGTTTAATTATTGCTACAGTAATTGTTGCATAGTATTTCACGTTATTTGATTCAATTATTGTCGATATTATATAATCAATAATTGAGACGATGAAGTTATTAATATTATTATTTGAAATATTAACGATGTCTAGAAGTTCTGCCAAGGAGAGGTTTGGTCACCTAATTGCGCGCCAATAGGGAGAAATCCTTATTGCAAAGCCCCCTCTTTCCTGGGAATGACCTGGTTGATTAATATTGTGAATTATAATAATGATGATAAATGTTGTTCAAAATACTGAAGTAATTTTTATGAAGAATTTGTTGTATTTATGGACCCCCCCCCCCATTTATCTATTTTTTAAAATAATCGGTAGAAAGTTATTTATTATAATAAATGTGGGCCCACATGTGGGGGCCACATGTGAGGCCCATATGTGGAAAATTGTATTGATGGGAGGTTGTTTTTCAAATGGGATGTCACGGGAGGGGTGGGAGAAAAGGTCAGGAGAAAGTTATCATTATTAGTATTATTATATATATATATATATATATGTTATAAATAATATGTGTATATATATATATATATATATATATATATATATTTATATATTATATTTTTTTTTTTTTTTCTCAATAATGGTTTTGAATTCAAGAATCGATTATGGCAATGTGAGACATCCGTAATTTATAAAATTATTATGCGTCAGTATTATATTTTTAAACAAAGTATTCTTCTATTCTCCTATAAATAGGATGCTTAGTTTGAATTGAAATCACACCAGAAATTCAGAGAAATTCTCTTCTATAATCTTGAGCGTATTTCTTTCGAGTTTTAAGAAGCTTTGAGCGTAGTGCAAGTTTTCTTCAAGAATATCCCGCATTTCTACTAATCTAATCTTCTTCTTTACTAAGAAGGGGTATTATTCTTTTGTATTCATGAAGAGAACTTCGTTATTCCATTCTTTATTATTCATTGGAATAACTCAGATAATGTGAGCTACCCTATACTTGGTGAAATTCTTACGTTATTCCATTCTTTATTATTCATTGGAATATCCTGCTCAGACATTTTACTTACGGACTGGTTCCGTCTTTATTATTCTCGTTAGAATATCTTGTTCGTGCGCTTTTACGTCGGACTGGTTAAAATCTTTATTTCATTTGAATATCATGTTCACATGCGTTTTACTGGCGGACTTGGTTAAAATCTTTATTATTCTGTTGGAATATCACGTCTGCATGCGCTTTTACGTGGGACCGGTTCCATCTTTATTATTCATTGGAATAACTCGCCTGCATGGCCTATCGCATGCCCGGTGATTTCTTTTTGTGATTCCATTCTTTATTATACTCGGTTGATTAAAGTTTTGACTTTTATACTCCATGAAATTAGTGGAATATCTTTGATATTTGCGCTTCATCCAGTATCTTTTCGTGGAAATATTCTTCTGAGCATTCTTGAATTTTACTCTACAAAGAAGTATCATGTTGACAATTTGGACGTTATTGGTTCTTGGACAAATTAATTCTTGAACTTGTTTTATTGAATTATTATATCATTGTCATCATCCTCATGTTTATATTATATTGAAAGTCATTTGTGGCCTGTAGTGCATAGATGGACTTGGTATGATTATGACAAGGGATTATTCGGTATAATCATGACAGTAATGTTACAAATGATGTGGTAAAAGTCCTCATTGGCCCGTAGTGCATTGATGGACAGTTGTTGGCATGATCATGACCATTGGTGAATACACAAATATCCTTGGCCCGTAGTGCATGGATAATTTGTGGTTGTGATACTAATGAATATCCTTGGCCAGAAAAGTGCGGGGATGATGTGGATTATTTATTAAAATTCGAGTCCCAGTGATGATAAAAGTGATGAAAAATCTTTTAAATCATAAAAGATAGTAGATTTTATTCTCTACTTGACTCTTTTAATGGATTGCTTGTTCTGCTGCAATTAAACTTGATGTTTGTTATATTTTATCAGTTTAACATTATTGAAGACTAATGATAATTTATTCTTCATTATCTTAGTCATAATATTTTTTACTGGGCTAGTTGAGCTCACCATTTCTTTCACTGTTCTCTTCAGGAAATGAGAACGTAGCCGGGACTAGTCGGGGAACGGAGTGACGGTCCAGAAGATAGTATTAGTAGTCATCACTATTCTGTTAAATAGTGTGAAAATAAATGTAATGAGAACTCTTTTGAGTATGGATATTTTCTAGATGACAATATTCTTATTAAAACTCTCAGTTTGTATTTTATCGTATTTTACACGACAGTTGTATTATTAAGTTGTATTTGAATTTTGTACCATGTATTTGGCGACTCAAGATGGGTGATGTATACCTATTTTGGGGGCATCACAATGTTTGTGTGTTGTTCATATTTCATGTAAAGATCAACTTGCGGATGCACTCACAAAGCCCCTATCACGCACGCAATTTCTTTCTCTTAAGGCCAAGATTGGAATCTCTACTCGAGCTCCATCTTGAGGGGGCATAATAGAGCAAGCTGCTAAGTCTTTATCTTTCTGTTATTAATTAGGTTCTGTTTGACTTAGTATTTAAAGTTTGAATTTTGTATTTCCAGTTTCATTATTTTTAGGAGTTAGTTTAGGAAGCTATTGTACTTGAATTATTTTTAAACTCATTTGTTAATTATAAATAATGATGAATGAATAACCAAGAGGTGTATTATGCCTTTATTTTCCTTCTCTATTTTATACTCTTCACCTCTCTGTAACAAATTAACCTTCGATTGATCTGCATGTAACTACTTCAGCACCATTTAATAATGATGATCTACATGCAACTATTTCGACACCATTCAATAATGATGATTGAGGGGTTACTCTGAAACATTTGGATTACTTGGAGGAATAAATATGTAATTCACCCCAAATAGAAAAACTTAATATGATCAAATATTGATATTGGAGTTCACATATTTCTGGTTATATGTGGGATTTATTTTAAGCCTACCACAAGTAGATTGGGATTAAAAGACTTTGTTAAGTTGAGTTGACCTATGTGTGCCTATATATATATATATATATATATATACACACACATAGGAAAATTTGACAAAACTTAATCAACTTATTGATCAAAAAAACCATTGAGCGCTCTTGTCAAACTACCAAAAAAATATATAAGCTCTTTTTTGTTTGTATCAAAATTAATTAGTAGACATTTAATTTAATTGTCAAAAATGCCCATAATTTGATCGTATCAGTTATTGTATCTACCAACGTGCACATATGAGGTTATCAAATTTTGCACATTTTTGACAAATATTAAAAAGATCAATGATTTTGGTACAAAAAAATAATTAATATGATTTTTTCTAGTTCAATGATTAATTCAGTCATTTAACCAGCTCAATTTGATGATTTCGTTGTCTTAGATAGTGTAATTGTTGCCTTCTCTCACGAAAGATGTTTATTACGTTCACTAAAAAAGAGTATGGTGGCTTTTAATTCATTAGTTGAACTGAATGCTTAGAGAGAGATAAAGAGTGAATGAATATTTTCATATGAATAAGTTGTTAATTGTCTTTATTTTATACAGATATTAAGAAATAGAAAATTAAGGTTCAACAGCCAACCACCTCATGAAAATGGCAAAAGAACCTTTTTATGAATGCAAAACATCCTTCTCCCTTCTCCCTTCTCCCTTCTCCTTCCAGTTTCCAAAACACCAATATCCCATAACACAAAAACCAAAGCGTAAGAATTAAGAATATTACATGATATATATATATATATATATATATATATATATATATATATATATATATATATAGTCCCCTTCAGTTGAGGGATCCCTCAAATAGTGTTATTTGAGGGATATGGCGCTCAACCGTTGGATTTGTTTTAATGACTTTATGTGGCTGAGATTGTTTTACATCTTTTAACCTGTTTTCTCCAAATAATCCAACACATCCAATGATGGAGAAAACCTAAGGCACGCAAAAGGGAAAAGAGGAAGAGTCTCGTGCAAGCCTAAGAAAAGACTAACCCTTTCGAGATGAAGAGATGACCCACCATTTTCACATTTTCAACCCAACTTGCAAGATTATCATTTCTATAAGGTATCCACGTAGTTTTTTTCCCTAACAAAATCTAGGTTGTGGGCGTTGATTTGGAGATGTACGAGGGTTTTTTGAATTGAGTTTTTTAAATCTGAGTTGAGATTACATCTCCAGATTTAATATGGATTTGTAAAAATTCAAGTGACTTATTATTGTTGAAAGAAAAGAAAAGTCAAGAGACACGAAGCAAGAGAATCAAACATCTAATGGGTAATTTTTTATTTCAGTTATAGTGATGAATTCTAGATATAGGTTCTAATGGGTAGTTCTTAATTTAGGTTCCATTGATAAATTCTTGGTACAAGTTCTAATGGAATATTTTTAATTTGTGTTAAATTCTTGATTTGGGTTCTAATGATGAATTCATGATATAAGTTCAACACTTAAAAATATTCATAATTAGAACCCAAATCAAGAATTTAGAAGTGAGGCGCTTTCCAGATGAAAAACTTTAGAAGTGAATTGCACTGATATCTCATTTGGCCTTTTCTGTTGGGGAGGTCATCTACCAACTTTAGACAATTGCCTTTGCTGTAATCGTGGTGTCCTCCTGCTCTTACAATACGATCGGATGTTTGATTGTATGCACTCCACGATTTTGAGTTGGGTGGCTGATTGGTTATCAATAGTACATTTTAAGACGTTTCTACTGACTATGGTTCTTCATTTGGTTCATCAGCCACAAAGTTTTGGGACTCTGTAGCTGGTACATTGTTTCATAACATATCTCAGTGTTGTTGTTCCTTAACAGATCACTGCTTCCCCATTTTTATACTGTCTTCTCAATAAGGTGTAATTTCCTTTTCTTCATGTCCATTATGAGGCATCCTCGCATATCTCCTTCTGACTGGAATCACCATTGTCAAGTAAATCTATTTACACCGTAGACATGGAAATCACCAGAGATGATCATTCTACGATTATACAGCACTACGAACATAGTCTTCTTTGACAGTTTGTGCTTGCTGAGTTCTGCTTCCATAATGAGTTCCTCATGATTGATGCTTGATGATCCTCTGATGTCAACTTCCTTGAGGATTCTTCTCATATGGCATGCTTTTCATGATTGAGCATATATGACCCTTTTTATATTTGGTTTAATGGTCTGCTTCCATATAAAGATCAGCAACCATGTGAACTTTATTTAGATTAGCTCAACAAGTCTTCAAGAACAGACTTTGACGTATAGGAGTTTTATCAGAGTCATTTCTGAACAGTCTTAAGCCTTCTGCTGGTTGAATCTTCTTGACTGAAGTCTTCTGCTTCAGCATTCCTTAGTGTGGCCAGATAGACCAGGTACCTGCAGGTTAGATACATTTCTATTTTGGTACCCATAATTAAATGGGTCCTGCTAGGTTAGTTTTCTAAATCCCTATTCCTCATATATTTGGATAATTGTTGGGTAAAATCTAATTACGCACAACACGCAAGTATACGTGGTCAACAAGTAATAAAGTGATAAGTTGAGTATTGTTCCCACAGAGAATTATTTAATAAAAATCACCAAGTACTAACTCGTAATCAACTCAATCTTATTTAAACGAACGAATTTCAATTTATAATTAAACTAATTCTAATTACCACTAGTTAAATTAAGATTACGGAGATTTAAGATCACAACTTCACCTATTGCTTCATTTAAGTTAACACACTTCTCATCAATTATTCTCTATCCTGAATTATTAATCAAGAACATTAAAGCAGATAAAACCACCTCTCGATGCATAATACCCATACTCACTTAAATCCACAGATGATAGAATTAAGCAAGACACCCTAATTAACTAATCCACTGTACCTCTATGTGAATTACAATTAAAAAGGATTTAAAGTACAATTTCTCAATAAGATTACATATGGCATAAAGACATATCTCTATCCTAAACACGAATTATGAATTCCATCTATGCAGAAATCACAAACATATGCTATCATGATCAGATCTAAATCTATACTTCATCTCTCGAGTTCATATAGATTATCACGATAATTAATGGCCAATCAATTAGACAATTAAGTCCAAATCACAATAGACAATTCTAACAATAGAACATAATAATTGATAACGAAGCATATTAAAATAAACTACACAATAAGATCCATTGTAATCTCAAACAAAGAATTAGTTCATTGAATTAAAACTAAAAATCCACACTTGAAATAACATTAAAAGATAAGAATAAGAGTAGAGTAAAGAATAAATATGTTGTCAGCAAATCTCCATCTTCCTCAAGCTCATGCTCTTGATCTTCAATGGTCTCCAAGTTGCTTCAATCTCCCAATCTCATCTAATCTAGGGTTCCTAATCTAGAAAGAAACTAAAGAATTAGATAATAGAAATCTATCCCAAGAGGGATTTTATAAAGTCTTAGAATTAGCCTCCCAATCCAAGTTAAACTCAAGTATTTAGAGTTCTAATGGACACTAGCAAGTTAGGCAACTAAGAATCCTATTCTAGCTCAATTTGGACATCAAATAACCCAATTTGACTCAATTCTCGTTGCCTAGCTGGCGCCAAAGATCTTCTTGTTAAGCCATTTACATGGCCTCGCACTTCTGAGGTTAGAAAATCGGTGGCCTAAGGCGCCCTAGCACGGTCGCGCCACGCATGTAGTTTTTTAACTGCGACGTCCTTTGGTAAAATAGGCATAACTTTTGATCCGCATAGAGTTACGGGGCCTGCCACCTATCAAATCAAAATATCGACGAGATCTATAACTTTAATTCGTTGAGATTTGACAAATTAGAATTCGATCTAGGTGGCAATCGGGCTTGAAGTAGATGCTATGTAATTGGCAAGTATGACAACTCTTAGCTTTGATCTTCGTTGATAAAAAGGCCATAACTCTCAAATCCAAACTCTGATTGGAATGATTCAACATGTTCCGGAAAGCTAAGAAGTAGAGCTACCATAAAATCCAAGTTCAAAGCCATGAACATGCATCCAACTTCGTGTTAAAATTCCTTCAATATTCCCTTCTTGCATTTGTTTGCGTATTTTAGTCCAAAAGATGTCTAAATTGCTTTCCCTTGCTTCTTCATGCCAATTTCATGTCATAGCCTACAAAATAACATAAAATATATGAAAAGTAACTAATAAACATAGGTTCAAGCAACTAATTCAAGTAATAGATACCAAATAAGTAGGTATAAAACCTACTTATCAATAATCATCATATTAATCACCATCAATCATATTCATGAATATAACTAATTTAGATAATACATTTTGAGATGCATGATGGTGAGTGTGTGTAAGATTTGCCATTTTAATACAACACTCTTTTTCTTTAATGGTTTCATCATTTGCTTGGTTATGCTCACAGGGTTTTAAATGTTCACAGAGTAAGAATCAACTCTGTGACTTATGTGTATCTAGTTGATTCATGGAGGTGATCAGTTTCTACGAATCTTCAAGATACTCTTGTAGAACTGATCAAACTTTGTGTGTTATCAAGCACTTAGAACATAGGCTTGTACATGTATACTTACCCATCAGCAAAGATTACTCCACATAAGATTGTTTTAACCTTTGATATGCTAATAACTTATTTCAGATTTCTTTCAAGATGTCATCTCCAACCTAAAACTTGGATTGAGAGAAAGTTTGTAAGCATTTGAGTTTCCAACCTCAGTGTACTTTATCTCTTCACCTTTTTAGGTAGATTATTGTTTCTTGATAGGATATTGTTATAGTTCATAAGGAGGTGCAACATGATATACCCAATTATACTAGTGAGAAACCGTACCTTTCTACTGTCAGTTCTTTAACAGTCATTTAACTTTGACCTACTAAGATTAGGCATTGATGTGCATAATTTCTCATTTGCTCCTGATAGCTTGTTGTTCCAGTTGACCTTCAAATAATCAGTCGTGGTCTTGAAGATGCAAGTTAAGAGAATCTCAACATCTTTAGTTTTTTGACATCCTTGAGTTCACAAGGTTTACATCCAGCTGCTGGTTGGCCAGATACATGTTTAAGAAGTTCTTCTTTCTTCTCTAGATAGGCATTTCTTAGCATGTATGGCCTTTTCATCTTTTCAGGCTGGTGGATGTTTGGCTCTTTCCTATTGATGTCTCTTGAGCTTCCTAGCCTGGTTTTCAGACTACAAGATTGACCGCGGGTAAGAATTGGTCTTGTAGATATGGCAATCAAGAGCATGGACTAATCTGAGCAGCTTCAAGGGTATATACACATTGACCTGTACACAGTATTTCCAAAGTGTGAGCTCGTCTGCATATAAACCAAGTTTAAAATAACGTTTGCGCCTAGGATCATACTCAAAGCGATTAGCTTTTCAACAAGCATGGGAACCTGATCTGATACCAATTGTTAGTTCCCAGAGGCACACAATAGATCTAGAAGGGGGGGGGGGTTGAGTAGATCCTTTTAATTTTCAAATAATTTTCCTTTTTATTTTGTATTGCTAATGAATTAGCATATGACAAACATAAGAATTTTTTCAAGCACAATGGAATAAGTAAAAGATCCCCTTCATTGATATATTCGTAATCATATATACATTGTTCTTAGAGTTAGTTGAGTTGTAAGAAGTTAACACATACATAGCAGTTATAGCAGTTAGGTACATAATGTAAATGATATAAAGTAAATGACACAAGAAATTTTAAGTGGTTCAGAGACTCAAGCTCCTAATCCACTCTTCTGCTTTCAACTAGCATGATTTCAACTAAGGAAGGGTAGCACCCTGAATCACTAAGATTCCTTCAAGCCCGTGACCTTGGGACTTGATTCACTAAGAACTCTTCAAGGCGTGACCTTGGAACTTCTCTAGTTCCTAGGAACTCTTCAAGCCCAGTAGGCTTGAAACTTCATTTAGCCCCTCCGGACAAGGACCCCTCAGGCCTTGGCTTCTTGTTGTTGAGTTGTTTGTTTGTTTGTTGGAATTGGTGCTGAGCTGCTAAGATGTCTTTAAGCTCTGAACATCTTCTGTACTTAGCAGCTTAGCGTGATCATCCTTGAAGTATAGTTGAGTGTTGCATGATGCTCAGCCTCTTCAGTTACTCAACCACTTCTGATGATCCCTTGATGAACTGCCTTGAAGATCATTCTTCTTGATACTTGATGGTTATACATAATGGGTTTCTAAGATGACTGTAAGCTCTTCTGCTAGGTATTTAGAAACTTTCTCATGTTTGACACCATGATGGCGTTGGTGATTTCTTTCTTGATACTTGATGCCTTCTCATGATGAACTTGCTAAGATGACTGTAGGCTCTTCTCTCTGGTACTTAGAGTCTTCCCATGATGGACATCAAGATGACATGATGCTCTGCTTTCTCTTGGCAGTTCAGAACACTCTTCTTGTAGTAGAACTCTCACTTCTACATTGTAGAACTCTCACTTCTACTTCTTTCTTTGTTTGTCTCTAAGTGTTCTTAGTGGATCGTAGAGTGAGCCTTCGGACCTTTATTGGTCACTTACTATTTTACGTTGGTTAGATCAGTCCACTATTTTTCCAAACTCAGCAACTCCAGCAACCTTTGATCTTTGAAGCTCTAGCTGATTTATACTCCTTCCCAATCTTCCCGTTGGAAAGTAGCCGTTGAAAGATCTTTGAATTGCTTCACAGATCTTGAGTTGTTTGGTGCAGACTGCAGATGTGACATGACATGACTTTCTGACACTATAGTCTACTATTTCACCTACCCCGTCAGAGATGTTAGTTTGATGTCTCGGGCAGGTCGACGACTTTATTTCCCCCTTCTGATTTCTCGATCAGAGGTTGTCCTTTTGTATCGATGCTCTCAATAAGCTCTTGTCCAAATACCAACCTTCAGATTGAACCGTTGCTAATGCTTCAATCTTCAGATGACCGAACTCTATGATTCTGATGCTTGCTTTCTTGGAACTGATTGTAGTGTCTTGTTGACTTGTTCATTTGACATATACAGACAACACTACGATCTTTGAAGAATGTTCATTGGATCTTTAATGTAGAACACTTCTTCCTTCTCTTGTACAGTGCCTTAACACTTCTGTTTGCCTCGACTACTCTCAAAAACTAATGGCTTGACTCTTTACTCTGGCCCTTTCTGAAAAACAAGACACTTCAGATTTGTGGCGTGTCCAGCTCGCTTTCTCCTTGTGATCTCCCGTTCACTTATCATCAATGGACTGACCCAATGCTTAATCACTTTAGCTTTGTTCTTCAGAGGCTAACCGGTATCTCTGTGTACACTCCATCATTTCTTTCTTTGTTTGGCAAACACTATGATCCTGGTGCTTCCAAGATCGTTGTCTTCTATTTACTTGACAACAACTACATTCGCTGACTTTTCTTTGTCAGTTACTGAAGTCTACTTATGATCAACTTATGGAAGACTTCATCTTGAATGGCTTCACAACTCAGTCTGGATGCTGATTGAGTTGAAGCTTAGATCTTCTGTTAGCTTCACAACCCATTCATTGAGTGCTCTATGGTTTCCTTCAAGTGGGATGTATATTTGCAGTACCAACCAGAGGCTTGGTTCCTTTGGATATTTTGGGAGTGCTCAATTGTTGAGAATCGTGTTTACTCTACTATTCTACCTTGGCTTTGTGAGCACATCTATTGAAGTCTCAGTACTACACTCTACGATTCAACTTCGGCTGTGCAGACACTACGACTCCCAGATCAGATCTTTATACTCTACGATTTCTGTCGTTATTCTTGTTGTCTTCATCTGATCTTGCTTGACTACGATCTCTGCCTCTGATATGATAAGTAGACTCTACGACTCTGAGTGTAGTCTATGATTCTTGACTTAGCTTCGGCTGATGCTTGGTCGGCTCATAGGTAGGATGTCTCTACAATTCTGAACATGACTTCCTCAGCAGACTGCGGCTCTGAGGAAGTTCTCCTCGACACACTACAATCCTTCCTCGTCTCTCCTAGCAGTCTATGAACTCTGAGATCTACTATCTTGCAGACTACAATTCTACCTCGATAGCTCTCGAGTTTTCCTTGACTCTCCTGGCATACTACAATTTTTGGTGCAGTGCTCGATGATCAGACAAGCCTATCTACTACATCATAAGATCAACCTAACATGCTTGATCTTTCTATATTTATAGTCCTTGTACATCATTTCTTTTTAAGGACTTTACAAAGCTGTTTTCCTTATGTAAGTTCAACCTAACATATTTGATCAATTCATTCTAAGTCCTTGTATATATATTTAAATTTTCTATCAAAGGACTTTACATCTTTTCTTAATGCAGGCATACTTGCATATTCATTCATATATACACACACACACACACAAATATATATATATATATATATATATATATATATATATATCATAATCAAATCATATGTAAATAGGAATATCATTCACATGCTTATTCCCGACAACTTGAATTGGAGCGAATAAACTATATAATTAATATTTATTCTCGTAATCATTTAAATAAATTGTATAGACTTCATAATTATATTTTCTTACTTTCTTCTATAAATTGTTCTTAAATAATTTGTTAATATATATATATATATATATATATATATATATTCGACTCAATAATTAAATAGTTAATTTGATTTACATTTACTTAGCACATTTATATATTTTGTCATTAACAATATTTCATAATATAACTTGTTCCCTCATATAAATAAATAATTTCGATTTAATCATTACATTAATTGATTACCTTGTTTTACAAAACTTAATATCTTAACTACTTTTAACATTTAATGATTAACTATTATAAGTTAATCACTTCCACACTAAATTTCCATTTTAAATTAATCCCATAGCAATAATAATTCTACATATCAAATATATAGTTATATTTATTCACAATTTATTTATATAAAATATTTTGTAATAAAATTTATTTTATTTTCAAAATATATATAAAGTGCAATATCCTCGGATATTACATAGTGCACATAGACATACCAATTAGCCATGTATAGACGTCACTAAGGGTTTACATTAACTTTATTTCATGTTTTATAATGTATGTTTCATTAGAATTTGAACATTTTTTTAGTCTGTCAACACTACTCGGTGACGTACGTCACACATCCGACTTATCTAACCCGAATGACCAACCAACATGCCATTGTGCACGCCTGACACTCCCAATTCATCTATCATTCCTTTTTTTTTACATTCCTTAAGACCATATTTCCAAAGTTCAATGATTAGAACTCGAAAATGCTTGACAATCGCGACTCGACATCGCGACGTTCTGAAAGAATCACCACGCCTCGTGCCTGTTTTCACATCGGCCCTAAAGAGGATCAATTTCAAACATGATCCCTTCCTTAAATCTCAATGCTTATAAAATGAAAGTTTTAGGTCTACTTCTTAGATTTCAGAATCATCTTGAATCATCTTAATCGGAGTTCGTACGAAAGAGTTATACTCAGTTTTACTAAATCACGTCAGAGCTGATTTTTTCTTAACTCTTGACCAGCGCCTGGGCCCCCAAACATAGCCTTTAGGCAACGCCTAGGCACCCAAAAACAGGGTCCAGGCGCCTAGCTAGCGCCTAGGCGCTTAGCTCTTGTAGCCCAAATTTAATTTCTTTAATTTTGTCACACCTACTTCACTACTTCATAACTTTGTCATCCGGTATCGGAATGAGTCCATTCTTGTAAAAACCCAAAACCCTAATAAGATTCGGTTATGTAAAATTCCGTTATATCAATAAAATTTCTCCGTTCTGAATGTGTGATGTGTTAATATATACTATGTTTAACAAATTTGATCAAATAAAATTTTATCCAAAAAACGTCGTGCCGTGCTTAAAAATTTTCTTCCGAAATCATAATTTTTAGTATATTTGTTTGGACAAGCTACATTGTCGTGCTTACACTGACAAAACTGTAATGCCCCGGAAAATCAAACCTTTTGTAAATACATTTATAATGAATAAAATAATATTATTTGTTATTATTATGTGTTAGTAAGATGAATGTCGTTCTATAACCTAGAAATGTCAGAAAGTCGTAGTATTTTAACTACGTGAAGGAATTAAAGTGTTTGAATTTCCAAGACGAAAATAAAAGCTTTCCAAGAAATTCTCCAAAAAATCTTATTCATCGATTTTCGCTCAGGAATTATTTTTGAACTTCCGAGAAATACATAACGTTATAATATCAAGGTGAGATGGATTATGTAATAATAATCTAAGTATGGAAAACGTTATATTTCGCATACGGAGTTAATTAGAGAACGTTAGGAATATCAAGCGTTAAGAAGATAATGTAAAGATCATATGATACGTATGTATTGTGCGAGGTAGTGTATACGAGTATGATACGAAGTATTATACATGTATATGACAATGATGGAATTACGTATATTATGAATTAATATACGAGTTAGAATACGAGAATTATACGTGTAGTATATGTGATAAGGTTTTTTATTAAATGACATGGACTAGTAGGATTGTGTAAATAATTGAATAGTCCAATTAGACTAAGGGGTAAGCCCAAGGGGTGGTTAATGTGAAGCCCTAAAAAAATTAATGCAAGCGATAAGAATAAGCTATGTAATTAAACTAGGCCCAAAGCTATGATCCAATGGGTAAAGCTAGATCCATGGGGCAAGCCATGGGTGATCTTGGTGCCCAAGTGTTGTGATAACCAAGAACATTATTTGGTGGCCAAGTATCTTGTGTAGGGAGCAAGTTTACTTAGTTGTTAAGAATGGAATAGTAAGGAGGTTAGTAAAGGAGGTGGATGTCTTAATGACCCATTTGCCCTAACTATGGAAGCTCTATAAATAGCAAGCTTACAATTCATTATTTGCTTGTTCAAAATTATCCAACAACTTTCCTTACAAAATAACTTAATTGGTAGAGAGAAGAAGCACTTTTAAAAGTCAAACTTCCATTGTTAGATTTCCAAGAAGAAGAAACCTAGTCATCAAAAGTAAATGATCCTATGCCATTAGTCTTCTATCTCTACCATAATAGTTTGATAGAGAAGTGATGGTCATGTATGCTAAGAAATCATAAGAATTGAATAAGCAATGGACTTAAGTCGAATAAGTCATGAATAAGTAAGATAAACCTAAATAAGATATGAACTTATGATGAACTTGTCATATGAAGTTAGTATGATTGATAAGATGTAAGAATGTTGTTTAAAGGACTTAAACCAATAATAAGTCATAAGGAATGAAATCTTGTAAATTATTTTATTAAGTTATGAACTTATGAGGAATAAGCCATAACCTAATTTAAACATAAGTTGTTGTAATATGTAGGTTGAGATGTTTAGTTGATGAATTGAATCCATTTGAAATGATGAATATATCACTAGTAACAAAGTTTTGCCGGAATTCACACGATTGGACGATAATCGTCGAATTCATGAAATTCTCGAAATGGAAGTCGGATTTTGTGTTTGAACTCAGAAAAGTTGGTTTTCGATGGAGTCAAGTCTTATTTGGCATTATAGAGTTGCGGACTCAAAAATGACTGGATTCTGACTTAGAATGAAGAAACGAGCGTTGAACATTCACGAACGTTTATCATTTTCGTTAAAAATTGACTAATAGGTGAATTTTTAGTTAACGAAGTCAAATAGATAAAATTCTTGCATGAACACGTAGAGTATGTGATTTGTGAACTATAGGATCTTAAATGAACCAATTCGGACTTATAACGAAGTAGTTACGAGTCCGGGAATCTCACAAAATCAAAAATCTGTCAAGTTTTTCTGAGGCACAGAGTCCGCGCCGCTGCGCGACTCATGGCAGAAAGGTCCGCGCTGCAGCGCGAGGCCAAGAACATAGTGCACTATTAATTGGCACCACAGCGCGTCATAGTAAGGGAGAATGGTATTTGGAGCGCCGAGGTATAAGATCTTCATGCATCAGAAACCCGCTTGCAACATGAGTCCAAGGAGGAGGAGAAATGCAGCCATGATTTTAGGTTTAGGGTTTACATAGAGATGAATGACTATGAAGATAAAAGGAAAGACAATGAAGTAGTACAAACTTGATAAACATGATGGGACATTATTAAGACATTGTTAAACCTGAAATATGAGACATAAAGGTTAAAGATAAGTAATTGAACACGAACATAAGAACAATGTGAACTATATCGGCAAGCTGAAACCAATAGTAACAAATCCAAGTCATGTTTAGATTGAGAAGAAGGGTAAGATATAGTATTACACATACTTGATTATATATGACCTAATTTGGTATGTTATGTGATCATGTATTGTAGAGACTTAAAGTGGAAAGTAATTAAAACAATAGCAGAAACTGAAGGCAAGTATTCTAACCCTTGTTTCAGTTCAATCTTGATAAGCTTTGTGGTTCATGTATTCTTACACATGAATTATTGTATGATGAAGTCAAAACCAATTCTTTCGGCTAGACTTAAGATGTTTTGAATTTCTTATAATCTATCAAAGTATGGTCAATGTTTTACCAAGTTATATTGGTGTGGTTTTCAAATGAAGTCTGAGTATGCTAAAATGTTTTGTCGTCAAACAATATGCACGTGAGGTTGCCACAACTTAAACGTACATACGTTTAATGAATGTATTGTTGATCAACATAGAGTACTATAGGCTGATCACCTAGACGTGCTCGTAAGAAATGTCGGACTTACGGACTTTGTGTCGGGATGTCCTTTTCAAAGAAAGTATTAAATGCTCAAGGTCTTGGACCGGAATTGATGTTTTACTAAATATTGTTATTGTAAAATGTTTTGAAGAAAAGAGAAGTGCTATTTTGAATTATCAATAGTACTTTATAACTATTATTCAGTTATTGAAGATATATGATTTGTATGATTCAAGCATATTGTTAATTAGAATTGTTATACTTCCTGAGCTAGTCATGCTCACTCTTGCTTGAACCATATAAACACAGCTAAGATCGAACGGACCGAAGGCTCTGGCAAGGATAAGGGCAAGGCGAAGACGAACTTGTAGAATACATATGTAATAGTATAGGTTTAATGTTGTAATATATTTGATATAATGACAAGAATAAATGTAATTGTTATAATGAACTTGGGGAATGTTAATATTATTTTGAATATATAGAAGACATATTCGTTCCTTTAAAGCTTTTCAATTGAATGTATGTGTGAATGGTAGTACCGTGTAGCACCATCTGTCGGGTTGGAAGATACCCAGATTTGGGGGCGTCACATGAAAAAACGCTTTGTCTTGCTTGTTAGGATTAGTGGGAAATATAGGTTAGTAACCCTAGATTAACAAACCCTTAACCTAATTAGTAAAACCCTAACCCTAATTTGTAAATCTAACCCTAATTAGCTAATTTAACCATAATTGGATTATTTTAACACCTAATCATGGTTACTAAACTTTAATTATGTACTAATCAACATCATTTAACAATCCTAATCATTAAAAACAAAACCCTAATCAAGATTAGTGAGGATTGGAGCATAATTAAGCTACTAGTGTAAGACCCCGAATTTTATGAAATAAAAGTATTCAATTTTTCTATTCAGTAAATGGTTAAATTGATAAAAGTTAAAGTTAAGGGTGATATATGAATTTTTTTTTAAAATACGCAAGGGGGTATAAAGTATTCATTATTGTTAGGGAATATTCGTTTGGTCGTGGAATATTCTTTACGTCGTCGGGGAATATTAAATGCACTTGCGCTTGACTATTTGTGGGCCCCATATGTGAGAATAAGCGTCGGATGAAGAAAGCGACAAAACTAAGTTTTTATAAATAACGGCGTAATCGTTATCGCGTTAACTTTGTTGGAATACACGGTTGGTAAAGTAAAGTAATACGCGTTGTTGCACAATGCTTTGCCGGTATTGCCACAGTATTTTTTCAATTATTGATTCTTACGTGAGAAGGCACTACTCAATAATTATTACGATAATTCTTGTTCAATATTTTATTTTATTGATTCAATAATTCTTTGTGTTGATATTTTATATTATTGTTGTTCAATAATTATCCTTTGCCTGATATTTCCCATTATCGGATCAATAATTCATATTATTTGAATAATATTATTAGATAGCATTATTGGCAATGTCTAGAAAGTTACATCAATGAGAGGTTTGGTCACCTAATTGCGGCGCCGATGAAGGAGAAATTCTTATTGAAAGCCCCTCTTTCTGAGGAGCGGCTGGTTGTCATAAATGTGATTCTGTAATATTATTTGTGAATAATTAATTATTGATTCATGTGATAAGAAAATATTTATTTGATGTGGATATAAATGATGGATTTATTTATGTGGTCATAAGTGAAGGAATTAATGATGAGGTGTTTTATCAGTATTTGTTGAAATGGAGAACAAAATATGGGATTTTCAGAAAAATTAGTTTATTACTTGATTTTGTAAAATCCATAACTCTTTGTGTATAATGAGTTAAGAGATGAGCCATATATCAAAAGAAAGCCCTAGAAGTAAGCTAACTGTAGAAATTTGAATCACCCAAAAATTCTTTGTAGATATTTCGTGGTGAAATTTTGAATGAAACTGGTCCGAAGGACTAATAGTCCGAAAAATCAGTGTTCTTCAGCTATATTGCATGAGTTATAAATTTTGATCCGACCGTTGGATCGTTGTAATTTTTGGATATGTTATACATATATAAGTTGAGTATATGTCCACCAATTTTGAACCGTTAAAAATGAACGTATGATTTGTTATGAATTTTAAGAGGTAACTGATTCGGAAATTAGGTTTTGGTGGAAAATTCTAGAATTGAGTGGACCCCACTCTTGGTTGTTGGGGAAGATGGCTGATTTTTGGTGGGTGGAATAGTAGCAGGTAAAGCCATCAGAGTTGGTTGAGTCAAGTCTGCTTTGCGTACTAACATTTTCCTATAAATAGAGGCTAAGTTAGAATTGAAAATCACACCAGAAACAAGTTTTCTCTCTTTCTCTCTCTATATTATCGAGCGTATTCTTGTGAGTATTTTGAGTATACTTTGAGTATTGTTAGGCGGTGCAAGTTCCCTTCAAAGACTATATCCAGGTGTTTCAACTAGAAGTCTTGTCTTTTCGAGGTAAGGGATGTTATTTTCTTCTCGGATGATATTATTTCTTTGATATCATTATCTTTGAAATATTGGTTGGAACTTTTTATCAAATTTGGAACTTTTTCATATCGGGGTTACTATTCATGAGTTAATATTCACGAGTTACTATTCATGAGTTACTATTCACGAGTCTTATTCATTCAAGTACTATTCATGAAGCGTGAAGATGTTTTTTTGTGGAATTTCTATCTTTTGGTGTTGAGTTACTATTCACGTATCGGCCTTTATTCACGATATCTGACACTATTCACGAATACGGCACTATTCATAGAAAAATGAAAATTTTTCTTTTCGCCTAAAATATCTATTCGGATACTAGCTTTGATTGTATCCATGTTTTGATCATTCTTGAATTTTACACCACTATGATTATTTTTGAGGTATTTTTGGGCGTGGATAAAACCAATGCAAAGATGAATGATTTTCGAAGAATATCTTTGGCACGTAGAAAGTAAAAGATGAGCAGTGTTTAAATGAACATGATCACATTATTGAATATCTTTGGCCGGTAGTGCAAAGATGAATTATTGATGAATATCTTTTGCTCGTAATGCAAAGATGACTGTTGTTGAATATCTTTTGCTTTGTAGTGCAAAGATGAATTATTGATGAATATCTTTTGCTCGTAATGCAAAAGATGACTGTTGTTGAATATCTTTAGCTTTGTAGTGCAAAAGATGAATTATTGATGAATATCTTTGGCTT
The DNA here is from genome assembly GCA_020205615.1 of Panax quinquefolius. Classification (NCBI taxonomy): domain Eukaryota; kingdom Viridiplantae; phylum Streptophyta; class Magnoliopsida; order Apiales; family Araliaceae; genus Panax; species Panax quinquefolius. Next base: position 107,555,429 of record CM035153.1, read on the forward strand.
GTAATGCAAAGATGACCCGTTGTTGAATATCTTTGCTTTGTAGTGCAAAGATGAATTATTGATGAATATCTTTGGCTTGTAATGCAAAGATGACCCGTTGTTGAATATCTTTAGCCTGTAGTGTAAAGATGAACTGTTGATGAATATCTTTGGCTCGTGGTGCAAAGATGAATTTATTAGTATGATTATGAGCGAGGCGTGATTTGGTATAACCATGATCTTTGATGTTTTGAGGTAAAGACAAGTGATGAAAATTATCTTTGTCTTGGATGAGGAAAGGAATTTAGAACTACAATTACGATTATGAGTTATACACGTGATTGTGGACAGGAATTGTTGATTGATGTTACAGGGATAAAACATTGTTGGTGGATTTTTAACATGGAGAAGACAATAGACTTTATAGTCTATTTGACTCTCCTAATGGATTGCTTCATTCATTTGCAACTATGGTTGAAAAGTTTTATCTTCTACCATATGTTCTAAATCTCTGATTTATTACTGATGAAGACTATTGATAATTTATTTATCTTTAGTCATAATATTCTTTACTGAGCTAGTTGTGCTCACCCTTTTGTTTCACAATTCCTTTCAGGTAATAAAAGTGTAATTTGGGTCGGCGGGGATAGCGAGGGAATAGAGTGGTGGTCTATAGATGTTGAGGTGAGGTGAATTTAACTTGGAAGGGTGTTTTGTCACTATCATACAAGATGTCTAATGACATACAACCTCGTGTTATCATAAGACATGGTTGTGCTCATCCACTTCTTTGAGTATATTTACAAGCACTACCTATATAATCTTGGTGTTTGTTTGGAGTATAATACCAAATTAGAGGCAAGTGGAGATAATGATATGTCAAGAGAAGACTCGCCATTGGGAAGAATATGATAGTAATCTTCTCGTTTTTCTTTGGGGTCTATTAGTCAACCGAGGATAATTACGTGGCCATATGATATCTACCATAACCTAAAAGCATGGCCTCCCATGTATGCACGAAGGTTTCCTTGAGCACTTCCCAAAGATTCTAATTTCTAAAAGCAGGTTTTTGGTTGTACCTTTATGTGTAAGGTGTCATGGTGACGTGTTATCCAAGTTGGTGTCCAGAGTTACATTTGGTATATATTGGTATCCAAACTCACAGCATATGTGTTGTTGTATTTTGCACGACAATTGTTGTAATAAAGTTGTAGTTGTTTTTCGTACCATATATTTGGCGACTCAGAATGGGTTGGATGGAATGGACCTATTTTGGGGTTGTTACATTTGGTATCAGAGCTTAGGGATATGATCTCTGGCGGAGATCGGGGAATAGAACTAGGAGGGGAGAGATGCGTAAATCCTTCGCTAGTGTGTCCTACCTAAGCTTATTTGTTGGTCAGTCATAATATCGGGATATTAGGTGATATGTTAATTTGTTAAATTAACCCTTGTTTTGAAGTTGTATTCTAGAATGATATCTGAAATACAGGAGATGAGCAATGGAGAAATCATGATGACAGGAAAGATGAAATCTGAAATGAAAGCAAGGTATTCTCAACTCTTTGAAATACCGTGCACGTAAATTTGGGGACGAAATTTCATAAGGAGGGAGATTGTAAGACCCCGAATTTTATGAAATAAAAGTATTCAATTTTTCTATTCAGTAAATGGTTAAATTGATAAAAGTTAAAGTTAAGGGTGATATATGAATTTTTTTTTTCAAAATACGCAAGGGGGTATAAAGTATTCATTATTGTCGGGGAATATTCGTTTGGTCGTGGAATATTCTTTACGTAGGGAATATTAAATGCTGCAGTATGACTATTTGTGGGCCCCATAATGTAATAAGCGTCGGATGAAGAAAGCGACAAAACTAAGTTTTTATAAATAACTTGGCGTAATCGTTATCGTTAACAACATTGGAATACCCGGTTGGTAAAGTAAAAAATACGCGTTGTTTTGCGATAGCACCACGGTATTGCCAAGATTTTTTCAATTATTGATTCTTACGTGAGAAGGCACTACTCAATAATTATTACGATAATTCTTATTCGATATTTTATTTTATTGATTCAATAATTCTCTGTGTTGATATTTTATATTATTGTTGTTCAATAATTATCAACGCTTGCTGATATTTCCCATTATCGGATCAATAATTCATATTATTTGAATAATATTATTAGATAGCATTATTGGCAATGTCTAGAAAGTTACATCAATGAGAGGTTTGGTCACCTAATTGGCGCGATGAAGGAGAAATTCTTATTGAAAGCCCCTCTTTCCTGAGGAGCTACTTGGTTGTCATAAATGTGATTACGTAATATTATTTGTGAATAATTAATTATTGATTCATGTGATAAGAAAATATTTATTTGATGTGGATATAAATGATGGATTTATTTATGTGGTCATAAGTGAAGGAATTAATGATGAGGTGTTTTATCGGTATTTGTCGAAATGGAGAACAAAATATGGGATTTTCGGAAAAATTAGTTTATTACTTGATTTTGTAAAATCCATAACTCTTTTGTGTATAATGAGTTAAGAGATGAGCCATATATCAAAAGAAAGCCCTAGAAGTAAGCTAAGCTGTAGAAATTTGAATCACCCAAAAATTCTTTGTAGATATTTCTGGTGAAATTTTGAATGGCTGGTGCGAAGGACTAATAGTCAGAAAAATCAGTGTTCTTGACTATATTGCATGAGTTATAAATTTTGATCCGACCGTTGGATCGTTGTAATTTTGGATATGTTATACATATATAAGTTGAGTATATGTCCACCAATTTTGAACCGTTAAAAATGAGCGTATGATTTGTTATGAATTTTAAGAGGTAAGGCGATTAGGAAATTAGGTTTTGGTGGAAAATTCTAGAATTGAGTGGACCCCACTCTTGGTTGTTGGGGAAGATGGCTGATTTTTGGTGGGTGGAATAGTAGCGAGGTAAAGCCATCAAAGTTCTGGTCAAGTCTGCTTGACGTACTAACATTTTCCTATAAATAGAGGGCTAAGTTAGAATTGAAAATCACACGAAACAAGTTTTCTCTCTTTCTCTCTATATTATCGAGCGTATTCTTGTGAGTATTTTGAGTATACTTTGAGTATTGTTAGGCGGTGCAAGTTCCTTCAAAGACTATATCCAGGTGTTTCAACTAGAAATCTTGTCTTTCGAGGTAAGGGATGTTATTTTCTTCTCGGATGATATTATTTCTTCAATATCATTATCTTTGAAATATTGGTTGGAACTTTTTATCAAATTTGGAACTTTTTCATATGGGGTTACTATTCATGAGTTAATATTCACGAGTTACTATTCATGAGTTACTATTCACGAGTTACTATTCACGAGTACTATTATGAAGCGTGAAGATGTTTTTTGTGGAATTTCTATCTTTTGGTGTTTGAGTTACTATTCACGATATCAAGACTATTCACGATATCTGACACTATTCACGAATCGGCACTATTCATAGAAAAATGAAAATTTTTCTTTTCGCTTAAAATATCTATTCGGATACTAGCTTTGATTGTATCCATGTTTTGATCATTCTTGAATTTTACACCACTATGATTATTTTTGAGGTATTTTTGGACGTGGATAAAACCAATGCAAAGATGAATGATTTCGAAGAATATCTTTGGCACGTAGTGCAAAGATGAGCAGTGTTTAAATGAACATGATCATTATTGAATATCTTTAGCCAGGTAGTGCAAAGATGAATTATTGATGAATATCTTTTTGCTCAGTAATGCAAAGATGACTGTTGTTGAATATCTTTGCTTTGTAGTGCAAAGATGAATTATTGATGAATATCTTTTGCTCGTAATGCAAAGATGACTGTTGTTGAATATCTTTTGCTTTGTAGTGCAAAAGATGAATTATTGATGAATATCTTTGGCTTGTAATGCAAAGATGACCCGTTGTTGAATATCTTTAGCTTTGTAGTGCAAAGATGAATTATTGATGAATATCTTTGGCTTGTAATGCAAAGATGACCCGTTGTTGAATATCTTTGCTTTTGTAGTGTAAAGATGAGCTGTTGATGAATATCTTTGGCTCGTGGTAAAGATGAATTTATTAGTATGATTATGAAGCAGAAGCGTGATTTGGTATAACCATGATCTTTGATGTTTTGGTAAAGACAAGTGATGAAAATTATCTTTGTCTTGGATGAGGAAAGGAATTTAGAACTACAATTACGATTATGAGTTATACACGTGATTGTGGGCGTGGAATTGTTGATTGATGTTACGAGGATAAAACATTGTTGGTGGATTTTTAACATGGAGAAGACAATAGACTTTATAGTCTATTTGACTCTCTAATGGATTCGCTCATTCATTGCAACTATGGTTGAAAAGTTTTATCTTCTACCATATGTTCTAAATCTACGATTTATTCTTGATGAAGACTATTGATAATTTATTTATCTTTAGTCATAATAATATTCTTCTTGAGCTAGTTGTGCTCACCCTTTTGTTTCACAATTCCTTTCGGGTAATAAAAGTGTATTTGGGTCGGCGGGGGATAGCGAAGGAATAGAGTGGTGGTCTATAGATGTTGAGGTGAGGTGAATTTAACTTGGAAGGGTGTTTTGTAACTATCATACAAGATGTCTAATGACATACAACCTCGTGTTATCATAAGACATGGTTGTGCTCATCCACTTCTTTGAGTATATTTACAAGCACTACCTATATAATCTTGGTGTTTGTTTGGAGTATAATACCAAATTAGAGGCGGTGGAGATAATGATATGTCAAGAGAAGACTCGCCATTGGGAAGAATATGATAGTAATCTTCTCGTTTTTCTTTGGGGTCTATTAGGGTTGACCAAGGATAATTACGTGGCCATATGATATCTACCATAACCTAAAAGCATGGCCTCCCGTATACGAAGGTTTTCTTGAGCACTTCCCAAAGATTCTAATTTCTAAAAGCAGTTTTTTGACTATACCTTTATGTAAGGTGTCATGGTGACGTGTTATCCAAGTTGGTGTCGAGTTACATTTGGTATATATTGGTATCCAAACTCATGAGATATGTGTTGTTGTATTTTGCACGACAATTGTTGTAATAAAGTTGTAGTTGTTTTTCGTACAATATATTTGGCGACTCAGAATGGGTTGGATGGAATGGACCTATTTTGGGGTTGTTACAACTAGACTAACCTAACTAGCTCACAAGTAGGTTAGGAGTCACCAATGCAAGTTCCTAGGTTGCACATGACATGCTTGTAACTCCCAAGCATGAGTAGAGTCATCAGATGTGATATTTTTGGAGGCAAGTACCTTGAAAATTTCCAAAAAGCCAAGTTGAAGAATTCTATAAATAGGAACCCTAGGTCTGAGCAAACTCACGAAATCTTTAAGCCAATATACACTTATTTACTTACCAAATCAAGCCTGGGTGATAACAGCAACAAATTCAGAAGCTAGAATCAAAAATCAATCAAGAAAAGGTGCAAACCCTAGTTCATAACTAGCTCTTTGATCCTTTGTTAATTTTGTTGTTTAGATGTTTAGAATTATGTATTAGTATGTTAGAAAGTGTGTTAGATTGATAGAACACGTTTTCATAACATATAGATGCTTTAATTTAGTGTTTTTAGAAATCTGGAAATTTTGGAAATTAAGTCTGACAGCCGAATGTCAGAGCTTGTAGATTCATATGTGTGTTTGTTTAGGTCTGTTATTTGTATGTTACTTGTAGCCTGTTAGTACGTCTTTATTCTGGAAAAGAAAACAGGTTCATTAGAACCATATATTACATGTTATAGGTGGTCAAAGTGAGTTTACCGTTCATAGAGTTCAGTTTTCTGGGTTACCCAGAAAACTCAAAACAGTTTGTACCGGCTACTTTGACCAACCTTTTGATCGCTTTATGTTTGTTGTTTTTGTAACTTTTTGTTTTGGATTAACACCTTGATATACATACTACATATCTATGATCTTAAATTGCTTAAACAACTCATAAGATTAATGGAATTATTGGTCAAAAGTCATTGACTGAGCTTGACCAAGTTTTCTGGGTTATCCAGAAAACTAATGAACACGAAGAACATCGCTTGGCTGTACTTTGACCAGCATAATTAGAGACCTTAGAATTATTCTTTGTTCAAGTTAGTGCTATATATATGTACTCTGACATATATACTACACGTTACAACAAACACAACACACATCTATTACACAGAATCAAAGTTATTAAAGCCACAAAACCGTTGACCGACCATGACCACTGTTCTGGGTTGCCCAGAAACTCAAGAACAGCTCTGACAGTGACTTTGAGCCTCTATAACTGTTAGGTTTGTAATATTCTAGAATGCAATCAAATTGCAAAAATAATGCGGAAACGTGGAAAATCAGAGTTTAAAAATTTTACAAACCATATACCCGGTTCACCCTTTATGCACAATTATTAATTAAAACGAAAAAGATAACGAATAAGAATCATACCCTTGAAGATCGAGCTTCCTCAGGTACAAGTTCACCTCCAATCCTTTTCGCGTTCAACTTGAATCCACCGGGTTTGGTTCCTTCTTTTGATCAACGTTAGCCACCCATGTGTTTGGCCTCTAGAGGTGATCCACCAAGGAAAAAGAATTTTCAAGAAGAAGGGGTATTGGCTCAAACCCTAGTTTTTCCTATCTGTATAGAAAAGAACGTACTCTCCAACAAATTGGAATTATGTCGTATGTTGTAAAAGTCAACAACCCCACCACCCATAATAAGACTCCTCTTATTTATAGATGTGGGCAACCCACCTTAACAATTAAGGAATTGGAATTTATTTAATTAATTAAATTATTTTAATTAATTAAGCTCCCTAATCTTATTAGGGATGATTAATTAAACTCCTTTAACTAATTTTCCTTCCTAATCCAATTAGAAATAAATGAGAGTACTTATATTAAATTAATTCCTAAACTCTTTTAGAAATTAAAATAATAATAATTGTAATAATATTAATAAGACTCCTCTTATTAATTTATATTTAATATTTCTAAAATATTAAATAATAAATATTAAGCTATTTAACTTATTCTATCACCATAGATTAAATTAAATATACATAACATATTATTACGATTATGCCATTAACTTCTTAAATAATTATTCTTCCTTTTATGGTGTGACCCTTTAGGTTCTCCATATTAAACCGGTTGTGAATAAATCAATTAGAACAATTCTAATCTTATTTTAATAAATAAATTAAACAATTAATTTATTTAAATAAATAATATTTATTCTACAATAGGGATAAGCCTCCTAGCGATCAACGACTTTCCGGATAATATAGATTTCAACATTAATCATAAAAGAACCTTTGAGTAAATAGTTACCGTGACAATTCAATCTTTCCACCATACAATGATCCCAATTAAATATAAGACATGGAATTCTTTGTCAAGTCGATTTTATTTAATTATATGTATTTCAATCCTTAAATGCACAACTCAAATAATGCAAATTAGAAACTCCTTTCTAATTTCATTCTGCCTTAACCAAGGACTCTTTGGGTTGTCATTTATCGAATCACATATGTGACGCCCCCAAAATAGGTATACATCACCTATTACGAGTTGTCAATACATATGCATGAAACAACTACAACTTTATTATTACAACAAGAAAGCGTGAGTTTGAATACAAATATTATCTTCTAGACAATATCTATACTCAAATAAATCCTCATCACATTTATTGATACATTAATTTACAAAATGGTGAGGACTACTAAACAATCCTTTCTAAAACCTTCATTCCATACCCCAGGCTGCGTACTCATTATATTCTCGCCTCCACGAGAAAAATGGAACAAAAGGAAAAGGGTGAGCTCAACTAGCTCAAGTAAAGAATATTATGACTAAGATAATATACAACAAATTATCGTTAGTCTTCAACGAGGAAAAATATAATAGAATACTGATAGACAACAAATTTTAAATCAATATTCGCAATGAAATAATAATTCATTAGAAGAGTTAAGTAGAGAATGCAAACTACTATCTTCTATGTATGAATTTAAAAGTTCATCGCTCATCTTTTATCCCTGTAACATCAATCAATATACATACGGAATCAAATATTCATCTTTTGCACTACTGAGGCCAAAGATATTCATCGATTGGTCATGTTCATTTAAACACTGTTCATCTTTGCACTACTGGGCCAAAGATATTCTTGAAATCATTCATCTTGCACTACAAAGCCAAAGATATTCCATAATATCATCATTTAAGGCGAGGATGATGAAAGATATTTTTTTAAAAAGCGAATCCGGTGAAACAAAATGACAAAGATTAAGGATTAAGGATTCGTACTTGGTTTTATCCACGCCCAAAAATACCTCAAAAATAATCATAGTGGTGTAAAATTCAAGAATGATCAAAACATGGATACAATCGAGTTAGTATATCGAGAATAGATGTTTTAGACGAAAAGAAGAAATTTTATTTTTCGATTGAAATAATGCAGTATCGTGAATAGTCTTGAGTATCGTGAATAGTGCCCGATATCGTGAATAGTAACTCTCAGACACCAAAAGATAGAAATTCCACAAAAACATCTTCACGCTTTCATGAATAGTACTCGTGAATAGTAACTTCGTGAATAGTAACTCATGAATAGTAACTCGTGAATAGTAACTCATGAATAGTAACCCATGAATAGTAACCCGAGCATGAAAAAGTTCCAAATTTGATAAAACTTGAGATCAACATTTTGATTATAATGATATTGAAGAAATAATATCATTCTGAAAAAAATAATATCCCTTACCTCAAAAAAGCGGTACTTCCGATTTGGAATATATTTGAATGAACTTGCACCAGTATATCAATACTCAAAGTATACTCAAAATACTCACACGAATACGCTCAAAATATCGAGAGAGAAATAGAGAGAAAACTTCAGTTTCTGGTGTGATTTTCAATTCTAACCTAAGCACCCTATTTATAGGAAATTGCTTAGAACACCAAAGCAGAAAATTTAATATAATATTAATATAATTATAAAAATTTTCCTTAGCCCACCTTTTGGTCAAAACACCAGCCACACATGTTAATGATGTCCAAAAAAATACAAAAAACGTTTTTCTTAACAAAAATAATTTAAACTCCCAAAAATCAATTATTTCGGAGCTTCGGAACTTCAATAATTCATAATAAATAGCCCTTTCATCAGAAAATTCGAATCTCACGAGTTTTTATAGGAATTTCAATTCTCTACAACTTTGCAGAAGAAAGTTTTTCAAATTCCAAATAAAATTGGACCGAAATCCACAAAGCAGGCGATTTTACACAGTTATAATCAAATTTCGATCAATAAATGGGGTCCACCGAGCATGTTTAACATGTTTTAAACATTTATTGCAACAAAAATACTCTTCCTCCTCAGATACTCATATATCCCACATTCGTTGTAAAAATATCACCGTTAATATATTATTAAAATAATATATTTAAATGAATTATTTTATCGAGAAAAAGATAAAATATTAATTTTCAACAATTGTCATTTTAAAATTTTCTCCATCTATATCCACATAAAATCAATATTTTCCTCATCATATAAATCAATAATTAATTATTCACAAATAATATTACTGAGAATCACAATATTGACAACGAGGCGGTTCCCAGGAAGAGGGGCTTTCAATAAGAATTTCTTCTTCTTGGCGGCATGATTAGGTGACCAAACCTCTCCTTAGGCAGAACTTTCTAGACATTGTCAATAATGTTATCTAATAATATTATTGGATAATATGAATTATTGCTTCGATAATGAAAAATACGTGTAATGACAATTATTGAAACAACAAACAATATAAAATATCAACGAGCAATTATTAACTCAATAAAATCTTTGATAAAGTAATTACATCGTAATCATTATTGAGTAGTGCCTTCTTACGTAAGAATCAATAATTGGTGCAATACTGGTATGCAATTTGCTTTCAACAACGGCGATTAGTGTATTTTAACCACCGCGGGTATTCCAACGGATAATTAAGCAACAACTACGTAGTTATTTAAAAAACAACTTATATTTGTCGTTTTCTTCATCCAATAAAACTTTTCCGTTATGGGGCCCACACATGGTCATTTGCTGGCAGGTAAATGCGAATATTCCCAAAGCGATCACGAATATTCCACGACCAAACGAATATTCCCTGACGATAATGAATATTTTATAACCACTTGCTTATTTTGAAATATTTGCGTATTTAACCCTTAACTATCCACATTAATCAAATCAACCCTTACTATTTCAAAATAATAAATAAAGGAAATTCCTTTTATTTAAAAATTTGGGGTCTTACAACCTCCCTCCTTATGAAATTTCGTCCTCGAAATTGACGACACATACTGGTGTGTTTGAAAAGGTGAGGATACCTCGCTTTCATTTCCGTTTCCAATTCGGTCATTTCCTCTATAGCATGATTCCTCCACAAAACTTTAACTTGTGGTATGACCTTTCTTGGCGTAGGACATGCTCCTTCCTATCCAAGATCTTGATGGTACCTCCTCATACGTTAAGTCTTGGCTATCTCGTCCGGTTCTAACTTCAATAACGTGGTTGGTCTTTCACATATTTCTGAAATACGGATATGTGAAACACATTATGAACACGAGACATACTCGAGAGGTAATGCAAGTCTATAGGCTACATTTCCTACTCGGTCAAGAATTTGAAATGGACCAATAAATCGTGGATTGAGCTTTCCTCTCTTCCCAAATCTTGTAACTCCCTTCCATGGAGCAACTTCGCAATAATACATGATCCCCTACATTAAATTCCACGTCCTTTCGATGAAGATCCGCATAACTCTTTTGTCGATCTTGTGCCGTTTGTATATCGTTGTCGAATCATTTGGATCTTTTCGGTGAGTCATACGTCTTAACTTCGGGTCCCAACAATGTTGCTTCACCCACCTCATCCCAACATATTGGAGAAACGACATTTTCGTCCATATAATGCTTGAATGGAGCCACACCTATACTTGCACGATAGCTGTTGTTGTAAGAGAATTCCACCAATGGTAAATACTTATCCCAAAGCGCCCTTGAAGTCTAGGACACGAGTCTTAATAAATCTTCAAGAGTTTGAATAGTCCTCTCGATTGTCGTCGTCTGGTTTGGGGATGGTATGCCGAACTAAATCGCAAATCCGTGCCCATAGCTTTTTGCAAGCTAACCCAAAATCTTGAAGTGAATCTTGGGTCACGATCCGAAACTATGGATACTGGCATGCCATGAAACCTCACAATCTCATTCACGTACATACTAGCAAGACGTTCAAGGGAATAAGTCTCCCGTATCGGCAAGAAATGAGCAGACTTGGTTAATCTATCAACAATAACCCAAATAGCATTGATGCCTTGAGAAACCGTAGGAAGACCCGTCTTGAAATCCATAGTAATGTGTTCCCACTTCCATTAGGAATCTCAAGTGGTTGCAACGGACCCTTAGGTACAAGATGCTCCGCCTTTACACGTTGGCAAGTTAAACACATCGAGATAAACTTTGCAATCTCTCTCTTCATATTGTTCCACCAAAATGTATGTCGAAGATCACGATACATTTTAGTACTTCCAGGATGGATTGCAAATGGCGTATTGTGTTCCTCCATCATAATCTTGTACTTCAAATCAGAGTCGTTAGGAACACAAAGTCTAGAGTGGACTCGAAGTATTCCTTCTTCATCAATTCTCGCTTCCGGAATAGCTCCTTCTTGTACTTTCTTCTTCATACGCATAAGCTCCGGGTCGGTGGCTTGAGCAACCTTAACTTTTTCTATTAAAGTTGGCTCTATGCGTATACTTGACATCATCGCACTCGTTCCTTCATATGATCTTCTACTCAACGCGTCAGCTACCACGTTCGCTTTACCAGGATGGTATTGAATAGTGTGGTCGTAGTCTTTCAATAGCTCGAGCCAACGTCGCTGCCGCATGTTGAGTTCTTTTTGAGTGAAGAAATATTTAAGGCTTTTATGGTCTGAATATATCTCCACTTTCTCCCCATATAGATAGTGCCTCCATATTTTTAAGCGCCGAAACGCATCACGCTAACTCTAGATCATGAGTAGGATAATTCCTCTCATACTCTTTAAGTTGTCATGAGGCATAGGCTATGACTTTCCCACGTTGCATGAGAACACATCCTAACCCTTTGCTGAAGCATCTCTCAGAGATAACAAATCCATCCGAACCGGATGGTATTGTTAGAACAGTCTTAGAAATAAGTCTCCTCTTAAGCTCTTGGAAACTTTTCTCGCATTCTTCGCTCCCAAACGAATTTTGTATCCTTAGAAGTTATTTGAGTTAATGGAGTAGCGATTCGAGAAAACCCTTCCACGAATCTCCGATAATAACCACTAAGCCCAAAAAGCTACGTACTTGATCGCACCGACTTGGTTGCTCCCAACTTTGTATTGCTTCAATCTTCGCCGGATCAACAGATACTCCATGTTTCGACACCACGTGCCCAAGGAATGCTACTTCCTCAAGCCAGAACTCTCATTTCTTCAATTTGGCATATAGTTGGTTTTCACGAAGCCTTTGGAGTACCAGCTTCAAATGGTGCTCATGATCTTCACGGCTTTTGGAATATATGAGGATGTCATCAATAAAGACAACAACGAATTGATCCAAATTTTCCTTGAATACTCGGTTCATCATATCCATGAAAGTCTGTAGGAGCATTAGTTAGTCCGAAGAAAGACATGACTAAGAATTCATAATGCCCATCTGGGGAGTTCGAAGGCGGTCTTTGGAATATCCTCGATTATAATCTTCAAATTGATGATATCGAGCGAAGATCAATTTTGAAAAGAATTGTGCCCTTGCAATCGGTCAAACAAGTCATCAATACGAGGTGAGGATACCTATTCTTGATGGTGACATGGTTCAATTCGATAGTCAATACAAAGTCGCATACTCCCGTCTTTCTTCTTTACAAATAAAAGCAGAGGCACACCCAAGGAGATGTACTAGACGAATGAAACCGATGTCCAACAATTCCTATAGTTGGACCTTTAACTCTGAAGTTCAATAGGAGCCATTCGATATGGGGTTTTAGAAATGGGCTTTGTACCGGGTTCAAGATCAATAAAGAATTCAACTTCACGTTCGAGGGTAGGCCAGGAAGTTCTTGAAAATACGTCGGAAAGTCGATAACAACAGAATATTATTCAAATTTGACGTGTCTTTATTCAAATCCATAACATGGGCTAGGAAAGCTTGACATCCGTTTTTTAATAAGCGAATAGCTTTATGATTAGATATGACGGTGATTGATTTTAATGGTTTAGTTGCTTGAATTGCATACAACGGGTTGGTTAGGAATATGAAAACTAACAACCTTACGAAAACAATCAATTTTGGCATGATGAGTAGTTAACCAATCAATCCCTAAAATCACATCAAAAGCAAGTATCTTTAAAGAGATAAGGTCACGGGTAAGGTGATGGTGCCAACTTGAATCAAACAAGATTTATAAGCAAGTGGATGTGATGAAAGTTTCTCTAATCGGAGTTTCCACAGATAGGTCAAAGTCTAATTTCTCCCGAGTCAAGTTTAAGCGTTGAGCACATGCAGGAGAGATAAATGAATGGGTAGCACCGGTATCAAGTAAGGTATAAACTTCGCAAGAATTTATAAATAGCTTACCGTGATCACCTCGTTTGGGTTCCTCGCATTATGACCGATCACAACAAACGCTCTTCCCGAATCGTTGACTTTGACTTTTTCCGGGACGATCTTTTGAGTCACCATCCTCTTTGAACTAGGTTTCATTTCTTTGTACAATCTCGGCGATATGTCCTTCCTTTCCACAATTATAGCATACCTTGAATGCTGTTGTGGGCGGTTTGGACCGATATGTCCCTCTTTCCGCATTTGTAGCATATAATGGGTGGTCGTTCTCCTCCCTTAGAACCGATTCTTTGCCAAGACCGCGTCTTCTTCACATGGTCATTGTTAAATCTCCTCTTTTAAAATCTCCTCGACTCGCTTCTTCTATTTTCATGGCCATGATTACCACCGAGTGGTTACCATTTCTGTCCGTCTGTTTTCTTTCTCCGAGTTATCATTATTACATTGATCGCTATCTACGATACGATCCACGGTTGTGGTCCCTCGGTTGACCGTACTCGTTATCTCGCTCTAATAATTGAGCCCATTTACAACACATCGAATAAAGAGAAAATTTATGAGAAATGAGATCTTGGCGTATCTTGGGTTTCAAACCTCTAAGAAACATCCGCGTCATCGTTCCTCATTCTCCACCAAATGAGGTGCAAACTGGATAACTCGCAAACTTTGCCTCGTCTTTGAGAGACACCGTCGTGTTATTTTGTTCAATCGATGAACTCTACTTCCTTCATATGACGAACACTTTCGGGAAAGTATTTGTCATTAAATAGCTTCTCAAGCGTCTCCAAAGACATCTTTGAGTCGAAAAATTTGGATGGGTGCGCTTCACAGACTCCCACCAGTAGTCCGCCTCGCCACGGAACATAAAGGTGGCGAATGGAACCTTCTGTTCCTCTGTGCATCCCAAGACATCGAATATCTTGGTAATTTGTTTGACCCATGTTTCCGCCATGATCGGATCGGCTTTCCCTTAAATTCTGGTGGTCCCAACTCTTTGAAGCGCTTGGTTGTGACAACCCGTGAATTGCTATCATTTCCTCTCGTATTTTGAACACGAGTCTCCTCGTGCGATTTTGCATGAAGCGCAAAAACTTCTAAACATCCCTCGTTCATCATCTCGCTTTCAATGGTGTTGTTCACGGGAGGAACATTGCCCGACTGTTGCGCGTTCTCCTCGTTGGTGAGTCTGAGGCATCTCCACGGTCTCATTTCCATTGTTAATATTCTCATTCGACATTCTCAAATCTTGTCATAAAACAAGGGTTAATTAAGGAAATCAATATATCACATAATATCCTATATCTTGACCAACTAACAAATAAGCTTAGGTAGGACACACTAGCGAAGGATTTACTCGTCTCTCCCCTCCTAGTTCTATTCCCGATCTCCGCTGGAGATCATATCCTAAGCTCGATACCAAGCTGTGGCGCCCCCAAAATAGGTATACATCACTATTACGAGTTGTCAATACATGGTATGTAAACAACTACAACTTTATTATTACAACAAGAAAGCTGTGAGTTTGAATACAAATATTATCTTCTACAATATCTATACTCAAATAAATCCTCATCACATTTATTGATACATTAATTTACAAAATGGTGAGGACTACTAAACAATCCTTTCTAAAACCTTCATTCCATACCCAGGCTCGTACTCGCTATATTCTCGCCTCACGAGAAAAATGGAACAAAAAGGAAAAGGGTGAGCTCAACTAGCTCGATAAAGAATATTATGACTAAGATAATATACAACAAATTATCGTTAGTCTTCAACGAGGGAAAAATATAATAGAATACTGATAGACAACAAATTTTAAATCAATATTCGCGGTACGGAAATAATAATTCATTAGAAGAGTTAAGTAGAGAATGCAAACTACTATCTTCTATGTATGAATTTAAAAGTTCATCATCTATATCTTTATCCCTCGTAACATCAATCAATATATACATCGGAATCAAATATTCATCTTTGCACTACTGTGCCAAAGATATTCATCGATTAGTCATGTTCATTTAAACACTGTTCATCTTTGCACCACTGGCCAAAGATATTCTTCAGAAATCATTCATCTTTGCACTACTGGGCCAAAGATATTCCATAATATCATCATTTAAGACCGAGGATGATGAAAGATATTTTTTTAAAGAAAGCGAATCCGGTGAAACAAAATGACAAAGATTGAGGATTAAGGATTCGTACTTGGTTTTATCCACGTCCAAAATACCTCAAAAATAATCATAGTGGTGTAAAATTCAAGAATGATCAAAACATGGATACTGATCGAGTTAGTATCCGGAATAGATGTTTTAGACGAAAAGAAGAAATTTTATTTTTCTATTGAATAGTACTGAGTATCGTGAATAGTGTCAGTATCGTGAATAGTGGTCATGATATCGTGAATAGTAACTCAGACACCAAAAGATAGAAATTCCACAAAAACATCTTCACGCTTCATGAATAGTACTACGTGAATAGTAACTTCGTGAATAGTAACTCATGAATAGTAACTCGTGAATAGTAACTCATGAATAGTAACCCATGAATAGTAACCCCGACATGAAAAAGTTCCAAATTTGATAAAAACTTCAGATCAACATTTCAGATAATGATATTGAAGAAATAATATCATTACTGAAAAAAATAATATCCCTTACCTCAAAAGAGCAAAGATTTACATCGAATGGAATAACTTATTTGAATGAACTTGCACCGTATATCAATACTCAAAGTATACTCAAAATACTCACACGAATCGCTCAAAATATCGAGAGAGAAATAGAGAAAACTTCAGTTTACGGTGTGATTTTCAATTCTAACCTAAGCACCCTATTTATAGGAAATTGCTTAGAACACCAAAGCGTAAAATTTAATATAATATTAATATAATTATAAAAATTTTCCTTAGCCCACCTTTTGGTCAAAACACCAGCCACACATGTTAATGATGTCCAAAAAATACAAAAACGTTTTTCTTAACAAAAATAATTTAAACTCCCAAAAATCAATTATTTTGAGCTTTGAACTTCAATAATTCATAATAAATAGCCCTTTCATCAGAAAAAATTGAATCTCACGAGTTTTTATAGGAATTTCAATTCTCTACAACTTGCGCAGAAGAAAGTTTTTCAAATTCCAAATAGAAATTGAATGAAATCCACAAACCAGGCGATTTTACGGTATAATCAAATTTCAATCAATAAATGGGGTCCCACCGACATGTTTAACATGTTTTAAACATTTATTGCAACAAAAATACTCTTCCTCCTCGTATACTCATATATCCCACATTCGTTGTAAAATATCACCATTAATATATTATTAAAATAATATATTTAAATGAATTATTTTATCGAAAAAGATAAAATATTAATTTTCAACAATTGTCATTTTAAAAATTTTCTCCATCTATATCCACATAAAATCAATATTTTCCTCATCATATAAATCAATAATTAATTATTCACAAATAATATTACAGAATCACAATATTGACAGAGGTAGGTTCTGAGGAAGAGGGGCTTTCAATAAGAATTTCTTCTTCTTTGGTAGCGCAATTAGGTGACCAAACCTCTCCTCGATGAACTTTCTAGACATTGTCAATAATGTTATCTAATAATATTATTCAGATAATATGAATTATTGCTTCGATAATGAAAATCTTGTGTAATGACAATTATTGAAACAACAATAATATAAAATATCAACGCTAAACAATTATTAACTCAATAAAATCTTTGAGCGATAATTATCGTAATCATTATTGAGTAGTGCCTTCTTACGTAAGAATCAATAATTGGTGCAATACTGCAGTAAATTGCTGCTCAACAACGCAGCGTATTAGTGTATTTTAACCACCGGTATTATTCAACAAAGATACTTGGCAACAACTACTGCTAGTTATTTAAAAACAACTTATATTTGTCGTTTTCATCCAATCGCTTTCAGTTATGGGGCCCACACATGCATTTCGCTATTGGCCGCATTTAATATTCCCAACAATCTGAATATTCCACGACCAAACGAATATTCCCGACGATAATGAATATTTTATAACCACTTGCTTATTTTGAAATATTTGCGTATTTAACCCTTAACTATCCACATTAATCAAATCAACCCTTACTATTTCAAAATAATAAATAAAGGAAATTCCTTTTTATTTAAAAATTTCGGGGTCTTACAACATAGGACATTTCTCTTCTTTTATTAGAAGTGGTAGATTCTTTATTGATCATACATTATCTCCATGTACAACTTATTATACCCAAGCATACCCTTTGATATACCCTAAGTGTCTTAAGGAATATGTCAAAGTATAACTCATCATACATAAGATACTATGATGATCTCAAGTCCAAGGATTACTTGTACTACTATCACTACAGGAATTCCTATTGACAGGCAAGTAAAACTCCATTAGGTATTCCTTAGCGAGCCACGTTCAGTGAACTTATTCTCTAATAAGCACCTACATACTTGCTTTAGTGTCTCCACACAAATGATCATGAGATCAATCATCATCATCCAATGAGCAAGCAATGTATGTACCAATCTATCTGGATTCACTAATCCCCAATTTAGTAATCCAATGATTGGAAACTATTTTAGTTTTAAGCTTTCTAAGAATTTAGATCTCATTAGAATGATCATCATCATTATTCTAAAAGCATTGCTTAAAACTATGGGTTTATCACATATTATAAAACAGCATTATGTAGATAATTAAAAGCCTTTAATAAATTAATACTTTTTATTAATAAATGAATAAGATTGTTACAAAGTATATGCTTTATCATCAAACATGATTGGCTTGTGTGCATATTACTTTCAATCTCCCACTTGCACTAAAGCCAATCGCCATTGTATCTTATACTCTTCTTCTCTAAGTGACGATTATCCTGCTGTTGGATAAGCTTTAGTTAATGGATATGTAATGTTGTTCATGAGAGTCCACTATCTCTATAGTGATTTCCCATCTTTCAATGATTCTTATAATCAAATGAAAGTGCCACAACACATGTTTAGATCCAAGATGAGACTTAGGAACTATTCCTAGTTCTGTAATGAACTTTTAATCCAAACAATCAACTTGTAGCTTCATTTATAGCTATATACTTTGTCTTTATCACTAAACCGCAACTCTTTCTTTGTTTAGAACCTTTCAATTCAACTGCACCAATTATTCAAGATAACGCTTTACCTTAAAGTGGATTTTCCTCTGTCATCTTAGTGCATCGAAAAAACTTGAGTGCATTAAGCCCTCTAGTTTTAATTTAGACCCACCATGAATATGATCACATCCTTTGTGCTTAGGTTAAGCACTTTAAGATGTTTTTCACTAACTCATAGTGAACTTCTCCATAATATGGTGATCAACATCGGATCTCGTACATTTCATTGCATACATGATTGTCACTCATGCGACCTCTCTTTTCGGAGTCTGTGGGGACTATTAAGAGATACACTCCATAGCTCATCGACATGAGACATCTCTTGGAGTTTGCCATGCTAAACGACTTTAGCATCAAATGAATATCGTTCCTTGGGTTAAGTCGAGCATCCTCTTAAATCTATCTATATAGATTTATCTCCCCAATTAAGATACTCTTACAAATCATTCATGGAGGAATGTTTAGACAACTTTATCTTTACTGATTATAGCATTGGTATGTCATTCCTTATCCGTAGTATATCAACATATAGTACTAGGAATGTCACGATGCTCCCCTGACCCTTTTGTACACACTAGGTTCATTCTTATTTTGATAAAATCAAACTCTTTTGATTGCCTCATCAAACGAATGTTCCATATTTGAGAAACTTGCTTCAATCCATTTCTCGAAAGTGTTCATAACACTTACCTCATCGTATGTAAGCGGATCATCATCTTCTATGATGTGTACCTCATCATCATCATCTATGATGAATCCATACCTCCAGGTATCTTGATTACTATTCGAATTACGATTCGGTTGTGGTATAATAGGTTCATCTCTGAGGTTCCTCTTATTTGATTTATAGTATTTTGTGGTTCTTGAACTCTTAAAGATCTATTATCCTCCCACTAGCCCATTCAATGATAAACACCTTTATCTTAGAAGGCAGCGTGTTTCGCAACAAACACCTTTTTGCTAAGCAGGATTATAGAACATATACCCTAAACTTACTTTAGGATGTCCCACAAATCAACACTTATAAAATCTTGTCCCAAGCTTATCCTTTGAAACCTTTTCACATAAGTTGGACAACCCCTTATCTTAACATACTTGAGATTAGGAATCCTCCACATCCATAACTTTTATAGAGTCTTAAATGGATTTTGAGGTTACCATTTTTCGTAGATATGTGTGACCATTTCTAGGACATTATCCCGAAGGATACTAGAATGTCGGTAAAATCATTATGGACCGCACCATGTCCAACAAAGTACGATTTTTCATTCAGATAAATCAATCAATTATTGCGTATCAGGATGTGTCCATTATGAGAAAACCATTTGAGATGATCTAGAAACTTATTGCACAAGTATTTATTCCTTGATCCGATCAAAGAATTCTAATACTTTATCAATTTATTTCACTTTCGAATTCTTTGAACCTTTCAAATAATTCATACTTGTATTTCAAAATATACACATTCAACTCTTTGAATGATCATCTCATTTTCTTATACTAGTTTGTTCAATTTGCAAAATATATTTTTCACGTAAATCAAGTATACAAAATCCATTAAGTAATATTTCAGTTCTATACAAAACATTATTATTATAAATAGAACAACAATTGTTCTTAATTATAATACCAAAAATTTTATTGTCCAACAATAAAATGGAAATAATATTTCTAACAAGAATTGGAATACAATAACAACTTATTGACTTAATAGATTTGCCCGTAGGCTGTGCTAAACTATAAGTTTCTATAGCTAATGCAGCAACCTTTGTTTCATTTCCCATACATAAGATTACTTATATTTGTTTAGCTTTCCACTTCTGTTTGGTCCCTTCATAAATCTATATTTATGATAACCAAAGTCGGTATCCAATACCCAAGTAGAACCTTGACTTAAAGAAAAATTTATTTCAATCATGAACAAAAGCGTATTATAACAGAAACTTCACTAAGCTTCTTTGGTTAGCCTCTGCAAGAATGCTTCTCAAGTTTCTTCCCAAAGTGTCGAGCTTATTGCGGTGGAAGCAAACTCCTTTTGCTATCCAAGTATCGATTTTGTTCTTATTATCCTTTGTTTATGCCTCTCTATTTACCTTCTTTGAATCGTTCTTCTTTTCAGAAGATCCTTTGGCCCCTACTAGTAAGACATGGTCTTTCTTGGTTGGAAAGTGACTCTCATCATTTTTCAACATGTTAAGCAAATCAACGAAGCTGATATCTAGCTTGTTCATATGAAAAAGTCACAACAATTGTGAAAAGAGTCCGAGAGTAAGTGCAAGATCAAATCTTGGCTCAACTCTCCATCCATGACAAAACTCGTTGTCCTAATTGATCAATCAAATTGATAATGTTAAGGACTTTTATCTGTACTGTAGTGTCATCAGTCATTCTAGATCGGAAGAGCTCCTTAGATATCTGATATCTATCAGTCCTACTTTCCTCGCCATCAACTACTTGGCGTGCGGGAGTATAGTAGAAGTATCCATAGTTTTAGGTTGTATTTGAAGCTTGTTACTCATGGATCGAGCATGATGCATTGAGCCAATTGTGCATCATCTTGCCACTTTCTAAAAGTAGCAATCTCTTCCTCGAGGCATTATGCGCAACCATTGCGAGGATAGGCGTATTAAGGACATAAGATAGCTTTTTGACTATGAGAACTATTCTCAAATTCCTTAACCAATCCGTTTAATTGATGCCGGTTAATTTAGCATCTAATATGCTTCAGCGATGATAGTAATTTTAGACATTGTAAAATTACGTAAATGAATTTGTAATTAACAACATTTTAACATACATTCTTTTATTAATTACCAAAATAAATTAGGTCTTGTTTTAAATTGGTATCTCCCACTATTTTCTTCAAACTATATTACCCTCACTTATATAGTTCGGCAAAATCTAATTAAAGATTTGCTAGTAAGAATAAGGATCCCATTTCAAATGTATATAGCCTTGTGGTGACACAACAAACTATATATAAATAAATAGGTAGACAACTTTTGTCAATTACATCAACTATGAAACTCCTTTTCTTTTTGCCTCTTAGATTATTTTGATCAGTGGTGGCACATCCAGAATCAAAATTATCCAAGTTAAGTCAACCTAGCACTCCATATATTCAAAAAGAAAAATATCATCCTTGTGGTGACACAACAAAACAATATTGTTCAATTTTCTTTATAAGCATCAAATGTGATAAATTAACATCTTAAATACTTAATACTTGCCTTGTGGTGACACAACAAACTCATATTAAATATTTAATACTCTATTAATTTTATCATGCTAGAAGGCTGACGTTCGATATTCCAAATATCTTTGAGCGCTTAGGACTTAATATAAAAATTGAGGGGTTTGTTATTAATTTGTCTCATCTTGTTTAGTTTAGCGTTTACATATATATATAAAATTCACGTCATATTAATTAAATGCGAAGCATGTTTGCATAATATATAATATATATATAGTATAAGCATGCACATATAGAATACTATATTCTATCCGGATTGATTATGGACTTTTATTCTAGTTTGTATCACTAAAGCCACCAAGTGAACCAAAAGGTCAAACCCTAGGGGTGCAAGGATTAATATTTAAATATAACTATTACATTTGAACTCGGGATCCATTACAAACGGGTCTTCAAGCGCTCCTTGCTCCTTGATCTCCAATTTTTCAAAATTAATTATAACTATTCCTATTACAAAACTATTTAAAATAAATAGAAACCTTGATCAAATGATCGAGGGAAGTACATAGGAGGAGATAGAATTTACATTAAGAAAAATTAGAGAAGGCGAGGTACTGTGAGACCCCATTTAATAAAACCCATACATTCATGCATCAACTAAAATAAAATCCAATCGCATTGGTCGATAGTCCATAATCAATACCATTTATTATCATACACATCATCATATGCATCAATAAATAACATTCATCTTATGAATAATAAACATTTAATATATATATTGATATCATTTAATGGGCAAATTTAGTTAGTATAAAATCTATTTTTGAATCAAAATAAACTCCTTTATTTTAATCCAAATTTAAATCAAAATAAAACTATTTTATTTTAATTTATCCAATTTTGAATAAAATAAACTATTTTATTTTAATCAAAATCTTTAATCAAAATAAACTCCTTTATTTTAATTAATTATGGAATCAATTCCATGTAAAAAAAATTATTAAAGGAAACACGGATTATCTTTCCTATTCACAAATAAACTCATTTATTTTGAATAATATGAAATCTTATTTCATATTTAAATAAACTCCTTTATTTAAGGAAAACTGATTCTTTTTCCTATTCACAAATAAACTCTTTTATTTTGAATAATATAAAATCTTATTTCATATTTAAATAAACTCCTTTATTTAAGGAAATTAGGATTCTCTTTCCTATTCACAAATAAACCTTTTATTTTTTGAATAATATGAAATCTAATTTCATATCAAAATAAACTCTTTTATTTAAGGAAAAATAGAATCCAATTTTAACTCCAATTAGTTATCATGAAATCCAATTCCAACTCTAATTAGTTAGCATGAAATTTAATTTTAAAATTAAAATAAATTTTATATTTTAATATTAAAATAAACTTTTATTTTAAAATTAAAATAAACTTTTATTTTAATAATAAAATTATTAAGAATATATATTATATATATATATATATATATATATATATATATATATATATGAAATATAAATATATATATATATATAATATATAAGTAATCATAAGATTACTTTTTACAAATATCCTGTTATCTCCTTTTCAAAAAACGTGGCAAGTTCCTTGAAACTCAAGTGCAACTAAAATTTCCTTGCATAATAAGTTAATCAGTGGCTTTTTAAAAAAAAATTGACCAAGATTTCATTCGGCCAAATAAAAAAAAAATCCTGAGACATCCCTTGATTACCACATACACGGATGCTCCTTGATTTCCGTGCCCAAATTATTATTGCTTTCCATGATATCTTGTTGCCTTTAAAAGAATCATACTGCAGAATCCGAGAATTAATAAATAACAGGAGCATCAATCATGTCCAACGGTTTTTGATCAAGTGGATACACGGTTTTTTTTTTTTAATTTTTTTTTTAAATAAATTTTATACAATAAAATTATGCCCAATTAAATTGTTCTAAACACATATCAATATACATATCAAATCAAAATAATTAATAATTCGCATAAAGGTTTGGCTCGATACCTTTATTAGGTTTGTAATATTACAGAATCTTGATCAAATTGCAAAAATAATGCGGAAGCGTGGAAAATCGAGTTTAAAAATTTTACAAACCATACCGGATCACCCTTTATGCACAATTATTAATTAAGCGAAAAAGATAACGAATAAGAATCATACCCTTGAAGATCGAGCTTCCTCGTGTACAAGTTCACCTCAATCCTTTTCGCGTTCAACTTGAATCCACCGGGTTTGGTTCCTTCTTTTGATCGGCGTTAGCCACCCATGTGTTTGGCCTCAGAGGTGATCCACCGAGGAAAAAGAATTTTCAAGAAGAAGGGTGTTGGCTCAAACCCTAGTTTTCCTATCTCGTATAGAAAAGAACGTACTCTCCAACAAATTAGAATTATGTCAGTGTATGTTGTAAAAAGTCAACAACCCCACCACCCATAATAAGACTCCTCTTATTTATAGATGTGGGCAACCCACCTTAACAATTAAGGAATTGGGATTTATTTAATTAATTAAATTCTTTTAATTAATTAAGCTCCTAATCTTATTAGGAATAATTAATTAAACTCCTTTAACTAATTTTCCTTCCTAATCCAATTAGGAATAAATGAGAGTACTTATATTAAATTAATTCCTAAACTCTTTTAGAAATTAAAATAATAATAATTGTAATAATATTAATAAGACTCCTCTTATTAATTTATATTTAATATTTTTAAAATATTAAATAATAAATATTAAGCTATTTAACTTATTCTATCACCATAGATTAAATTAAATATACATAACATATTATTACGATTATGCCATTAACTTCTTAAATAATTATTCTTCTTTTTTATGGTGTGACCCTTTAGGTTCTCCATATTAAACAGGTTGTGAATAAATCAATTAGAACAATTCTAATCTTATTTAAATAAATAAATTAAACAATTAATTTATTTAAATAAATAATATTTATTCTACAATAGGGATAAGCCTCCCTAGCGATCAACGACTTTCCGGATAATATAGATTTCAACATTAATCATAAAAGAACCTTTGAGTAAATAGTTACCGTGACAATTCAATCCTTCCACCATCTGATGTCCCGATTAAATATAAGACTTGGAATTCATTGTCAAGTCTTATTTTATTTAATTATATGTATTTCGATCATTAAATGCATGACTCCAAATAATGCAAATTAGAAACTCCTTTCTAATTTCATTCTCGCCTTGCCGAGGACTACTGAGGGTTGTCATTTATCGAATCACATAGGACATTTCTCTTCTTTTATTAGAAGTGGTAGATTCTTTATTGATTATACATTATCTCCATATACAACTTATTATACCCAAGCATACCCTTTGATATACCGAAGGGTCTTAAGGAATAAGTCAAAGTATAACTCATCATACACAAGATACTATGATGATCTCAAGTCCAAGGATTACTCAGACTACTATCACTCTGAGAATTCCTATTGACGAGCAAGTAAAACTCCATTAGGTATTCCTTAGCGAGCCACGTTCGGTGAACTTATTCTCTAATAAGCACCTACATACTTGCTTTAGTGTCTCCACACAAATGATCGTGAGATCAATCATCCTCATCCAATGAGCAAGCAACGTATGTACCAATCTATCCGGATTCACTAATCCCCAATTTAGTAATCAATGATGGGAACTATTTTAGTTTTAAGCTTTCTAAGAATTTAGATCTCATTAGAATGATCATCATCATTATTCTAAAAGCATTGCTTAAAACTATGGGTTTATCACATATTATAAAACAGCATTATGTAGATAATTAAAAGCCTTTAATAAATTAATACTTTTTATTAATAAATGAATAAGATTGTTACAAAGTATATACTTTATCATCAAACATGATTGGCTTGTGTGCATATTACTTTCAATAACTTCTTGTTATATATAGGTTAAAGCATGAAATTTGGTTGATGTTGTACTACTGTAAGAGTACCATAACACTAATAAATGTCCAAACCCAAAATCATAAACCATAGCTTTATAAACCGTGGTCAAACTGGTCACTCGACCATGATCAAACTATTTCCCAGAAGCTCAAGAACACCTATAGCGACACTTCCTGTCACGGTAGTACTTTAGCGATAGACAGAAATTAATTTTCTAAAAATTAATTTATAAAAATTAGAAATAATTAATAAATAAATACAAAAACAGTTTTAAAAATTATATTAAATAATTATAATTAATTTCTAATATTTTTACATAAATTCAATAAATATTTTATTTTATTTGGATATTATTAATAATTAACTTAATAATAAAATAATTAGAATAATTATTTATAAATACTAAATAATTATTGAAAAATAATATTAATGATATAAAATCATAATAAATTATTATAATTATTTAAAATAATAAACAATATATTTGAAAAATTTTAAGTAAATATTAATTACCTAAAAATAGAAATAAATAATTCAAAAACAATTTAAAGGATAAATAAATGTTTTAAAAATATTTTAAAACTTCTAAAATTATTATAATGGATATATAAATTATCTAAAATATAATAAATTTTACAATAAAATTTGGTCCATATATCAACTTATTTAATATTCGGTAAAGACATTGAACACCGAAACCTTATTAAATCTAACCCGATCTTATGTAAATGTTATATTTGAGTATTATTATCGATACTAATGTAAGACCCCAACTTATTATAAATAAAATTAAATTTTCTCTATTCATTATCTTGAAATAATAAGGAGTTAATTTGATATAATGTTTTGGTTATGGGTGAAATGTGCAAATTTTCCAAAATAAGCAAGTGGTTATAAAATATTTATTTTTATCGGGGAATATTCGTTTGGTCATAGAATATTCTTGTTGTCAGGGAATATTCGTACGACGACGAAACCATTTGTAGGCCACATAACAGAATAACTATCGGAAAAAAAAAATGACAAGTTTGAGTTTTTATAAATAACGGTGTAGTTATTCTGAGATTAACTTTGTTGGAATACACGGTGGTTAAAATATGTCTGTGGTAACACAGCGTGATTGCACAAAGATTTTTGAATTATTGATTCTTACGTCGAAGGCACTACTCAAGAATTGTTATAGTAATTAATTTTATTCAATATTTTATTTTATTGATTCAATAATTCTTTGCGTTGATATTTTATATTATTGTTGTTTCAATAATTATCATTGCACAATATTTCCCATTATCAGATCAATAATTCATATTATTTGAATAATATTATTAGATAGAATTATTGGCAATGTCTAAGGAAGTTCTGTCTAGGGAAGGGGTTTGGTCACCTAATTGCGCGCTAGTAAGGAGAAATCCTTATCGGAAAGCCCCCTCTTTCCTGGGAATGACCTGGTTGTCATAATTGTGATTCTGTAATATTATTTGTGAATAATTAATTATTAATTTATATGATAAAGAAATATTTATTTTATGCAGACATAAATGATGGATAGGAAAATATTTATTTTCTGTGGATATAAATGAAGGAATTAATGCTGAGGTGTTTTATCAGTATTTTATCAGAATAGAGGTATTAAAAATCATCCGTATGTGGATTTCAGACATTTTTTGTTTGGAATTTAGAAAAACTTAAAGCTACAAAGTTGTAGAGAATTCGATTTCCTATGGAATGGACATAAAATTTATATTTTTCTGATAAAAGAGCTATTTATTATGAATTGTTGAAGTTGCGGAAATAAATATTTTTATTAAAATTATGGGTGGGACCCACTTTTGTTTTTTTTGTAAAATCATGTGCTGAGATTTTTTTTTCAAAGATGGCATGCTTAGCTTATTCAACAAAGGAGGTTGCGTGGAAGTAGAAAAAAAATATTATTTTCTTAATTTAGTCTCCTTTGGCGTTCTAGCATTTTCCTATAAATAGGTGCTTAGGTTAGAATTAAAAATAACACCAGTAACATAAGTTTTCTCTCTCTATATTATCGAGCGTATTTTTGTGAGTATTTAGATATTTTGAGAGTTGCTATTCAGTGCAAGTTTCCTATAGCATTACATCCGATATTTCGGTCAGAAGTACTATTTTTTTGAGGTAAGGGATGTTATTTTCTTCGTAAATGATATTATTTTCTTCAATATCATTATGCTGAAATATTGATATGAATTTTATTATGGAATGTTTACCTTTTTGTGTCGGGGTTACTATTCACGTATACGACACTATTCACAAATACGGCACTGTTCACCGAAAAATGAAATTTTCTCTTCTTTGTTCCAGATGTCTATTTTTGTTAGTATCTTTGATTGTATCCATGTTTTGATCTTAATTCTTGAATTTTACTCCACTATGATTCATTATGGAGTGTTTTTGAACATGGATAAACCGAAGTATGAATCTCTAATATTTATTCTTTTGTCTCACTAGATTCATTTCTTAAAGATATTTTTCATCATCCTCAGTCCTAAATGATGATATTACTGAATACCTTTGGCATGTAGTGCAAAGATGAATGATTTACTGGTGAATATCTTTGGCCTGTAGTGCAAAGATGAACAGGTGTTGAGATGAACATGGCCAACTGGTGATATAAATGAATATCTTTGGCCTGTAGTGCAAAGATGAATATTTGATTCAAAATGTATATTGATTGATGTTACAGGGATAAAATATTGATGATGGACTTTTAAATCTTAGAAGATAGTAGAATTCATTCTCTTTTTGACTCTTCTAATGGATTGTTGTTTCCGTTACAGTTGTTGATCTAAAACTTGTTGTCTATTATATTCTATCAGATTTTTCCCTGTTGAAGACTAATAATGATTTGTTGTATATTATCTTAGTCATAATATTCTTTATTGGGCTAGTTGAGCTCAGCTTTTTCCTTTTTGTTCCATTTTTCTTTTTAGGAAGCGAGAATATAGCGGGGAGTAGTCGAGATATGGAGTGATGTTCCATGGAAGTTATTATAGTAGTCCTCACTATTTATAAAATAGTGTATAAATAATTGTAATGAGGACTTTATTTGAGTGTGGATATTGTCTAGAGGACAATATTTGTATTTAAACTCACAGTATTTGTGTTGTCGTATTTTGCACGACAATTGTAATAATGATGTTGTAGTTATTTCTGTACTGTGTATTTGGCAACTCAGAATGGGTGATGTATACCTATTTTGGGGGTGTCACAGTTGGTATTAGAGCTTAGGGACATGGTCTCTGGCGGAGATCGGGGAATAGAACTAGGAGGGGAGAGACGAGTAAATCCTTTGCTAGTGTGTCCTATCTAAGCTTATTTGTTGGTCGGTCATAATATAGGGATATTATGTGATATATTAATTTGTTTATATAAATCTTGTTTTATGGCAGTTTTTAAGAATGGCAGCTGAGAACGTTAACAATGGAGTGTATGAGACCGTGGAACAACCTTCAATCACCAACCAGAAGAACGTGCAACAGGAAGACAATATTCCTCATGTACACAACACTATCGAACAAACGGTAAATGATGGGATGTTCAGAAGCTTTTTACAGTTCATGCAAAATCAAACGAAGGAGACTTGTGTACAAAATATGGGTGGAAATGATAGCAACACACGGCTTGTCATAGCCAACCAGTTCAAAGAGTTGGGACGACCAGAATTCTGGGGAAAGTCGGATCCAATTAAGGCGAAAACATGGGTCAATCAAATTACCAAGATATTTGATGTCTTGGGATGCACGAAAGAACAAAAGGTTCCATTTGCCACGTTTATGTTCCGTGGTGAGGCAGATTACTGGTGGGAATCTATGAAGCGTACCCAGCCAGCTGCACTCAACATATCTTGGGAAAGATTTTAGAAACTATTCAATGAAAAGTACTTTCCTAAAAGTATTCGTCATATGAAAGAGGTAAATTTTATTAGACTAGAACAGAACAACATGACGGTGTCCCAGTACGAGGCGAAGTTCGCGGAGTTATCCAGGTTTGCACCTCATTTGGTAGAGAATGAGGAACGTATGAATCGGATGTTTCTGAGATGTCTAAAACCCGAGATTCGTCAATACCTTATCTCTCACAAATTTTCTCTATATTCAGATGTTGTCAACATGGCTCAATTATTAGAGCGAGACAGTGAGTATGTTCAACTGAGGGACCACAACTGTGGTCATCTAAGGATGTGTGATCATCGAGCGATGATAACCAGTGAAGAGGGAAAAATACGGACAAAAACGATAACCACTCGGGTGGTAATCGTGGCCATGATAATAGGAGAGGTGAGTCAAGTGGAAATTTCAAAAAGAGGAGATTCAACAATGATGGGAAGACATCAAGAAGAAGACCAAAGACCAAAGAACAAATTCAAGGGGATGAGAACGACTGCCAGTTAGATGCTACAAATTCAAGGAGATGGACACATAAGTCCAAACTGTTCACAGCCTTCCAAGGTGTGTTTCAATTATGGAAAAGATGGTCATATAGCTCGAGATTGTTCTGTAGTGAAATCAAGTCCAGCGGGGATGGTGACTCCAAAGGCTGTCCCGGACAAGTCAAAATCAGCGGTTCCTAAAAGAGCGTTTGTCGCGACTTGCTAAAACGCGATAAACCAAAACGAGGTGATAACGGGTAAGCTAATCTTGAACTCTTATGAAGTTTATACCTTACTAGATACCGGTTCTACCCATTCTTTTATCTTTCCTGCTTGTGCTCATCATTTAAACTTGACTCTGGAGAAATTAGACTTTAACTTATCTGTGGAGACTCCGTTAGGAGAAACTTTTGTTACATCCACTTTTTACAAATCTTGCTTGATCCAAGCTGGCACAATCACATTACCTGTTGATCTTATCTATTTAAAGATACTTGCATTTGATGTGATTTTGGGGATTGATTGGTTAACTACTCATCATGCCAAAATTGATTATTTTTGTAAGGTTGTTAGTTTTCATATTCCTAACCAACCTGTTATGCGAATTCAAGCAACCAAACCACTAAAGTAAATCACTGTCATATTAAGCCATAAAGCCATTCATTTATTAAAAAATGGATGTCAAGCTTTCTTAGCCCATGTTATGGACTTGAACAAAAACATGTCAGATTTGAATAATATTTCTGTTGTTAGTGAATTTATTAATGTATTTCCTGAAGAACTTCCTGGTCTATCCCCAGAATGTGAAGTAGAATTCTTTATTGATCTTGAACTGGGTACAATGCCCATTTCTAAAACCCCATATCGAATGGCTCCTATTGAACTTCAGGAGTTAAAAGTCCAACTACAGGAATTGTTAGACATCGGTTTTATTCGTCCTAGTACATCCCCTTGGGGTGCTCCTATTTTATTTGTAAAGAAGAAAGACGGGAGTATATGACTTTGTATTGACTACCAAGAATTAAACCATGTCACCATCAAGAATAGGTATCCTATACCTCACATTGATGACCTGTTCGACCAGTTGCAAGGAGCACAATTCTTTTTGAAGATCGATCTTCGTTCTGGATATCATCGGCTGAAGATTAAGACTAAGGATATTCTGAAGACTGCCTTCAGAACTTGGTACGGGCATTATGAATTCTTAGTCATGTCTTTTGGATTGACTAATACTCCTGCGGCTTTTATGGATATGATGAACCGTGTATTCAAGGAATATTTGGATCAGTTCGTTGTTGTCTTTATTGATGACATCCTCATCTATTCCAAAAGCCGTGAAGATCATGAGCACCATTTGAAGCTGGTACTTCAAAGACTTTGTGACAACAAGTTATATGCCAAGCTGAAGAAATGCGAGTTCTGGCTTAAGGAAGTAGCATTCCTTGGGCACGTGCTGTCAAAGCATGGAGTATCATTGATTCAGCAAAGATTGAAGCAATTCAAAGTTAGGAGCAGCCGAAGTCGGTGACCGAAGTACGTAGCTTTCTGGGCTTAACTGGTTATTATTATAGATTCGTGGAAGGATTTTCTCGAATCGCTACCCTGTTAACTCAGCTGACTCAGAAAGATAAAAAATTCTTATGGAGCGAGGATTGCGAGAAGGGTTTCCAAGAGCTCAAGAGGAGACTCATTTTGGCACTTATTCTGATAATACCATCTGGTTTGGATGGATTTTTTATCTACAGCGATGCTTCAGGCAAAGGGTTAGGATGTGTTCTCATGCAACATGAGAAAGTCATAGCCTATGCCTCGTGACAACTTAAAGAATATGAGAGGAATTATCCTACTCATGATCATGAGTTGGCAGCAGTCGTTTTTGCGTTGAAAATCTAGAGACACTACCTGTATGGGGAGAAAGTGGAGATTTATACGGATCATAAAAGCCTCAAATATTTCTTCACCCAAAAGAAACTCAACATGCGGCAACAACGTTGGCTCGAGCTGTTGAAAGATTATGACCATTGCATTCAATATCATCTTGGAAAAGCAAACGTTGTAGCTGACGCATTGAGTGGAAGATCGTATGCGAGTACAAGTGCAATGTTGTTAACACAAAGGCCTATTTTGTATAACTAGCAAAGGATGGAGATAGAGGTAAAGACTCCAAGTACCCAGGTGATGATATCAAACATACGAGTAGAACTGACTTTAATCGATAAAGTTAAAGTTGCTCAAGCCACAGACCCATAGATGATACGTATGAAGAAGAAAGTACAAGAAGGTGTTATTCCAGAAGCAAGAATTGATGAAGAAGGAATACTTCGAGTCAACTTCAGACTTTGCGTTCCTAACGATTCTGACTTGAAGCATAGAATCATAATGGAGGCACACAACACATTGTTTGAAATCCATCCTTGTAGTACCAAAATGTATCATGATCTTCGACATACATTTTGGTGGACCAATATGAAGAGAGAAATCGCGGAGTTTATCTCGAGGTGTTTAACTTGTCAACGTGTAAAGGTGGAGAATCAAGTGCCAAAGGGTCCATTACAACCACTTAAGATTCAGAAATGGAAGTGGGAACACCTTACCATGGATTTCGTTACGGGTCTTCCCAAGGTTTCTCAAGGTATAGTTGTGATTTGGGTTATTATTGATAGATTAACCAAGTCTGCTCATTTCTTGCCTATACGTGAGACTTATTCCCTTGAACGTCTTGCTCGTATGTATGTGAATGAGATTGTGAGATTGCATGGCATGCCAGTATCCATAGTTTTGGATCGTGACCCAAGATTCACTTCACAATTTTGGGTTAGATTGCAGAAAGTTATGGGCACGGATTTACGATTCAGTTTGGCATACCATCCTCAAATGGACGGGAAATTGGATAGAACTATTCAAACCCTTGAAGAACTATTAAGACTATGTGTCCTAGATTTCAAAGGATGTTGGGATAAATACTTGTCATTGATGGAATTCTCCTACAACAACAGTTATCAAGCAAGTATAGGCATGGCTCCATTCGAAGCATTATATGGAGGAAAGTGTCACTCTCCAGTATGCTGAGATGAGGTGGGTGAAGCAACATTGTTGGGACCAGATTTAGTATGCATGACTACAGAAAAGATTCAAATGATCCGACAACGTATAAAGACCTCACAAGATCGACAAAAGAGTTATGCTAATCTTCATCGAAAGGACGTGGAAATTAATATTGGAGATCATGTACGATTACATATTGCTCCATGGAAGGGAGTTACAAGATTCAGGAAGAGAGGAAAGCTCAATCCATGATTTGTTGGTCCATTTAAGATTCTTGACTGAATAGGAAATGTGGCCTATCGACTCGCATACCTCCAAGCATGTCTCGTGTTCATAATTTTTTTCATATATATATATGCTTCGTAAATATGTGAAAGACCCCAACCACATTATTGCGTTAGAACCAGACGAGATAGCCGAAGATTTAACGTACAAGGAGGTACCTGTTAAGATCTTGAATAGGAAAGAGCATGTCCTACGAACAAAGGTTATACCACAAGTCAAGATTTTTTAGAGGAACCATGCTATGGAAGAAATGACCCGGGAGTTGGAATCGGAAATGAAAGCGAGGTACCCTCACCTTTTCGAAACGCCAGGTACGTACGTCAATTTCAAGGACGAAATTTTATAAAGAGGGGAGGTTGTAAGACCCAAACTTATTATAAATAAAATTGAATTTCCTCTATTCATTATCTTGAAATAATAAGGAGTTAATTTGATATAATGCTTTGGTTATGGGTGAAATGTGAAAATTTTGCAAAATAAGCAAGTGGTTATAAAATATTTATTTTTGTCGGGAAATATTCGTTTGGTCGTGGAATATTCTTGATGTCGGGGAATATTCGTACGACGGCGCAGCCATTTGTGGGCCACATAATAGAATAATTATCGAATGAAGAAAAAGACAAGTTTGAGTTTTTATAAATAACAACGTAGTTGTTATCGTTAACACTATTAGAATACCCGGTGGTTAAAATACAGTAACACGCGTGATTGCACAGTAGCACACGGTATTGCACAATATTTTTAAATTATTGATTCTTACGTAAAAAGGCACTATTCAATAATTATTACAGTAATTACTATTCAATATTTTTATTTATTGATTCAATAATTACTGCGTTGATATTTTATATTATTATTGTTTCAATAATTGTCATTGCACAGTGTTTGCCATTATCTCAATAATTCATATTATTTGAATAATATTATTAGATAGCATTATTGGCAATGTCTAAGGAAAAGGGTTTGGTCACCTAATTGCGATCCAGTAAAGAGAAATCCTTATCGAAAAGCCCCATCTTTCCTAGGAATGACCTGGTTATCATAATTGTGATTCTGTAATATTATTTGTGAATAATTAATTATTAATTTATATGATAAGGAAATATTTATTTTATGTGGACATAAATGATGGATAGGAAAATATTTATTTTGTGTGGATATAAATGAAAGAATTAATGCTGAGGTGTGTTATTAGTATTTTATCGGAATAGAGGTATTAAAAATCATCCGTATAAGGATTTCAGACATTTTCTACTTGGAATTTGGAAAAACTTAAAGCTACAAAGGTGTAGAGAATTCGATTTCTTATGGAATGGACATAAAATTCATATTTTTCTGATAAAAGGGCTATTTATTATGAATTGTTGAAGTTGCAGAAATAAATATTTTTATTAAAATTATGGGTGGGTCCCACTTTTGTTTTTTTTAAAAAACATGTGTTTAGATTTTTTTTTTCAAAGATGGCATGCTTAGCTTATTCAACAAAGGAGGTTGTGTGGAAGAAGAAAAATAAATAGTATTTTATTAATTTAGTCTCCTTTGGCGTTCTAGCATTTTTCTATAAATAGGTGCTTAGGTTAGAATTGAAAATCACACCAGAAACAGAAGCTTTCTCTCTCTATATTATCGAGCATATTTTTGTGAGTATTTAGATACTTTGAGAGTTGCTATTCAGTGCAAGTTTCCTTCAGCATTACATCTGATATTCCGATCAGAAGTATTGTTCTTTTGAGGTAAGGGATGTTATTTTCTTCGTAAATGATATTTTTTTCTTCAATATCATTATGCTAAAATATTGATATGAATTTTATTATAGAATTTCTACCTTTTTTTGTCGGGGTTACTATTCATGTATACGACACTATTCACTGAAAAATGAAATTTTCTCTTTTTTGTCCCAGATTTATATTTTTGTTACTATCTTTGATTGTATCCATGTTTTTATCTTCATTCTTGAATTTTACTCCACATGGTTCATTATGGAGTGTTTTTGAACATGGATAAATCGAAGTACGAATCCCTAATAATTGTTCTTGTGTCTCACTAAATTCGTTTCTTAAAGATATTTTTCATCATTCTCAGTCTTAAATGATGATATTACTGAATATCTATGGCTTGTAGTGCAAAGGTGAATGATTAACTGATGAATATCTTTGGCCCATAGCGTAAAGATGAACAGGTGTTGAGATGAACATGACCAACTGGTGATACAATTGAATATCTTTGGCCTGTAGTGCAAAGATGAATATTTGATTCAAAATGTATATTGATTGATGTTACAGGGATAAAATATTGATGATGGACTTTTAAATCCTAGAAGATAGTAGAATTCATTCTCTACTTGACTCTTCTAATGGATTGTTGTTTCCGCTGCAATTGTTGATCTAAAACTTGTTGTCTATTATATTCTATCAGATTTTCCCTATTGAAGACTAATGATGATTTGTTGTATATTATCTTAGTCATAATATTCTTTATTGGGCTAGTTGAGCTCACCCTTTTCCTTTTTATTCCATTTTTCTTCT
Source organism: Panax quinquefolius (assembly GCA_020205615.1). Classification (NCBI taxonomy): domain Eukaryota; kingdom Viridiplantae; phylum Streptophyta; class Magnoliopsida; order Apiales; family Araliaceae; genus Panax; species Panax quinquefolius. Next base: position 107,591,645 of record CM035153.1, read on the forward strand.
CAGGAAGCGAGAATATAGCGGGGAATAGTCGGGGTATGGACTGATGTTCCATGGCAGTTGTTATAGTAGTCATCACTATTTGTAAAATAATGTATCAATAATTATAATGAGGACTTTATTTGAGTGTGGATATTGTCTAGAGGACAATATTTGTATTTAAACTCATAGTATTTGTGTTGTCGTATTTTGCAAGACAATTGTAATAATGATATTGTCGTTGTTTCTGTACAATGTATTTGGCTACTCAGAATGGGTGATGTATACCTATTTTGGGGGAGTCACAACTAACGTGTTAGATCTATATATATGAACATCGTAGGTATTTATTAAACGAATTGAGTTGCATAACTTGACTGATCTACGCTCTGGCAAGTTCTTCTTAAACCTTAAACTACTTATGCAAATTTCTCAAACCCTGTTTATTCGTTGAACAAGATTTTTATCTTGATATGCCGTTGATATAATATACTACACCTACATTTAAATTAACTCTTATTATAAGGTTATTGCTATAGCTTAAGTATAACTAAGAAATGAATTGTCTATTCATATTGATTGTTAAGCTTAAATTGTTGTGTCAAACCAATTTTTTTTGGTAAAACATCCTATTCTGAAGTTAGGTATCCCGTAAGGGATCAATATTCGGTCGATAATATATTAACATTAATTTGGGTGCATTTGAGCAATGGTAGGATGAGATGCATACTCCTAAGATATCGAATAGGCTGATCCCCTATCTCATATCTAAAAAAAAATTGAAGTCTGTGTGACTGACAGAAATAAAAATCCAGAAAATGGTAACAACTATCAGTCAAAATTTGAATTGAGTATTTCTTCAAATCTTATATTGTTATAAATACAAAACTTTTTGAGCATGTCATAGCTCACCCTTGTAAATTATTCCCTTTGCAGTTTTAGATGGTTATCTTGGAACATCTAGAGTAGATAAAGGGAAGCATCCCTGCTTAGATTAGATTATATTCATGTCTATTTGAATACTTTGCAATAGGAAAGTCGTTATGAGAATCATGTAATCGAATCTTAATATTATGATATATATATATATATATAACATCTTTTATTTCTGCAACCGTGTTTTCTTACATATATAGATGTAAAGTTAAAATTCTTTGAATCTAGTTGAGATCCTTGGGAACTATTCATCTGAGTGAGGGTATTAATAGCACGGGTTGTTCATGTTGTTAATGATACTCTGGATTTCAGATAGATAGTTATTATCGATATGATATTATAAATAAACATGGCATAGACTATACATCTGGGTGAGGGTATTAGTAATATGGATTGTTCATGTTATTACTTGTACTCTGAATTTTGGATAGATAGACTATATTCACATATACAGTTCATATATCCAAGTGGAGGTATCCAAACACAATAACAGTTCTCTTGAGAATTATCATCTGTTATGGGATACTGTGAATCTTGGATCTATGAGAATTATATCTGCTAGTCCCTTTATTTTAATATAATACTATAATCAGATACCATGGGTGTATAGATTTAATTGCATTATATTGATTTGTTGTAAGCACAATATCGGATACCATAGGAGTATTGATATGGGGGTGTTACAGTTCTCGAGCACTTTTCCTGCTCGTAACATGCTCTACATATCCCACAAATGAAATAATTTTTAAGGTTCTCTAACATGTAAGGAAATCGGCTCAAAAACCCTATTTAAAGTTTATTAGAATTGCCTAGTGTGGCATAATGAAGGACTGAAAGATTCATTAGATTAATTAAGAGGGGAATAGTCTGATAAGAGAAAGATTAATGTTTAATATGTGTAGTTGTATATAATTGAATGATTAAGTAACTCCATGCATAAAAATGAATAGGATGTTAATTAGTAGTATTATCAATTTGGGAATTAATTCATTCTAAGTGAAATAAGAATGGTGATTGTGGTTGGAACTGACATTAGCTAAACCAGCTTTCATCGCCAGGACCGGGGAGTAGCAAATTGCGCTTCTTCCTCAAGAAGATAAAATCAAGAAATTCTTGCCAAATGACTAGAGTTTGAAAAGTTGGTTACTACTATAGATATAGTATGGAGCATTATTGTAGTGTGTGACATTATTAAAATCATATGATAATTTTATATTTAATGGTATAAAGTACCAAGTAGTAATAAAGTCATGTGTGTCAGTTAATACAGAAAGAATTAATTAACTGTGCATATCAGAAATTTGGAAAGAAATTGAATGTTATAAAAATAGACATTTGATATTGGATAGTATCATAATATTGAAGTATCTGCACTAATAATATCTATGGAGAATACTAGGTTAATAATACCTAACTGCCTTATTTTATCTGCATTAAATATTACATTATGTAAACCCAATGTACATGAATTATATGATATGAGTACATAAATAATCCCTAACTCTTCATTTTGTAGTAACATTAGTACATTAAAATTACATGAGGGAACTAAAAAGGAATTAAACTAAACACAATTGAACTAAATGCTAAGAATTAGAAGGCTTTGTCCCAAATTCAATTTCCCAAATAGTGTTCCATTTTCCTTTACGTGAACTGCCAAACTTGGAACTGTGGCTAGCTAGGAGAGGTGATGATGGCTATAAAAATGGCTGATAATGAGTGGTTGAACAACTCTTGCATAACCATTGTGTTCTTCTTCTACCTCATGGATTCAAACCTTGGTGTAAAGCAATTACCTGGCTCTGTGTTCTTCTATAAATAGCAGCTACATTTTCTGCTTTTTCTGTTGCTGAGAATTGTACGTCTGTTGAATTTCAAGTTTGAGAGTGTGAGTTGCTTGTTAATTAAGAAGGAGTCTAGGATTTGCAGAAGGAAGAAACTAAGCTTCATAGAAGGTGAAATTCTTGTTTTAAATTCTTAGTTCCAACTTTGATAAATCATAGAAATTCTCCTAAGTTCTTGTGAAATTGATTGGAAATTTAATACCAAAGTGTCTATGAAGTTTGTATACATGTATGGAAACTTTAAGAATGAGTTTGATCATGTTTAGAATGAAGAAATCCAATTTGGGTTTGATACTCTGCAGAACAGAGCTCTTTCCTATTTCTGTCTCGGAAGGTAGAAAATTGCTAAATTTGTATTAGGAGGAGCAGCCATAAATCTTTGTGAAGGACCGAGATTTTTACATGAGTATATATGTAAATTTTTACGAATAATTTTTTTTTAGGGAGTCCTTGAACCATATAAGTGAATATGTAAATTAAGTAAGATAGTTAACTTATTTATTTTAAGTTAACTAAGATGAATACTTAATCAACTTGATTAAGGATAAGTAAGATAAGTTATGTTATGTAATAGCCAAGAATTCCAAGTCACTTTGTAAATAGATATATTAATTAAATATTAATGATATAAAAAATTTGTGATATGTGTAGAATGATTAGGAAGTAATATAAATATGTGAATTGAAATTATGTATATGTGTTTATTTATTTGATATAAAGTAAACTAAAAGAAAAGATTTCATAACCTAATTATACATTAGGTATGAAATTTAAATAACCCAAAGGTTATGGTGTGGGAGATTATAATATTTAAAATTATACTAATTTCATAGATATATTTTACTATCTTAATTTATTAATTTTTATAACTTAATTTGAGCAAGTCTAATTGGGTTATAAAATTTAATGTTCAAGAGTAAGGATTTAAATTCCAAATGTGTGGAATGGAAATCCTAATTAAATAATTAGGGTAGAATAAAATGGAAGGCATTGGAATATGTTAATTTTTCTATGGCCCAAGTAACTAATTTAAAATCCCAAGAGATTATATATGGTGGCCCAAACTTGAAGCCCAATTAAAGAAGGGCACTTTAGACATTTGATACATTAGATATTACATTAAAGGAAAACCAAGCTTAGTGAAAATAAGGTCACTTGGCCGGCCAATTTGTGGAGAGAAAAAGGGAGCATGTCATCATTTAACCACAACACTTTTCTAAAGATATTTCATCAAACTTAACTAGGTGTCAATCTTATTAAGGAGGCACCACATTTAAGTACATTAGTAAGTAATCTATGTGATGATTAAAGATAGAGAAAGAGATAAGAAGATGTGAAATATCTTTACATACATATATTATATCTATATATTTTGGTTCCAACAAAAATCTAATTTTTTCTCCTTATCATCATTTCCATAAGTTGCTATCAAGAACAAAAGAGAGAGACAAATTCGGTGGGAAGATAAAGAAAAAGGAGAGGAGTTCCACCATTGATGCTCCATATAGTTCATCTTCTACTTTGGAAGAGAAAGAAGAGTAGTCAAAAATCATGGTGAAAAACTTAAACTAGCTTATTCAAATTCATTTTGTGTGATTTTGGTGATTTAAATTTTATGATCTTGAGGTCTAAAATTCTCTATCTACATGTTTTATATGGTTTAATTTTTATATCTAACATATGTGAGTGTTAGAAACTGGATCAAATGGATAGAAATGAAACTAGTTTTGTTTTGTTAGAAAACTCTAGTTTTTTTTCTCTTCATTTGATTAACTACTGTTGTAAGACCCCAACTTATTATTAATGAAATTTAATTTTCACTATTTATTATTTTGAAATAGTAAGGGTTGATTTGATTAATGTGGATAGTTAGGGGTAAAATACGCAAATATTTCAAAATATGCAAGTGGTTATAATATATTCATTGTTGTCGGGGAATATTCGTTTGGCCGTGGAATATTCAGATCGCTTGTGAATATTAAATACGACTCACAAGCTAAACCATGTGTGGTCCCCATAACTAAAAAAGCGATTGGATGAAGAAAACGACAAATATAAGTTGTTTAAAAATAACGGTGTAGTTGTTACAATTAATCTTGTTAAAATACTCTGTGGTTAAAACACAAGAGTATTACCTGTATTGCACCAATTATTGATTCTTACGTAAGAAGGCACTACTCAATAATGGTTACGATAATTATCGCTCAAAGATTTTATTGAGTTAATAATTGCTGCGTTGATATTTTATATTGCTGTTGTTTCAATAATTGTCATTACACAGTATTTTTCATTATCGAAGAAATAATTCATATTATCTGAATAATATTATTAGATAATATTATTGGCAATGTCTAGAAAGTTACGTCTAAGGAGAGGTTTGGTCACCTAATTGCGCGCCAAGAAGAAGAAATTCTTATGGAAAGCCCCTCTTTCCTGAACCGCCCTCGATTGTCAATATTGTGATTCTGTAATATTATTTGTGAATAATTAATTATTGATTCATATGATGAGGAAAATATTGATTTTATGTGGATATAGATGGAGAAAATTTTAATGTGACAATTGTTGAAAATTGAAATTTTATCTTTTCCGATAAAATAATTCATTTAAATATATTATTATATTTTAATAATATAATAATGGTGATATTTTTACAACGTAATGTGGGATATATGAGTATACGAGGAGGAAGAGTATTTTGTTGCAATAAATGTTTAAAACATGTTAAACATGTCTGGTGGACCCCATTTGATGACTGAAATTTGATTATAAACCGTAAAATCGCCTGGTTTGTGGATTTCTTGGCCAATTTCTATTTGGAATTTGGAAAACTTTCTTCGCAAAGTTGTAGAGAATTGAATTTCCTATAAAAATTCGCGAGATTCAAATTTTCTGATGAAAGGGCTATTTATTATGAATTATTGAAGTTCAAGTTCAAATAATTAATTTTGGGAGTTTTAGTTAATTATTTTTTGAAAAAACGTTTTTTGCAACTAAGTTGGCCTCACATGTGATTCAAATGGGCTGAGATCAGTTGTCTAAGGTGGGCTAAAGAAAAGTGAAAAATATATTAATATTATATTCAATTTTCTACTTTGGTGTTCTAAAGCATTTTCCTATAAATAGGGTGCTTAGGTTAGAATTGAAAAACACACCGAAATGTAAGTTTCTCTCTATTTCTCTCTCGATATATTGGCGTATTCTTGTGAGTATACTTTGAGTATTGTTAGACGCGGTGCAAGTTCCTTCAAAGACTATACCCAGTATTCCACTAGAAGTACTAATCTTTCGAGGTAAGGGATGTTATTTTCTTCTCAAATGATATTATTTCTTCAATATCATTATGTCAAATATTGGTTGGAACTTTTTATCAAATTTGGAACTTTTTCATGTCTGGGGTTACTATTCATGAGTTACTATTCACGAAGTTACTATTCACGAGTACTATTCATGTAAGCGTGAAGATGTTTTTTTTGAAATTTCTATCTTTTGGTGTGTCGGAGTTACTATTCACGATGTCTGACTATTCATTAGAAAAATGAAATTTCTTCTTTTTGTCCAAAATATCTATTCTCGGATACTAGCTTTGATTGTATCCATGTTTTGATCATTCTTGAATTTTACACCACTATGATTATTTTTGAGGTATTTTTGAACATGGATAAAACAAAGTACTAATCCTTAATCGTTAATCCTTGTCATTTTGTTTCACTGGATTCGTTTCTTTAAAAATATTTTTTTATCATCCTCAGTCTTAAATGATGATATTATTGAATATCTTTTTGGCTGTAGTGCAAAGATGAATGATTTCTAAAGAATATCTTTGGCCCGTAGTGCAAAAGATGAATAGGTGTTTAGATGAACATGATTAATCGATGAATATCTTTGGCCTCAGAGTGCAAAGATGAATATTTGATTCCGAGATATATATTGATTGATGTTCTGAGGATAAAAGATAGACGATGAACTTTTAAATTCATACATAGAAGATAGTAGTTTGTATTCTCTACTTAACTCTTCTAATGAATTATTATTTCGGCCATGAATATTGATTTAAAATTTGTTGTCTATTGTATTCTATTAGATTTTTCCCTGTTGAAGACTAACGATAATTTGTTGTATATTATCTTAGTCATAATATTCTTTATCGGGCTAGTTGAGCTCACCCCTTTCCTTTTTGTTCATTTTTTCTTCTCGTGGAGGCGAGAATATAGCGAGTATTTAGCCTGGGGTATGGAATGAAGGTTCTAGAAAGAGTTGTTTAGTAGTCCTCACCATTTTTGTAAAATAATGTATCAATAAATGTGATGAGGATTTATTTGAGTATAGATATTGTCTAGAAGATAATATTTGTATTCAAACTCACAGAGCCATTGTTGTAATAATAAAGTTGTAGTTGTTTCGCACCACGATCTTGACAACTCGAGAATGGGTGATGTATACCTATTTTGGGGGCGTCACAACCGTTTTTGATCTACACTTTTTTTTTTCGATCCGTCAAAGAGATGTGCTAGATATGCAAGTTAACTACTAAACCCAAGTGCTAACACTCAAAAATGTTGATTACACAAGTCGTAGTGGCTGTTTTAGCAAAAACAGTTTAGTTGTTAAAAAAGAAAACAAACTATTTTTGGACAGTCCTGCTAGGGGCAGTTTCATCATTTTCCTGGCATTCAAAAATTTTGGAAAACTTTAGGATGTTAATATAATGAGTTATATTTCAAACCCAAGTGGAATCACTGAAAAAGGAGTTATAGATTTTTGTGTGAACTGTTTTAAGCAAACTAGGTAAAAGTAAAAATTTTAAAAAATAGACTGCCCCAGATTTTGCAAAGGACTTTTCGGCCACTTAATTTTTGAAAAAAATTTCGGCCTTTTGGTACATGAAAATATATTATTTAAAGTAGCTCTTGTCCAAAAATGAGCTCATTCTGACTTAAATTGACCAAGTTATGGTCATTTCAATATTTAGGATTTTTTGACAAAAATGGCTAGAACCGGAGTTATATAACTCCAATGGCCATGAACTTTAAACTGGAGGATCACGTTAAAACTTGTAAGATAATACCAAGAGATGTGATTTTCTGGAGTTGAGCATGATAGGGATAATTTCTTAAGCTACGAACTAAAAATGATTTTTGAAAATTACTAAAGAGAGTTGAAAAATTACAGAAAAATTCTTTTTGTATGTGAAATATATGTATATATGTTTGGCCAAAGGATAGAAAAATAATAAGTTGATTTCGTATTTTCGTGAAGGGAATTGATGAATCCAACTTGTTGGATTGAAAATAAGTTGAATCCAGTTTGCTGGATTGCAATCTAGTTGCTGGATTTGGAATCCAGTTTGTTGGATTGTACTCTGGTTGCTAGATTTGGAATTTAGTCTACTGGATTGGCAATCTGGTTACTGGATTTGGAATCCAGTCTGCTGGATTGGCAATCTGGTTGTTGGATTCGGAATCCAGATTGCTGGATTGAATACAATTTGATGGATTGCAATCCAGGATGCTGGATTGGTATGTTTGGATAATCCAAGTTGCTGGATTGGTCTGTTTAAAAAATTTAGTTTGCTGAATTGGAATCCAGTTTGCTGGATTGCAATTTAGTTTGCTGGATTAGTATTTGACTCATTAAATGTTAAAGAAGAACTTATAAAATGAAAGAGTAAGTGTTAAATCTTAATGTATATGGTTTAGTAATTGAAATACTATCAAAGGATAATAATATTATTAAAGATGTACGATATTTGATTATGTGATTACATGTTAGATAAATTATTATGGAACAATGGTATAGTAAGTGAGATATGTGATGCTAATTGATAGATCGATCTTATAAATGATAGTTCTTACAAAAGAAGTTAACTTAAATTACGTAGTAGTAGTCAACGAATCAGGTAAGTTCCCTAACTCAAACTTGAGTTATTATTTTTCAAACATGTTAGTGGATAATTAGTGATTATTATTCCACCTCTATGATTATTTAATACCCACCTTTATTGCAAATTTCCTTAACTCAAACACGAGTTATTATTTTCCCAGCATGCTAAGTGGGTAATTATTACTGATTATACCACATCTAGGAATATTATTGATCATTCACAATTATTGCAAGTTCATTCACTCAAATTGAGTTTTAAATTTCAATAGCATGATTGGTGAATAACTATTGTTGGTTATTCACATCAATAATTATTATTGTTATCTGCTGTGACAACCCGAGAATTTAGACGATTAATAAAATCTTAAATGATTGAATAAAGGTTAAATAATAAGACCTAGACTGGAAATATGTATAGATTTAAAATTTTTGTGAAGGACTTATGTGGTATTGTGTATTGTGAATATGTGAGTAAGTGAATATGAATATTATGTGTTTGTTTTTATTTGTTTATTATAAACAAATAAAAAAACTAAAGTAAGCCTAATTATATATTAGGAATGAAAAATTTAATAACTTAAAGGTTATGGTATGGGAGAATAATAGTATTTAAAATATATATTAACTCTAAGGGATTTATTTTATACATCTCAATTAATTAATTTTATAACCTAATTATAGCAAGTCTAATTGGGTGTTAAGAAAGTAAGGGCATGTAAGTAAGGAATTAAATTACAATTGAATGAGTGGAAACCTTAATTAAATGATTAGGGTAGAATAAAAATAAAAGTGTTGGACTATGATAATTTTCCATAGCCCAAAGAATTAAATTAAAAGCCCAAGAGATTAAATATGGTGGCCCAAGTTTAGCCCAATTGAAGGGGGGGTATTTTGGACATTTAGTACACTTAAAGGAAATAAAAAGGTGGTGAATAAAAGGCCACTTTGTTTACTACACTTTGTTTATTGAGGAGGAGAAAAAGGGAATGCTTGTCCTCATTTTAAGCTTCACATTTGTCAAAAGATAATTACTAAATTAAGCTAGGTGTCATGTTTATTTAGGAGCCACTTTGTTTACTACTCTCCCACATATATCAATGTGGTGATTTAGTGAGAGAGAGAAGAAGCAAGAGAGAATGTGGGGAGTAAATATAGATATACAAAATATATCTATACATTAATCTCCAACAAACAAATGTTTAACTTATTTCTTTCATCTCTTATTTTCTAACTAATGGAACCAAATATATATATAGAGAGAGAGAGAAGGGAAGCCATTAGGCAGCCCCTTAGAGGAAGAGAAAGAGAGTTTTGTAAACTATCAAAGCTCCATAATCAAAGCTTAGCAAGAAGGAGAAGGAAATCAGGTAAAGGTATTAAAAAAATCTATTTATAAACTAGTTATTCCTTGTAATTAATTAGTTTGGATGAAATAAGAATTTATGTTTCTAAACTCAAAAACTTTGTATCTACTTGTTGATGAGTTTTTCATGTTTAGATATACCCATATTGGGTGTTGATTTGTTAGGAAATCAAAAGAAAAGAAAAGTAATTTTTCTAGTTTATAAACCATAAATTTTTTATGTACTTTGGATTTCCACCGTTTTTGATCTACACCTTCTTTTTGCGATCCGTCAAATAAAGGTGATAGATATGTAAGTTAAATACTAAAAACAAGTGGTATCACTCAAAAATGTTGAGTACACAGTTCGTAGTGACTGTTTTAGCCAAAAAGTTTTGTTTTTAGAAATAGAAACACATTGTTTTTGGACAGTTACTACCAGGGGCAGTTTCATCATTTTTATAACATTCAAAAATTCTAGAAATATTTGGAATGATAATATGATGATTTTTCTAACATCTCCAAGTAGAATCACTAAAAAAAGAGTTGTAGATTTTCGTATGGACTATTTTTAGCAAAGTACGAAAAAGTCATTTTTTCCAAAAATCTACTACATAGAACTTTCCAAGGGAAGTTTTAGCAACTTAATTAATGTAATAAATTTTGGCCTTTTGGGACATAAAAATATATGCTATAAAGTAGCTCATGTCCAAAACTGAGCTCATTCTGACGTAAAATGACCAAGTTATGACCATTTTAATTTTTGGGATTGTTTGACGAAAACGGCTATAATCGGAGTTCTATAACTCCGATGGCCACTAAATTTAAACCGTAGGCTCACGTTAACACATATAAGATTATGTAAAAAGATGGGAATTTCTGGAGTTGAGCAAGATAGGGCTAATATCTCAAGCTACGACCTAAAAATGATTTTTGAAAAATACTAAAGGGAGTTGAAAAATTATGAAAAAATTCTTTGTGTGTATGAAATATATGTATATATGGTTGGAAAAAGAATAGAAAAATAATAATTTGATTTGGTGTTTTTGTGAAAAGAGATAATGAATCCAATTTGCTGGATTGAAAAATTAATGAATCTAGCTTGCAGGATTGAAAATGTGTTGAATCTAGTTTGCTGGATTGGAAAGTAGTTTATTGAATTGAAAATTTGTTGAATCCAGGTTGCTGGATTGCAATTTGGTTGCTAGAATTGGAATCCAGTTTGCTGGATTGCAATTTGGTTTGCTAGATTGGCCATCTGGTTGCTGGATTTGGAATCCAGTTTTTTTGATTGCGATCTGGTTTACTGGATTACAATCTGGGTTGCTGGATTGGTATGTATGTTTGGATAATTTAGGTTGCTGAATTAGTATTTGACTTATTAGATTTTAAAGAAGAACTTATAATATATAAGATTAAAGTGGTAAATCATAATGTATATGATATAATGATTAAAGAATTATCAAAGAACGATAACAATAATGATGTTTTAAGGTGTAATATAATATTGACTATGTGTTAAGTGTTTAAGTTATATAATGACTGTAATTAACAGTAGTGTATGTGATGATATTATTCTAATGTAGAGATCAATATTATCAATAATAGGTCTTTCAACTAAAGATAAATTAGCTTTGCGTGCGAAGAGTGATGCATACATGCAAGTTCTATATATTATTATCATGCAAGTTTCTCGAACTATACTTTTAATTAAGCAAGTTCTCTAACTTAAACCTGAGTTGTGATTTTTCAAGCATTCTAGTGGTTAATCATTGTTGATTACACCACATCTTTGATTATTGATTTGCACGTTGTGCATATTGCATATGTTATCAGGTATGAAAGGCTTATCACCTTCATTACCATTTGATTCAGTTAAATTTGTTCATGGTTATTGTTGGTCATTCATCATTATTGTCTCGTTCATTCAATTATTATATTGTTGAAAGTGTGTCAGTTTTTATTCTTTTCAATCATGATATATCTTTCTTTGAACTTAAACTTGTTGGGAAAACTTGTTGCTCACCCTTGCTATATCATGATAAACATTTCACATTAAGAAGAATACTTCAGACACATGCAAAGGCAAAGACTAGTTATAAGAATGGATTATTGTACAGTTAAAATTATAAATATTATTGAAGGCAAATAACATTGTAAGTCCTGTAGTATATGAATATGTGTATTAAGTTAAGGTTATAGACCTTGGGTATTATGTGTAAAGGTTAATGTATAAACAAATTATGTTTATATCTTCTGCAATAGTTATAGAATTGGTGTACCAGGTTCGTGGTGATTAGTACCCAGATTTGGGGGCGTCACAGTTGGTATCAATGTTGTAGGTTATAAACCTTAGGTACAGTTACCTTAGGCTAATAACTGCAGGGATAAAGATAAGGACTAACTCCAATAGAGTTATTAAGTCAATAAGATTCAAAGACGAATCTTGACAAGTTATAAAGATCCAAAGTTACCTAACTATGATAATAAAGATTAACAATAGTAATGAATAGATAGAGTCTAAAAGACTAAAAGAAAAAGTGAAGGAGATCGTAAAACAAAACGATCATAACATAGAGAAGAATTGTAATATAATATGATGATAATATGAGATCACTACGTGATCTAATAAGGTCGTAGTTGGGAGTAGGATCAATCAAATGATTAAAAATTTTACAACAAAATTGTTGTGTGTCAGTTGTACTATGAATTGGTACTGTGCCAACTCAGAAAAAGGGTTAAGGAGGATGCAATACGAATTAAATTCGTATGGAGTAAGTATGGAGCTAGGATTACGTGGGATTTCAATTGGGGACTCATGTCAGTAGCTAAGTTGTATGATTCTTTGTATGGGCAGAGAATTGTACTTGGTGTAACAACCACTTAGTTTCTTACACTGATAATCATTTAAATGTTTGTGTCGCGCTATTTCCAAATAAATGTTGAGAAGGTGATTATTTTCTCATGTGCATAACAAATAGGTAGAGAATATAAGGTTAGGTGCGGGTTCTTAAAACCCATACTTATGGTAAGTTTGTGACTCATAATCATATGGTATGTTTTTGAAACCCTAAGCGTATGGACAGTTCCTGATTGGTTCTTGAACTACGTATTGCTAGGATAAGTTCTTAAACTCGTATTATTATGGAAAGTTCCTGAACTCATAACGTGTGGTAAGTTTGATGAACTGGGTATAGGAAAGTTGTGAATGGAGTATTGAGGATGATAGGAATAGATAGACTTATTAAGCAATGGATCATTATAGAAAGTGGAGTTGATGGTGGAAGCATAGGTATTCTAAATCTTTTAGCTATGCTAGATTGCGAAAGTTTTAACATCAAGCTAAATTCGCACTGATGTGACTTTAAATTTTTTTTTTTGTTATTCTCAACGCATGGTGACTAGTGTATATGTGTGGACTTTGGGACCCTGACACATCGTTACTTGTTGAGGTATGATAACACTAAAATAGATTTTCAATGGTTTTGAACTGTTTAAAGAATAGTCTATTGTGACGCCCCCAAAATAGGTATACATCACCCATTCTAAGTCGTCAAATACATGGTACAGAAACAACTACATCATCATTATTACAATTGTCGTGCAAAATACGACAACACAAATACTATGAGTTTAAATATAAATATTGTCCTCCAGACAATATACACACTCAAATAAAGTCCTCATTACAATTATTGATACATTATTTTACAAATAGTGATGACTACTATAACAACTGCCATGGAACATCACTCCATACCCCGATTACTCCCCGCTATATTCTCGCTTCCTGAGAAGAAAAATGGAACAAAAAGGAAAAGGGTGAGCTCAACTAGCCCAGTAAAGAATATTATGACTAAGATAATATACAACAAATCATCATTAATCTTCAACAAGGAAAAATCTAATAGAATATAATAGACAACAAGTTTTAGATCAACAACTACAGCGGAAACAACAATCCATTAGAAGAGTCAAGTAGAGAATGAATTCTACTATCTTCTAAGATTTAAAAGTCCATTATCAATATTTTATCCCTGTAACATCAATTAATATAAATTTTGAATCAAATATTCATACTTGCACTATAGGCCAAAGATATTCATTTGTATCACTAGTTTGTCATGTTGATCTCAACACCTGTTCATCTTTGCACTACGGGCCAAATATATTCATCAGTTAATCATTCATCTTTGCACTATAGGCCAAAGATATTTAGTAATATCATCATTTAGGACTGAGGATGATGAAAAATATCTTTAAGAAACGAATCTAGTGAGACAAAAGAACAAATATTAGGGATTCGTACTTCGGTTTATCCATGTTCAAAAATACTCCATAATGAACCATAGTGGAGTAAAATTCAAGAATTAAGATCAAAACATGGATACTATCAAAGATAGTAACAAAAATAGACATCTGGGACAAAGAAGAGAAATTTCATTTTTCGGTGAATAGTGTCGTATACGTGAATAGTGTCGTATATGTTGACTTGATCATATTCCAACCTTAGGTTTTGATGATGACTTTCCTATTGTACTAAAATATTTACTCATGCATTTACAGGATATTAAAAAGAATTCTTGAAGCTTTGATTTATTAAAGGATTGAAGACATGAAGGCTTGAAGAATTGCTTGAGTCATTAGGAAATAAATGTAAGATCCTAGCTTTAATTATTTCTCAATCAAGGCTCTAGGATTTACATTGCATTGCATCATTAATTAATTGTGGAATAAATTAAAATGATTAATTAATTAAAGATTATCTATGAACATGTTTAATTAAGCTTTCAAAATTAATAAGGATCAAATATTAATTAAATTGGAGTGATTTTGAAAAGCTAATTTTGAAGCCTTCCCATAATTAAAGGAATTAATTTAAAATAGATTTTGATTCTTTATATAAATCTATACCATATATCTTGGGATTGAGTTATTCATTATTTTTTCAATGATTTTTTAATTGATTGAACTTTCTGTAAAATTGATTAAGCTAAATATATATTCAATGTTTATTGATTAAATCAAGGAACAAGTATATTGGGTCTTAAAAGGAAATAACTGTGTAAATGGTTATGGTATTTTTGAATAAACATGATTAGTTGTTAAAAAGTAAAACCACTAAAATCATGTTACTCCTTCCACGCATGTAACGATAATAATACTATTGAGAAGATCATTTAATAATAATATGACTTTGAATCAATTAATAAAGTGATTGTCTTATATATATCATAATTGGTTTAGCACTCTAGCAGATGAATTAGTGATTTTCTCCTCTTGGCTTACAACGGATTGATAATGTCTTTATAAAGGAGGAGTCTTTTTACTTGCATAAACATACAAAACCAAGATTGGGTAAATGAATATTTTTGGAAAGCTAATTAGTGAGGGAAAATCTAAATAAATTGGGATAAATATGGAAATATTTTTACTTCCCATAATTGATGGAGTTGGTTAGTAAATGAGTTTTAAAAGATTCATTATCTTTCATATCTCTAACCAAAATTGTCTCCATAAATTTTGGGATATGGTCTTTCATTATTGGGTTTGCCATAATCATGAAAATAATGGAACAAATTAATTAGAGTTTCAAAATGAATATGGAAATAATTTTGAATTACATAAAAAATAAATATGAAAGTGCTTAATTTATGGAATAATTTAATTGGGTATTTAAAATTAATAAGAAAATATTTTAAATGCTAATTTTTAAATCTGCCTAACCAATTAGGACATTAATATCTTTTGGTATAACAGAATTACTAATTAAAGCTACCCACTATTTTGTTAAGTGATTAACTTTCCATGTTATCTAATTTGATAAGCCTACTTGAAAGCAACATGTTTTCTTAAGTCACGTGATTAGCTCAATGAATGATTGTATGATATAAGTCTAGTAACAAAACAAAATCTTTAGTTATTCATATTATCCTATTTGGCGAAATTAATGTAGACATATATATATTGGAATATTTAAATGGGCTTACCTTAATTGTAAATATCAGTGGATCATGTAACACAAATTGGTTGAATTATATTTAAAGGCTAACGTCTTTATTGTAAGGCTCATTAGTGGCTGGGATCAATTACTGAGGTTGTTACAACAAATCATATGTCTAATTGATTTGCTACTCTATCATCTTTTAACAGCCTTATCCCACTATGAGTTCAACTTATTCAATAATGGTTCTAATGGGAAAAAGATTACAACAGCTAAGTTTTCAAGGCTGATTCCTTTGATATTTCCAACGGGCATCAAAATAGCTAATATATAAAAGCAGCCTGATTGTTTTAAAAAAAACATTGTACAAGAAATCAGAATTCGTAGAACAAGCATATACAAAGAAAAATATTCTAAAAATATTGTTTCTTCACATACAATTCACAAGGGTTGTTTCAAAGTTTTTTAAAACTGTGAAGTATTCTCTAAAAAAGGGTACAGTGCATAAAAGCTCTCTGTTAATCTTCAGCTTTCCTCCTCGCGCTTAAATCGGTGATATCTTTATCTTTCATACTTTGATCATTGCATTTTAGTTGAGCCTTAAATTGTTGATATAATTATTGCTTTGATCATAGTTTATTTTGCTGTCATAGAT
Source organism: Panax quinquefolius (assembly GCA_020205615.1). Lineage (NCBI taxonomy): Eukaryota > Viridiplantae > Streptophyta > Magnoliopsida > Apiales > Araliaceae > Panax > Panax quinquefolius. The sequence goes on from CM035153.1 coordinate 107,608,225, forward strand.
TTGATCAATTCTATAAACATGTGGTAGACTAAGTTGTTAGTCTAAAGATTCTAATCCGGGTTGGATTAGGGGTTTTGTAAGCAAGTTCAAGGAAGCATAGGTGCTTAAGGGTGCATAGGTGCACGGGGAGCAAAGGTACTTGGGGAGTATAAGTACTCAAAGGTTTTAAAACTTGTCTTGTAAAGGGATTTAATTGTAAACAAAGTTGATTAATAAAGAGAGTCTCCAATACTAGTTTGTATTAGACGTGGATTAGGCCACTAGAATAGAGGATAGGGGCTGAACCACGTAAAAATTCCTTGTGTTCATGTGATTCCTTATTGTGCTAAATTATCTCATCATTCAGCTATCTATCCAGCAGGCTGCATTCTATATCTATAAATTTACAAAACTAATTTAGCAAATTATTTTCACATAATCACATTCTGAAAAAGGCTAAGTCTCTAAATTAAGCATTTTAGAAAGTCTTACATCAACTCAACATCTTGTCTTAACTTTTTAATCTATATGGATTTAGAATCCAGCCTCCTACATTGAATATCCAAAAGAATTTTTATTGAATCAAAAGTTTGACACCGTTTGTTCCCACACTTATTCAACCCCCATTCTAAGTGTGCCTACTTAAATTTCATTTGGTATCGGAGCTTGGCTCTACTTATCTTGGTCTTAAAGGTGACTTGTAGGGAAAGATTCTAGAATGGCACAACTTGGGAACATCATTCAAGAAGGTCAATCAACTGTTAGACCTCCATTACTTCATGGAGCTGAAAATTACAACTTCTGGAAGGTTTGAATGACGATATTTCTTAAAAGAGACCCATGGGAATGGTGGGTCGTGGAGAATGGTCCTGTTATTCCAAGAAAAAAAGATGGTACTCCAAAGACCTTAATGGAAATGGACTCAACCGAAACTCATATGGTCTCCTATGATTCAAAAGCAATGAACACACTCTTTAGTGGATTGGTGCAATCCGAAAGTGACAAAGTTTCCTCATGCAACACGGCTAAGGAGATTTGGGATACTTTAAAGTAAGCCATGAAGGTACATCGAAAGTAAGAGAAGTCAAACTTAGTATGCTCATGCATGATTATGAAATGTTCAAGCTTGAGAAAGATGAAACTATCAACGAGGCACAAGCAAGGTTCCTAGTACTAATGAATTCCATGAAGCTTCTTGATAAATTAATTCCACAAAGTGAGATCAACCGTAAGCTACTTCGGGCTATGCCAAAGAGGTTTTCTTCTAAAGTTACAACTCTTCAAGATTCTCCTAATATTTCTTCTATGAATACATTAACTCTATTTGGTGAGTTAGAAGAATTTGAACATCAATCAAAAAGATATGATGATGAGGAGGATACTCCTCGAAAGAAGGTTCTAGCTTTTATTACAGGTGATGAAGAGGAGCTAGAGGATGATTCAGATGAGGAAATTACAAAATTTTTTAAAAAGGCTCAAAGGGTTGTTATAAAGAAAGATTAAGAGAAAGAATGCAATCACTTCAAACAAATTCATGGGAAAGCAAAATAAAGACACTTGCTTTGAATGCGGACGCCCGAGCCATTTCAAAAAAGGATTGCTTCAAAATAACGAACAAGGGCAAACCAAGCTACAAGGATAACAAAAGGAATAAAGCATTTATTACTTGGAGTGATGATGAGTCCGAAATGGAAGTTGATGCAAACAATGAAATAGCCCAAGTATGCTTCATGGGAATCGACAATGAATTAAATGATGAATCGAGCGAGGTAACCATTTCTGATTATAATATCTTGAAACAAGAAAATAAAAAATTAAGAGAAAAGAATGTATACTTAAAAGACTTAGTAAATACTTTAATGAATGAGGTTGTTATATTAGTTGATGAAAAGAAAGAAGTTGAACAAGATACATCATCACTAGAAGAAAATATTTTAATTGCAAAAATGATTTTTTAGAAAATCATAACAAATTTCTTTCCAACAAGGTTAATGATTTAAATAAAGAAGTTGAAAAATTAAACAAAGAAATAGCAATGAGAGATGTTTGTATTGATGCTTTTAATGATGATTCTCATATTAAAAATCCTTCAATAAATGAACTACAAAAAGAAATAGACTCACTAAAATCATGTTTGGCTAATTTTGTCCAAGGGGAAGAAAACTTAACAGTTATGTTGGGTAAACAAAGACCTAGCTTTGAAAAACAAGGAATTAGCTATAATCCAACACATAAAAAGAGTGATGTAAAAATTTTAAAATCTAGATCACATTTAAAATTAAATTATTGCTCTCCTTTCACTACTTGTAAAACATGTGACTTAAAGGGACATTTAGATTGTTCATCAAATAAAAGGAATATGAAAGTTAAAAGTGTGTTGATTAAGAAAAGTGATTTGTATGTGACTAACCCAAAAGGACCCAAAAAGATATGGGTACCAAAAGGATGAATTTTTTTTATAGGTACATCTCAAAGCCAAAGGTCTTTCTCAAAATAAACAAAGAAGAAACAACAAACTATATTCTTAGAAAAGAAAGTAGAAATGTCGAAAGCAGCAAAGTATCTTAAAGTCATCCACCCGAGAATATTATTGAATATATTACTCCCAAATTTGAGTATGAGAACTACCCAAATCATGACAAGTTCAAACAAGTTCCAATGGCTTGATACAAGAGGTTAAGTAAGTATCTCATCTCAAATGGTTTCACTCAAGGTAAAATCAATTCTATATTATTTAAGCATAAAAATAAAGATTCTATCATTATGAAAATATATGTATAATATTTGGTGCTACTAATGAGTTTCTTTGTGAGTTATTTTCTAAGTTTATGCAGAAGGAGTTCGACATGAACTTAATGAGATAACTTAACTATTTTTGTTTGGGACTCTAAATAAAGAAGAATAAAGGATGACATATATACATCAAATCAAATACACAAAAGAGTTGATCAAAAGGTTTGAGTGTGAGAAATCTAAATCAAAGGCTACACAAATGAGTACGCCAATTAAATTCACATCATATGATAAAGGTATTGACGTAGAGGTAACTAAATATGAAGGTATGATTGCTTACTTGAATCTATGTGGTTAGCTTATTTTATTGAGAAAATATTTAAATCTTTTAATCACTTGGGTTAACAGAAAAGATTCTTAGACTCATATTTGCCAACCATTGTTAGTCTTTAAAAGCACCATGATTCTTTCTATGGGTATACATCATTTTTGATTAATGACAAAGGGGGAGAAAAATCATATGTTATTCTTTTTTATTGATGACAAAGGGGGAGAGAAATTATGATATGTTTTGTCTAATCATGTTGAGGTACAAGATGAGTTCATATTGAATATCAAGATGAGTGCATATTGAATATCTCTTGTCTAACTTTATGTTCTTATTCTATCATGTCAAGAATATTTTAATATATGCATAGTTTTAGGGGGAGCCATAATTATAATATTGTCATCATCAAAAAGGGGGAGAATGTTGACTTGATCATATTCCAACCTTAGGTTTTGATGATGACTTTCCAATTGTACTAAAATGTTTACTCATGCATTTAGAGGATATTAAAAAGAATTCTTGAAGCTTTGATTTATTAAAGGATTGAAGACATGAAGGCTTGAAGAATTGCTTTAGTCAATAGGAAATAAATGTAAGATCCTAGCTTTAATTATTTCTCAATCAAGGCTCTAGGATTTACATTGCATTGCATCATTAATTAATTGTGGAATAAATTAAAATGATTAATTAATTAAAGATTATCTATGAACATGTTTAATTAAGCTTTCAAAATTAATAAGGATCAAATATTAATTAAATTGGAGTGATTTTTGAAAAGCTAATTTTGAAGCATTCCCATAATTAAAGGAATTAATTTAAAATAGATTTTGATTCTTTATATAAATCTATACCATATATCTTGGGATTGAGTTATTCATTATTTTTTCAATAATTTTTAATTGATTGAACTTTTCAGTAAAATTGATTAAGCTAAATATATATTCCATGTTTATTGATTAAATCAAGGAACAAGTATATTGGGTCTTAAAAGGAAATAACTGTGTAAATGGTTATGGTATTTTTTGAATAAACATGATTAGTTGTTAAAAAGTAAAACCACTAAAATCATGTTACTCCTTCCACGTGCGTAACGATAATAATACTATTGAGAAGATCATTTAATAATAATATGACTTTGAATCAATTAATAAAGTGATTGTCTTATATATATCATAATTGGTTTAGCACTCTAGCGGATGAATTAGTGATTTTCTCTTCTTGGCTTACAACGGATTGATAGTGTCTTTATAAAGGAGGAGTCTTTTTACTTGCATAAACATACACAACCAAGATTGGGTAAATGAATATTTTTGGAAAGCTAATTAGTGAGGGCAAATCTAAATAAATTGGGATAAATATGGAAATATTTTTACTTCCCATAATTGATGGAGTTGGTTAGTAAATGAGTTTTAAAAGATTCATTATCTTTCATATCTCTAATCAATATTGTCTCCATAAATTTTGGGATATGGTCTTTCATTATTGGGTTTGCCATAATCATAAAAATAATTAATTATGGAACAAATTAATTGGAGTTTCAAAATGAATATGGAAATAATTTTGAATTACATAAAAAATAAATATGGAAGTGCTTAATTTATGGAACAATTTAATTGGGTATTTAAAATTAATAAGGAAATATTTTAAATGCTAATTTTTAAATCAATGAATGATTGTATGATATAAGTCTAGTAACAAAACAAAATCTTTAGTTATTCATATTATCCTATTTGGCGAAATTAATGTAGACATATATATATTGGAATATTTAAATAGGCTTACCTTAATTGTAAATATCAGTGGATCATGTAACACAAATTGGTTGAATTATATCTAAAGGCTAACGTCTTTATTATAAGGCTCATTAGTGGCTGGGATCAATTACTGAGGTTGTTACAACAAATCATATGTCTAATTGATTTGTTAGTCTATCATCTTTTAACAGCCTTATCCCACTATGAGATCAACTTATTCAATAATGGTTCTAACGGGAAAAAGATTACAACAGCTAAGTTTTCAAGGCCGATTCCTTTGATATTTCCAACGGGCATCAAAATAGCTAATATATAAAAGGAGCCTGATTGTTTTAAAAAAAACATTGTACAAGAAATCAGAATTCGTAGAACAAGCATATACATAGAAAAATATTCTAAAAATATTCTTTCTTCACATACAATTCACAAGGGTTGTTTCAAAGTTTTTTAAAACTGTGAAGTATTCTCTAAAAAAAGGCTATAGTGCATAAAAGCTCTCTGTTAATCTTCAGCTTTCCTCCTCGAACTTAAATCGGTGATATCTTTATCTTTCATACTTTGATCATTGCATTTTAGTTGAGCCTTGAATTGTTGATATAATTATTGCTTTGATCATAGTTTATTTTGTTGTCATAGATTTGATCAATTCTATAAACATGTGGTAGACTAAGTTGTTAGTATAAGGATTCTAATCCGGGTTGGATTAGGGGTTTTGCAAGCAAGTTCAAGGAAGCATAGGTGCTTAAGGGTGCATAGGTGCACGGGGAGCAAAGGTGCTCGGGGAGTATAAGTACTCATAGGTTTTAAAACTTGTCTTGTAAAGGGATTTAATTGTAAACAAAGTTAATTAATAAAGAGAGTCTCCAATACTAGTTTGTATTAGACGTGGATTAGGCCACTAGAATAGAGGATAGGGGCTGAACCACGTAAAAATTCCTTGTGTTCATGTGACTGCTTATTGTGCTAAATTATCTCATCATTCTATTTATCTATCCAAAGAAAGTGCATTCTATATCTATAAATTTACAAAACTAATTTAGCAAATTGTTTTCACATAATCACATTCTGAAAAAGGCAAAGTCTCTAAATTAAGCATTTTAGAAAGTATTACATCAACTCAACATCTTATCTTAACTTTTTAATCTATATGGATTTAGAATCCAGCCTCCTGCATTGAATATCCAAAAGAATTTTTATTGAATCAAAAGTTTGACACCGTTTGTTCCCATACTTATTCAACCCCCCTTTCTAAGTGTGCCTACTTAAATTTCAGTATACGTGAATAGTAACCCCGACACAAAAAGGTAGAAATTCCACAATAAAATTCTTACCAATATTTTAGCATAATGATATTGAAAGAAATAATATCATTTACGAATAAAATAACATCCCTTACCTCAAAAGAACAGTACTTCTAATCGGAATATCGGATGTAATGATGAAGGAAACTTGCACTGAATAGTAACTCTCAAAGTATTTAAATACTCACAAAAATATGCTCGATAATATAGAGAGAGAAAGCTTATGTTTCTGGTGTGATTTTCAATTCTAACCTAAGCACCTATTTATAGGAAAATGCTAGAACGCCAAAGAAGACTAAATTAATAAAATAATATTTTCTTCTTCTTCTTCCATGCAACCTCCCTTGTTGAATAAGCTAAGCATGCCATCTTTAAAAAAAATCTCAACACGTGATTTTACAAAAAAACAAAAGTGGGTCCCACCCATAATTTTAATAAAAATATTAATTTCTGCAACTTCAACAATTCATAATAAATAGCCCTTTTATAAAAAAAATATGAATTTTATGTCCATTCCATAGAAAATCGAATTCTCTACAACTTTGTAGCTTTAAGTTTTTCCAAATTCCAAACAGAAAATGTCTGAAATCCACATACGAATGATTTTTAATACCTTCATTTCGACAAAATACTGATAAAACACCTCAACTTTAATTCATCACATAAAATAAATAAATCAATCATTTATATCCACATAAAATAAATATTTCCTTATCATATAAATTAGTAATTAATTATTCACAAATAATATTACATAATCACAATTATGACAACCAGGTCGTTCGCAGGAAAGAGGGGCTTTCCGATAAGGATTTCTCCTTACTGGCGCGCAATTAGATGATCAAACCCCTTTCCTAGACAGAACTTTCTTAGAAATTGTCAATAATGCTATCTAATAATATTATTCAAATAATATGAATTATTGATCAGATAATGGGAAATACTGTGCAGTGACAATTATTGAAACAACAATAATATAAAATATCAACGCAACAATTATTGAATCAATAAAATAAAATATTGAACAAGAATTATCGTAATAATTATTGAGTAGTGCCTTTCACGTAAGAATCAATAATTCAAAAATACTATGCAACATCGTGTGCTACTCTTTGTGCAACCACGCAGACATCGTATTTTAACCACTAGGTATTCCAACAGTGTTAACGGTAACAATTATGCCGTTATTTATAAAAACTCAAACTTATTATTTTCTTCATCCGACAATTATTCCGTTATGGGGCCCACAAATAGTTGCGCCGTCGTACGAATATTCCCCGACAACAAGAATATTCCACGACCAAATGAATATTTCCCGACAACAATGAATATTGTAAAACCACTTGCTTATTTTGCAAAATTTGCACATTTCACCCATAACCAAAATATTATATCAAATTATCACCTTATTATTTCAAGATAATAAATAGAGAAAATTTAATTTTATTTATTAAAAAGTTAGGGTCTTACAACCTCCCCTCCTTATGAAATTTCATCCTCGAAATTGACGTACGTACCTGGTGTTTCGAAAAGGTGAGGGTACCTCGCTTTTATTTCTGATTCCAACTCCCAGGTCATTTCTCCAATAGCATGGTTCCACCCTAAAACCTTAACTTGTGGTATAACCTTGGTGCGTAGGACATGCTCTTTCCTATCTAAGATCTTAACAAGTACCTCCTCGTACGTTAAATCTTTGGCTATCTCGTCTGGTTCTAACGCAATAATGTGGTTCGGTTCTTTCACATATTTACGAAGCATAGATATGTGAAAAACATTATGAACACGAGACATGCTTGGAGGTAATACGAGTCTATAGGCCACATTTCCTATTCGGTCAAGAATCTCAAATGGACCAATAAATCGTGGATTGAGCTTTCCTCTCTTCCTGAATCTTGTAACTCCCTTCCATAGAGCAATATGTAATAGTACATGATCTCCCATATTAAATTCCACGTCTTTTCGATGAAGATCAGCATAACTCTTTTGTCGATCATGTGCCATTTGTATACGTTGTCGAATCGTTTGGATCTTTTCTGTAGTCATGCATACCAACTCTGGTCCCAACAATGTTGCTTCACCTACCTCATCCCAGCATACTGGAGAACGACACTTTCGTCCATATAACGCCTCGAATGGAGCCATGCCTATACTTGTTTGATAACTGTTATTATAGAAGAATTCCACCAATGGCAAGTACTTATCCCAACTTCATTTGAAATCTAGGACACGGAGTCTTAATAGATCTTCAAGGGTTTGAATAGTCCTTTCTGATTGCCCGTATGTTTGAGGATAGTATGCCAAACTGAATCATAAATCTGTGCCCATAGCTTTCTGCAAGCTAACCCAAAATCGTGAAGTGAATCTTGGGTCACGATCCGAAACTATGGATACTGGCATGCCATGCAATCTCACAATCTCATTTATATACATACTAGACATATATTCAAGGGAATAAGTCTCACGTATAGGCAAGAAATGAGCAGGCTTGGTTAATCTATCAACAATAACCCAAATCGCATCTATACCTTGAGAAACCTTGAGAAGACCCGTAACGAAATCCATAGTAATGTGTTCCCACTTCTATTTTGGAATCTCAAGTGGTTACAATGGACCCTTTGGCACTTGATGCTCACTTTATACACGTTGACAAAGTTAAACACCTCGAGATAAACTCCACGATCTCTCTCTTCATATTGCTCCACCAAAATGTATGTCGAAGATCATGATATATTTTGGTACTCCCAGGATGGATTGCAAATGGTGTGTTGTGTGCCTCCATCATGATTCTATGCTTCAAGTCAGAATCGTTAGGAATGCAAAGTCTGGAGTTGACTCGAATTATTCCTTCTTCATCGATTCTTGCTTCTAGAATAACACATTCTTGTACTTTCTTCTTCATACGTATCATCTCTAGGTCTGTGGCTTGAGCAGCTTTAACTTTATCGATTAAAGTCGGTTCTACTCGTATGTTTGATATCATCACGTGGGTACTTGGAGCCTTTAACTCTATCTCCATCCTTTGTAAGTCGTACAAAATGGGTCTTTATGTTAACAACATCGCACTCGTACCCGCATACGATCTTCTACTCAATACGTCAGCTACAACGTTTGTTTTTCCAGGATGATATTGAATGCTATGGTCATAATCTTTCAACAGCTCGAGCCAACGTCATTGTCACATGTTGAGAGCCTTTTGGTTGAAGAAATATTTGAGGCTTTTATGATCCGTATAAATCTCCACTTTCTCCCCATACAGGTATTGTCTCCAGATTTTCAATGCAAAAATGACTACTACCAACTCTAGATCATGAGTAGGATAATTCCTCTCATATTCTTTAAGTTGTCGCGAGGCATAGGCTATGACTTTCCCATGTTGCATGAGAACACATCCTAACCCTTTGCCTGAAGCATCGCTGTAGATAACAAATCCATTCGAACCAGATGGTATTGTTAGAACAGGTGCCAAAATGAGTCTCCTCTTAAGCTCTTGGAAACTCTTTTTGCATTCCTCACTCCATACGAATTTTGTATCTTTCCGAGTTAGCTGATATAATGAGGTAGCGATTCGAGAAAATCCTTCCACGAATCTCCGATAATAACCAGCTAAGCCCAGAAAGTTACGTACTTTAGTTGCTCCCAACTTTATATTGCTTCAGTCTTTGTCGGGTCAATAGATACTCCATGTTTTGGCACCACGTGCCCAAGGAATGCTACATCCTCAAGCTAGAACTCGCATTTCTTTAGCTTGGCATATAGTTTGTTGTCACGAAGCCTTTGCAGTACCAGCTTCAAATGGGGCCCATGATCTTCACTACTTTTGGAATAGATGAAAATGTCATTAATAAAGACAACAACGAACTGATCCAAATATTCCTTGAACACACGGTTCATCATATCCATGAAAGTAGCAGGAGCATTAGTCAATCCAAAAGACATAACTAAGAATTCATAATGCCCATAATCGAGTTCAAGGCGCCTTCTTGAATATCCTCGCTTTTAATCTCCGGTGATGATATCCGTAAGCGAAGATCGATCTTTGAAAAGAATTGTGCTCCTTGCAACTAGTCAAACAGGTCATCAATGCGAGGTAGTAGATACCTATTCTTAATGGTGACATGGTTCAATTCTCGGTAGTCAATACAAAGTAGCATACTCCCATCTTTCTTCTTTACGAATAAAACAGGAACACCCTAAGGAGATTTACTAGGACGAATGAAACTGATGTCTAACAACTCCTGTAGTTGGACCTTTAACTCCTGAAGTTCAATAGGAGCCATTCGATATGGGGTTTTAGAAATGGGCTTTGTACCCGGTTCAAGGTTAATAAAGAATTCAACTTCACGTTTTGGGGGTAGACCAGGAAGATCATCAGAAAATAAGTCAGGAAATTCACTAACAACAGAAATATTATTCAAATCTAACGTGTTTCTGTTCTAGTCCATAACATGGGCTAAGAAAGCTTGACATCTATTTTTTAATAAACGAATTGTTTTATGGCTTGATATAACAGTGATTGACTTTAGCGGTTTGGTTGCTTAAATTAACATAACAGGTTGGTTAGGAATATGAAAACTAATAACCTTACGAAAATAATCAATTTTGGCATGATGAGTAGTTAACCAATCAATCCCCAAAATCACATCAAATACAAATATCTTTAAAGAGATAAGATCAACAGGTAATGTGATTGTGCCAACTTGAATCAAGCAAGATTTGTAAATAGTGGATGTAACAAAAATTTCTCTTAACGGAGTCTCCACAGATAAGTCAAAGTCTAATTTCTCCGGAGTCAAGTTTAAACGTTGAGCACAAGTAGGAGAGATAAAATAATGGATAGAACCGGTGTCTAGTAAAGTATAAACTTTGCAAGAGTTCAAGATTAGCTTACCCGTGATCACCTCGTTCGGGTTTCTCGCGTTTTGGCCAGTCATGACAAACGCTCTTCCAGAAACCGCTGATTTTGACTTGTCTGGGACAGCCTTTGGAGTCACCATCCCTGCTGGACTTGATTTCGCTACAGAACAATCTCGAGCTATATGACCTTCCTTTCCATAATTATAACATACCTTGAACTGCTGGGCGGGTTTGATGATATGTCCCTCTTTCCCAAGATTTATAACATAACGTGGCAGGTCGTTCTCCTCCCCTAGAAACAGTTGATGATGGTGCTGACGTCTTCATGTTGTCATTGTTGTACCTTCTCTTTTTGAAATCTCCTCCCGACTCGCTTCTTCTATTATCATGGCCACGATTACCACCCAAGTGGTTACCGCTTTTGTCCGTATCCTTTCCTCCCCTACCGTTATCATTGTTCAAGATCGCCGCCACTAGTGATGACCGGTTGTGGTCCCTTGGTTGAACATACTCATTATCTCGCTCTAATAATTGAGCCCTGTTGACAACATCTAAATATAGAGAAAATTTGTGAGAAATAAGATATTGCCGAATCTCGAGTTTTAGACCTCTCAGAAACATTCGCGTCATACGTTCCTCATTCTCTACCAAATGAGGTGCAAACCTGGATAACTCTGAGAACTTCGCCTCGTACTAAGACACTATCATGTTGTTTTGTTCTAGTCTAATAAACTCTACCTCCTTCATATGACGAATACTTTCAGGAAAGTACTTGTCATTAAACAGTTTCTGAAATGTTTCCCAAGACATATTGAGTGCGGCTGGCTGGTTACGCTTCACAGATTCCCACAAGTAATCTGCCTCACCACGGAACATAAAGGTGGCGAATGGAACCTTCTGTTCCTCCGTGCAGCCCAAGACATCAAATATCTTGGTAATTTGCTTTACCCACATTTTTGCCTTGATCGGATCTGGTATTCCCCAAAATTTTGGTGGTCCCAACTCTTTGAACTGTTTGGCTGTGACAAGTCGCGCGTTGCTATCATTTCCACCCGTATTTTGTTCACGAGTCTCCCTCGTCTGATTTTGCATGAACTGCAAAAAGCTTCTAAACATTCCATCATTCATCGTTTGTTCGGTAGTGTTGTTTATAGGAGGAATATTTCCATCCTGTTACACGTTCTCCTGGTTAGTGATTAAAGGTGTCTCCACGGTATCATATACTCCATTGTTAACGTTCTCTGCTGCCATTCTTAATTACTGCCATAAAACAAGGGTTAATTAAACAAATTAACATATCACATAATATCCCTATATTTTGATCGACCAATAAATAAGCTTAGGTAGGACACACTAGCGAATGATATACTCATCTCTCCCCTCCTAGTTCTATTCCCCAATCTTCGCCAAAGACCATATCCCTAAGCTCTGATACCAACTGTGATGACCCCAAAATAGGTATACATCACCCATTCTGAGTCGCCAAATACATGGTACAGAAACAACTACAACATCATTATTAAAATTGTCGTGCAAAATATGACAACACAAATACTATGAGTTTAAATACAAATATTGTCCTCTAGACAATATCCACAATCAAATAAAGTCCTCATTATAATTATTGATACACTATTTTATAAATAGTGAGGACTACTATAACAACTGCCATGGAACATCACTCCATACCCCGACTACTCCCCGCTATATTCTCGCATTCTGAGAAGAAAAATGGAACAAAAAGGAAAAGAGTGAGCTCAACTAGCCTAATAAGAATATTATGACTAAGATATTATACAACAAATCTGATAGAATATACGAGACAACAAGTTTTAGATCAACAACTGCAGCGGAAACAACAATCCTTTAGAGGAGTCAAGTAGAGAATGAATTTTACTATCTTCTAAGATTTAAAAGTCCATCATCAATATTTTATCCTTGTAACATCAATCAATATACATTTTGAATCAAATATTCATCTTTGCACTCCAGGCTAAAGATATTCATTTGTATCACCAGTTGGTCATGTTCATCTCAACACCTGTTCATCTTTGCACTACGGGCCAAAGATATTCATCAGTTAATCATTCATCTTTACACTACATGCCAAAGATATTCAGTAATATCATCATTTAGGAATGAGGATGATGAAAAATATCTTTAAGAAACGAATCTAGTGAGACAAAAGAATAAATATTAGGGATTCGTACTTCGATTTATCCATGTTCAAAAACACTCCATAATGAACCATAGTGGAGTAAAAATTCAAGAATGAAGATCAAAACATGGATACAATCAAAGATAGTAACAAAATTAGACATCTGGGACAAACAAGAGAAAATTTCATTTTTCGATGAATAGTACTGTATACGTGAATAGTGTCGTATACGTGAATAGTAACCCCGACACAAAAAGGTAGAAATTCCACAATAAAATTAATACCAATATTTTACCATAATGATATTGAAAGAAATAATATCATTTACGAAGAAAATAACATCCCTTACCTCAAAAGAACAGTACTTCTGACTGAAAATTGGATGTAATGCTGAAGGAAACTTGCACTGAATAGCAACTCTCAAAGTATCTAAATACTCACAAAAATAAGCTCGATAATATAAAGAGAGAAAGCTTATATTTTTGGTGTGATTTTCAATTCTAACCTAAGCACCTATTTATAGGAAAATGCTAGAACGCTAAAGGAGACTAAATTAATAAAATAATATTATTTTTTCTTCTTCCACGCAACCTCCTTTGTTGAATAAGCTAAGCAGGCCATCTTTGAAAAAAAAAAAATTCTCAGCACATGTTTTTACAAAAAAAACAAAAGTGGGTCCCACACATAATTTTAATAAAAATATTTATTTTTGTAACTTCAATAATTCATAATAAATGGCCCTTTTATCAGAAAAATATGAATTTTATGTCCATTCCATAAGAAATTGAGTTCTCTACAACTTTGTAGCTTTAAGTTTTTCCAAATACCAATCAAAAAATGTCTGAAATCCACATACGAATGATTTTTAATACCTCCATTCCGACAAAATACTGATAAAATACTTCAACTTTAATTCCTTCATTTATAATCACATAAAATAAATAAATTCATTATTATATCCACATAAAATAAATATTTTCTTATCATAATAATAAATCAATAATTAATTATTCACAAATAATATTACATAATCACAATTATGACAACCAGGTCGTTTCCAGGAAAGAGGGGTTTTCCGATAAGGATTTCTCCTTACTGGCGCACAAGTAATTGGACAGAGATTGGGGGTTTGCCGATTGTGTTGGAGAAGTTGTGGAAGAGGGCGAGGACGGTGCACGACGGAGTGAGGTGGTCGGTAGGGAGTGGGTGGGTGAGTTCAAAGTATTGTTGTTGGGTGGTGTTTTAGAGGGTAGAGAAATGTGGTCGGCGCCGGAGTGATTTGGTGAAGTGGGTTTCAGAAACAGGTGAGGATTAAAGTTGAAGCAAAGTGGTGAAGGAGATGAAGAAGAAGACTGAGAGAAATAGAAGAGCTCTTATCTAAGAAACTTAAGATTGAATTAAATGGAACAGAATGGAGTGTTTTTTATATAATACCACCGACTTATGTTACAATACAAATTCATGAAGGGTAATTAAGTCTTTAGCCAAATTATTTAACGTAGTTAAGACGGAAAGTATTTTTTCACTTCAACTCAAAAAGTCAGGAGTTTAAATGTAGCTTTGCTGACTACAGATGGTTAAGTGGGAAAGCGCTTAAACCCCAGGTGGTCATCTGAACTTAACCCTTATTTGAATATTATTGATATTTAATTTATTTAATAAATGCATTAAATAAATTAATTAAAAATAATTTTTTTATATTAAAAATCATTTTAAGTGATAATAAGGTATTCAAAAATATTTTAAGTTATAAAATATAAGTTTTAATATTTTAAGGCAAATTTCATTAGTTATTTAATGTTAATGATATTAGATTTATTTAATAATTATATTAAATAAATTAGTTAAAATGATTTTAATAATATAAAAATCATTTTAAATGAAAATAAATAGTTTAAAATTAATTTAAGTTATAAAATATAAATTATAATATTTTAAGGTAAATTTTATTAATAATTTAATATTAATGATATTAGATTTAATTAATAATTATATTAAATAAATAGTTTTAAAATGGTTTTATTGATTTAAAAATCATTTTAAAAGGATATAAATGGTTTAAAAATATTTTAAGTTATCATAAATGACTTCTAATATTTTAGTGAATAATACCTTAATATTTAAATATTAATGGTAATTATTTAAAATAATTTTAAATGTTTTAAAAAACAATTAGGGTAATATTAATACTTTAAAATATTTTGAGTTATTATAAATAACTTTAATATTTTGACAATGGTTTCATTAATATTTTAATATTATTTAAATATTAATGATAATAGAATTATTTAATATTTAAATCATTTAATAATAATTCCAGTATGTGAAAAATCATGATAAATTATAATAATTTTTTTAAAATTATTATAAGTCATTTAAAAATAATCACACTGATATTTAAATTATCCAGAATAATGTTTAAGATTCAAAAGAGTTTTATTAACAATAAACTCTATCATTACTCGATAAAGTCGTCGGTACACCGAATTAAGTCCGAAATTGATCCAAACCTATATAGGTTGACTGTATAAGTGTCTGTTTGTGTCTTAATGACTGATAAACATATGTGACAATGTGATTAGCTTATGCGTTAACTGCAAATAGCAGTACTATGTGTTACGGTAAGTTATTCTAATCGAAAGTATAATCTTATAAATGATAGGTCGTTCTATTAAAGATAGAACTAAGTCGTGTACTGTAAGCAGCAGACTAGTCAAGTATTCTAAACCCTTGCATTATTTTATTCAACGAATATCGTAAGCAAGTATCCTACCCTTTGCTTTTACTTTATACAATGGACATGTGTAAGCCAGTTTCAAAATTATATCGTTATTGTGCCAGTTTCAGAATTATATCGTTATTGTGCCAGTTTATTAACTATATTATTATTGTTCATGTGTGACGCCCCCAAAATAGGTCTAATCCATCCAACCTATTCTATGTCGCCAAATACATGGTACAGAAAACAACTACAACTTTATTACAACAATTGTCGTGAAAAATACAACAACATATATGTTGTGAGTTTTGATACAAATATATACCAACTGTGACTCTGGACACCAACTTGGATAACACGTCACAATGGCACCTTACATAAAGGTACAGTCAATAACTGTCTTAGAAATTAAAATCTTTGGGAAATGCTCAAGAAAACCTTCTTACATGGGAGGCCATGCGTCTAGGTTATGATAGATATCATATGCCCACAGAATTATCCTTGGTTGACCCAATAGACCCCAAAGAAAAACGAGAAGATTACTATCATGTTCTTTCCAATGGTGAGTCTTCTCTTAACATATAACTATCTCCACTGTCTGCAATTGAAAATTATATTTTAACCAAACTCCAAGATCATATAGGTAGTGCTCGTAGATATATTCAGCAAGTGGTTGTGCACAACCCTGTCTTATGATAACACAAGGTTGTATGTCATTAGACATCTTGTATGATAGTGGCAAAACACCCTTCCAAAGTTGGGTTCGCCTCACCCTATTCGGTTCACCAAAATTAAATATCAAATGACATATACAATACTACACACTTATCTAAAGTTCTCAATAAAATTATTTCCATACTATTTAGGGAGAACCTCAGCAGCTATAGACCACCATTCTATTCCCCTGTTATCCCCGCTCGACCCAACAACACTCTTATTACCTGAAAGGAATTGTGAAGCAAAAGGGTGAGCACAACTAGCTGAATAAAGAATATCATGACTAAAGATAATTAAATTATCATTAGCCTTCATCCGTAATAAATCAGAGATTTAGAACATATGGTAGATGATAAAACTTTTCAACCATAGTTGCAGTGGAACGAGTAATCCATTAGAAGAGTCAAATAGACCATAAAGTCTATTATCTTCTCCATGTTAAAAGTCCAGCAACAATGTTTTATTCTCGTAACATCAATCGCCAGCTTCTCGCATCACAATCATGTGAATAACTCATAATCATATTTGTGGTTCTAAATTCCTCTTCTCATCTAAGATTTAAGATAATTTTCATCACATATCTTTACTCAAACATCAAAGATCATGGTTATACCAAATCACAGCCTCTGCTCATAATCATACTAATAGGTTCATCTTTGCACTACGGGCCAAAGATATTCATTAACAGATTCATCTTTGCACTACATGCCAAAGATATTCAAGAATAAAGTCATCTTTGCACTACGTGCCAAAGATATTCAACAACAGGCCATCTTTGCACTACGGGCCAAAGATATTCATCAACAATTCATCTTTGCACTACAGGCCAAAGATATTCAACACATGTCATCTTTGCACTACGGGCCAAAGATATTAATATCTCAAAGAAATATATAATCATTTCAGAATTTATATAAACAATAATTATAACCATGTTGATCAATTCACCTTTGCACTTAAGCTAAAGATATTTAATTATAAATTCAATGGTCATGATCATACTAGTCAACAATTCATCTTTGCACTACTGGCCAAAGAGAACCCATAATCACGATCATACTAATAATCTACCCATCTTTACACTCAAGTCAAAGAGAAATATCATTATTAGGGTTATAAAAATGTTATATATGATACTAAAAATAATATGATGAACAACTGCATTTAGTTTCAAGAGTAAGATTCATAAATCAACGATAATTTGGTCAGAAAAAGAAACTAATTTTGTCGTGAATAGTACCCGTGAATAGTAACTCGTGAATAATAACTCGTGAATAGTAACTCATGAATAGTAACTCGTATTCGTACATGGTACCGTATACGTGAATAATATCATATACATAAATAGTGCCATATACATGAATATAGTGTCGTATACATGAATAGTGTCGTATACGTGAATAGTGTCGTATACGTGAATAGTAACCCCGACATGAAAAAGGTAGAAATTCCACCATAAAACTTATATCAATAATTCGACATAATGATATTGAAGAAAATAATATCATTTAAGAAAAAAATAACATCCCTTACAATCCCTTACCTCAAAAGAGCAGTACTTCTTATTGGAATATCGAATATAACGCTGAAGGAAACTTGCACTGATTAGCAACTCTAAAAGTATCAAAATACTCACAAAAATACGCTCGATAATATAGGGAGAGAAAACTTATGTTTCTGGTGTGATTTTCAATTCTAACTCAACACTCTATTTATAGGAAAATGTTAGAACGCCAAAGCAGACTTAACCTATAACCTGATGGCTTTACCTACTACTATTCCCACCCACCACTTTTGAAATAAAATTTTAGTATATTTTTCACCAACCAAAGGTGGGGTCCACTCATTCTAGAATTTTCCACCAAAAATCAATTATAAACATAATTTCCGAATCAGTCACCTCTTAAAATTCATAACAAATCATACGTTAATTTTTAATTGTTCAAAATTTATGGACATGTACTCAACTTATATATGTATAACATATCCAAAAATAACAACGATCCAACGGTCGGATTAAAAATTATAACTCACACAATATATCTCAAGAACACTGATTTTTCAAATTATGAGTCCTTCGAACCAGTTTCATTCAAACATTCACCACGAAAAATCCACAATGAATTTTTTAGGTGATTCCAATTTCTACGATTAGCTTACTTCCAAGGCTTTCTTTTGATATATGGTTCATCTCCTAACTCATTATACACAAAGAGTTATAGATTTTACAAAATCATGTAATAAACTAATTTTCTGAAAATTTCTAAATTTCGTTCTTCATTTCGACAAAATACTAATAAAACCCCTCAGCATTAATTCCTTCATTTATATCCATATAAAAATATATATTTCCTTATCATATAAATCAATAATTAATTATTCACAAGTAATATTAAAGAATCACAATAATGACAATCAGGCCGTTCCCAGGAAAGAGGGGGCTTTCCAATAAGAATTTCTCCTTACTGGCATGCAATTAGGTGACCAAATCTCTCCTTGACAGAACTTTCTAGACATTGCCAATAATCTTATCTAATAATATTATTCAAATAATATGAATTATTGAACTGATAATGGGAAATACTGTGTTGTGACAATTATTGAACAACAATAATATGAAATATCAACGCAACAATTATTGAACAAATAAAATATTGAACAGTAATTATTGTAACAATTATTGAGTAGTGCCTTCATACGTAAGAATCAATAATTCCAAAAATACTGTGAAATATCATGTGCTACTGTGCAACCACACGTATTACTATATTTTAACCACCAGGTATTCCAACAGTGTTAACGGTAATAATTATGCCGTTATTTATAAAAACTCAAACTTGTCGTTTTCTTCATCTGGCAGTTATTCTGTTATGGGGCCCATAAATGGTTGCGCCGTCGTACGAATATTCCCCGACAACAAGAATATTCCATGACTAAACGAATATTCCCCAACAGAAATGAGTATTTTATAACCACTTGCGTATTTTGAATATTTTATATATATCACCCTTAACTTTAACGTTCTATCAATTTAACCATTTACTAAATAGGAGAATTGAATACTTTTATTTTATAAAATTCGGGGTCTTACATCATGTATCTATACTTTGTAGACATGCCAGTTCATGAATTCTATCTGATCATTGTTTATCAATACAGTATTATTGTATAATCCAGATATATATTCTGTTCGTTAATTTCTAAGATTGGTTATACAAGTGTCATCACTTGGATAATTATTGTACATGTTGATATATACTTATTGATTTTCGACATGTATGTCTTAAATAAAAGTCATCTAAGCTATTTGATTTGTCTAGACACAAATTTAAAAATATTGTTGAACATGATAGAAACTTATTGTTATCCAACCAAATTATATTTGTTTGGATTCCAAACTAAGTATGTGTGATGCCCCCAAATCCGGGTATCTTCCAACCCGACAGATGGTGTTACACGGTACTCATAACTGTACATTCATTCTTTTGAAACGACATCAAAATGTGTGTATCAACGACATTCTTATTACATTAATAATATTACATCCCGTTCCCAAGTTCTATAACCATTACATTCTTTGTTTATCATACTATAATATATACAACTTACTAGTTTATTACAAGGTAAACTAATCGTTCCTCTTCATCTTGCCTTTATTCTTGTCAGATTCCTCAGGTCGTTCCGTCTTAGCTGCATTCATATGGTTCAAGCAAGAGTGAGCATAACAAGCTCAGCAAGTAAAACAATTTCTTTTAAACAACATGCTTGAAACATAGGAATCGTATATCTTCAATAACTGGATAATAGTTATAAAGTACTATCAATAATTCAAAATAGTATTTCTTTTCCTTCAAAATGTTTTACAATGACAATATTTAGTAAAACATCAATTCTGGCTCAAGACCATGAGCAGTTCATAATTTCTTTAAAAAGGACAACCCGACACTAAGTCCGTAAGTCTGGCATATCTTACGAGCACTTCTAGGTTATCAGCCCATAGTACTCTATGTTGATCAACACTACATCCTGTTAAATGTATATAGGTTTAACTTTTGGCAACCTCGCGTGCCCATCGAATAATCGATGAAAAATACATTTATTTATTCACACTTAGGCTTACCTTGAATCCGTACCAAACAATTAGCGTAGGATAGCGTTAGCAATTCTATATTTAAAAGACTTGTAAATAAATCAATCAACTCTTCAAGATTAGTCTAGCCAAGATAAAACTGGCATCGACCCTTTAGTAAAACACTTCATGCATCTCATAACATGAATCATAGAAAACTTGGCTAACACGAAGGTTAGACAAGTGTTTAAGAAAACTTGTTTTCAGCGTCTGCTATAGTAAAAATAACTTTTCCTTTCAGTCTTTACGGTCTCTACAATACATAACCACATAACATACCACATTAGGTCATGAATGAACATACATGGTTCCTAATGAATCTTACCCTTCTTTTAAATCTAATAATATATTAGATTTGTTACTATTGGTTCCGGCTTGCTATTATATTTTACATTATTCTTACCAACTTCTTTCTCTTCTATGTCTTATGTAGATTTACTTCATTAATCCAACTCATTTCGAGTTAATCATCCTTCCTCACGGCTTACTAACATCCTTACATTATTAATCGAAACTTGATCGTCATTTGTTAAATACACTTTATTGTATACCGTACATTCACGTATTACTTAACAACTTTTAGTTGTAACTCTTAATGTTATAGGCCTTATCATTATTGAATACTATTCACGTTCTTTATACTTTACATTCTTCGTTTAATTACTCATTAAACAACATTAAATTCCTAAAGTCATTACTATAACAATGATTTAGGAAAGGTCTTATCATGTTCATTAAGTAATTACATGACCCATACTTGTATTGCAAACCATTGGATTCATAATCAATTTGGTCAACAAATTTCTATAGCCGGCTTAACACATTACGTTGTTCTCATTACGTTCATCTTCAATTGAGTATTAACCTTTAATCATCATACAGTAAGTGTCTAACAATGCCTTAACAATGTTATGTTTATTCCTTAGTTCATTGCTAATGAGTTATCTTTCATTCTATACTTGTAAACATTCTTGTCTGTCGAAACCCTAGGATCTGAAAAGCCAAGCGCCACACATAGCTCTCTCTTCTTCTCTCATGCAAGTGCGAAGTTTGCGAGTAATGACATCGGTGTTGCCCGCATGCATTCATCATTTCATTTTGGGTTTGGCCATGGCGCCAACTCGTGTTTTAGAAAATTCTGATTTTTCAACTTCATGAAATTCTTGATGCATAACTTCTTCGTTATAAGTTCGAATTAGCTCATTCAAAAGCCTACGGTTCACAAATTACATACTCTATGCGTTCATGTAAGAATTTTATCTATTTGACTTTGTTTGTTCAAAATTCACCTATTAGTTCATTTTTAACGAAAATGATAAACGTTCGTGAACGTTCAACGCTCGTTTCTTCGTTCTAATTCAGAATTCGGTCATTTTCAAGTTCGCAACTCTATAATGCCAAATATGACGTGTCTCCATCGAAAACCAACGTTTCCAACTTCAAACACAAAATACGATTTCCATTCCGAGAATTTCATGAATTCGACGATTATCGTTTAATCCTGTGAATTCCGCTAAATCCTCATTACTAATAATTTAAAATGGATTTTAATCTTTACATGAACATTTCAAGTTACTTATTACACCAACTTATCATCAAATTAGGTTTTGACTTATTCTCATAAGTCAATGACTTATTTAACTTATGAACTACTATTCTCATGCTTATGACTTACTATGAACTTAAGTCCATCAATCAATGTTCTCATACTATATTGAACATACTAGCATCATATGACAAATATATGACAAGCTCTTCACAAGTTTATCAACTTATTTAGGTTCAAGTTTCTTATTCAACTTATTCGGCTTAAGTTCATTCATCAATGACTTCTTATAGGTTCGTAGCATATAATCACACTTCTCTATCAATCTTATTATGGTAGAGATAGACTAATAGATCATAAGATCATTTACCTTTCATGACTAAAGTCTTCTTCTTTGAAATCTAGCAAAATGTTGATTTGGCTTTAAAAGTGCTTATTCTCTCTAACCAATAAGTTACTTTGTTTTGGTTGAAAGTTGAACAATGAGAAATGATCAACCAACTCTCCTATTTATAGGCTATCCAAAGTGAGGGCATTATAGTCAATTAGGCATTGCACCTCCTCAATTAACCTCCTTAATCCCACCTCCTTACTATTCATTACTTAACAACCAAGTCTACTTGCTAGCCACTTCTAATACTTGGTCATCACAACACTTTCTCACCACTTAAAATGTTTGCCCATCAAGTCTACCCACATATCATTTGGTTTGCTCCATGGATCATGGCCAATTCATTAGGCTTGCTTAATTAATCTAGCTAATTTCTTGTTGGGCTTATACTACAATAGTTTAGACTCATGACATATCAAACTCTTGGGCTAGAGTATCACTTTCTATTGGACTTCTAAAATTATGCTAATAATCTTACAAGTCCATTCCCTTTAATTCAGAACCTTGACATAAATATACCACGTATAATTCTCGTATGCTAACTCGTATACTAATTCATAATATACGTTATTCAATTCTTCATACATACTCGTATAATACGTCATATCATACTTACGTTTAATAACTCGTACAATGCATACGCATTATATGATTAACACATTCTTTTCTTAACGCTTAATATTTCTAACATTCTCCAATGAAGTCCGCATGCGAAATATTATGTTTTCCATACTTCGATTATTATTACATAATCTATCTCATATTTATATTATAACGTAACATATTTCTCAGAAGTTCAAAAATAATTCCCGAGCAGAAATTGATGAATAGTGTTTTTCGAAAAATTTCTCGGAAAGCCTTTATTTTTGTCTTAGAAATTCAAACACTTTAATTCATTCACGTAGTTAAAATACTATGACATTTCGATATGTCTAGGTCATAGAACGACCTTCAAATAGCTTACTGCCATAATTAATTAATTAAATTCATTTAATCCACATAATCAAATAAAAATGTAATTCTAAAAAATTAAATTTTTCTAGGGCGTTACACTCTTCCCCCTTATAAGGATTTTGTCCCCAGAATCTCGCTAATAATATATACATCATTGAGGAAACATTTTCCTTTATTTTAATCTCAAGTTCCCACAATGCTTCTTCGACATTGTGGTTCTTTCATTTCACCTTCAACGAAGGTGTTATCTTAATTCGCATGACTTGTCACTTCCTATCAATAATCTGAGTTGGAAGTTTAAATACTTATTAACATATTATGCTATCTTCCTCTGATTAATTCTTCTTTTAACTTTAAAATTATTTGAAACTCAAATCCCTCCTTCAAAACAAGATTATACTTGATCTTCTCTTCATCTTGCATCCTCTTCTTCATTCGCTTACATTCCTCATTACCTAGTTATACTTAATTAACGCATTCTATTATCGTGGATTGAGTCTACGTTGTGAATAACATTTTCACCACTTCATTCCGTAATCTATGTTATTAACTCATTTTGAGTCCTTATCTACCTCATATTCACTCCTTCTGTGTGAAGATATATTTCAGACTCTTAAAGTCTGTGTATATCTCACCTTTCTCCCTGTATTAATACTATCCTCAGATTTTTTTTTAATTCAAAAACTACAACTGCCAATTATAGATCATAAGTAGGATAGACCTTCTCATAATCCATTAACTGGCGTGATGCATACACAATGACCTTGCCATGCTACATGAGCACGCAATCTCGTCATTTATGCGAAACATCAAGATACACTACAAAATTCCTCATATCATCTGATAAGGATAATATAGGTGCCTCACTTAATCTTCCTTCTAGCTCCTAAAAACTATTTTTTCACTTCTCATTCCCAATATACTTCTCACTAACAAATTCGTCTATCTCTCAAGCTATAATTTATACGTAGTGAATTCCGTATCCAACTTCTCCCTCCGTAGTGTTTTCCAGACTATCTTCAAATGTTGATCGTGATCTTCTGATGTCTTAAAGTGGACTAGAATATCACCAATGATCTTACGACACCCTCGTCCAATTAATATTTGAATACTCTGTGACGCTAATGGTACTTTCAACCATAGCACCTCACAAGAGTACCTATCAATTTGTCATCGACTTGCTCGACACCCATTACGGAAAGTCTAACTTCCGCACATTAATTAACCCAAACGACATAACCAGGAACTCGTAATAACCCTAACAATTCCTGAATGTCGTCTCAGGTACCTCCTCCTTCTTCCTTACTTTCAATTGACTATACCCCGTACGCACATCTATCTTAGAAAAATTCTTTGCCCTCTTCAACTGATCAAATAGATCATCGATCCTAGGCCATGGGTATTCACTCTCAACCACTAACTTACTCCCATTACGATAGTCGATACGCAAATATAACAACTCATTCTCTTCCTAAACATCCTTCTAACTTGCGTCATGATTAGACAACAAGAGTGTCTCAGTGTTTTATTACCATAAAATACTACCTTGGGTTTCTTTAGAAAACCAAAGATTCATACTTTTATTCTAACAATTTATTAAAGTTCTATGGTTAATCAACTCATTCATACTGAGAATTACTTCAAATTCTCTCAATTTTATCGGTACTTATCTACTGATACTTGCTTACAGTCCTTATTCATGAAACCATTTCCACGAATATAATTAAAGAAATTTATTTCCCGATTCTCTACCTTAACGTATAAAGGTATTTATAATCCCTTCCAAGAATGAACTTAATCACTTAGCAAACTCTCATGCTATAAAAGAAAAGTAGCACTCCAATCAAACAGCACATAAGCATTCATTGTATTGACCGGAATGATACCTGTTACTAAATCCACTTATATAACAGCATCATGGCTAACTTACCACTACTAACACCTTTACTTTCCTCCGACCCCTTCTTTGGGCAATTTCTTGCCATGTGGTCCAACGACCCACATACAAAACAACTATGGTTTTTCTTAGGATTAAGACAATTGGGTAATATATGACCCTCCTGTCCACAGTTATAATAAAACGATTTCCTTTTCAGACAGACTTCTAGATGAGTCTTTCCACATACCTTACATACCTCGATACTACTCTTAGGATTCCCCTTGTTCCCCATCCAGTATTCCCGGAGTTAAAAACTCTTTCTTTTTGACATACTGCCACTACCACTAGCATTCTCTGCCTTGGTTTCTTCTTCTCCCTTGCTCTTATCTTTTCTCTCTTTGTGGTATTGGGTTAACGCCTCACTACCACCCTCCGCTTTAATCGTTTTCTCCATAATGGTCCCATAGGATGCACTCTAGAACACAGAAATTCCACTATAGAGCCAGGGTTTCAGGCCCTGCTCAAACCTACAAGCCTTCCTCTCCTCAGTGTCCACTTGATGTGGAGCAAACTTTGCCAATTCATTGAATCTGACCGCGTATTGGGGAACCGTCATGTCCCCTTGTTTAAGTTCTAAGAACGTAATCTCCATCCTCCCTTACATGCTTATAGGGAAATAATTCTCGAAGAAAACCTTCTTGAACTGTTCCCACGTTACCCCATCTGTTCTAGCCCACCCTGGTGAGCCTCCTACCAAAAGTTGGCTTCCCCTTTCATCATGTAAGTCGCAAAAGAATTCTTTTGTGCCTCACCTACGTTTGTAATAACAAACGCCTTCTTTATTTCCTTTACCCATGTCTGGGCTTCTAATGGGTCCGTTGTTCCTTTGAACTCTGGTGGACCTACACTTTTAAATTCTTTAAAGGTAGTCATTCTGGCTACCCTAGGTTTCGCAGTACTCTACCCTAGTTTAGTTAAATGCATTGTTAATGAATTAATGAACTCTCTTGATAGGGTTGTTTTTGATTTTGATTTTTATTACGTGATTTTGCTTCATGATTACGTTGTCTTCTCCTTGGCGGCATTTTCTGATTAAATAGAATTTCATTATTATATATTTACTTACTTCGTTATTATTCATCTCATAATAACTCATACCATAACAAAGCATATTAAATGAAAACTTCATTATATTCATATGCTTCTTCATAGTCAAAACTATTTACAACTTGCTTACATAGTCCAAAAACTATTACATTTCTATCCCGCAATTGAACTTCTCAAAAGTTGGGATTTACAAAGAGACTACCCTTTTTTTATACAAAAGAGGGTTTTAAGTCACTACACACATATTTATAACTCTAGCTTTCTAATAATGCATAACATCGTCCTCGTGTTTCTCATTCGCAATCTTTGCTACAGTATCCCGACTAATAGTATGTCGAGTTTATCCTGACTCCATGGGATGACAAGCAACTTTCAACTTGAAATAAATATGAGCACTCTTATGGATGTAAGACATCCGTGCTACCTTCCGATCCTTCTCACCCAATTCTTTACGAAGCTTATCGACCTCCTTCTTATAGTCCCTAGCCTGCTCTGTCATAAGCACCTGTCTATCGCGTTCTAACTCAAAATCTGCTTCTGCAGACACCTTAGCTTCATGGAGATAATTAATCCCTTCTCTAATTTCGCATAATCGTATTTCGGGTTGCACATTCCTCGGTTAAACCGCCAGATACAATGCTCTCATTGCATCTGGAGGTATTGACTCTAGTGTAGGTACCACCGTATTAACCGATGTTACCTCCATTTCCTCCTCCTCATAGACCATCATATTAAGATATGA
Source organism: Panax quinquefolius (assembly GCA_020205615.1). NCBI lineage: Eukaryota > Viridiplantae > Streptophyta > Magnoliopsida > Apiales > Araliaceae > Panax > Panax quinquefolius. Next base: position 107,635,516 of record CM035153.1, read on the forward strand.
CGTTATATCTATATCTCCCTCGGAGTAGTCTTCCTTAGAAAAGTACTCCACTGTCTCTGACTCCTCTAGAATCACTAATGGTACCACTGCCACTGGCATGGGTATATGCTCTACTCTGTTCATTGTTTCTTCACTCATCGCATGTATATTTCTATACTTAAAGCTATCGATCGACATCCTACAATAACACTTAACATGTTGATTAGTACATAACACACCATAGTATAAGCACAAATCACATTTAATTTATTTAGGGCTACTTTCCATCCTTTAAATCTTTCGGTACTAAGTTTCCTCAATACCTTATTGACTCATTCGACTGAAGTAAAGCTTGAGTTTACTCCCTTCAGACTTTTCTTTCTTTACGAGGTTATTAGCCTAAGGTTCTTCCCCCCTTAAGTTTTATAACCTAATGCTTTGATACCAACCTGTGACGCCCCCAAATTCGGGTATCTTCCAACCCGAAAGATAGTGCTACACGGTACTCAGAACTGTACATTCATTCTATTGAAATGACATCAAAAAGTGTGTATCAATGACATTCTTATTACATTAATAATATTATATCCCGTTCCCAGGTTCTATAACCATTACATTCTTTGTTTATCATACTATAATATATACAACTTACTAGTTTATTACAAGGTAAACTAATCATTCCTCTTCGGCTTGCCTTTATTCTTGTCAGATTCCTCGGTCCGTTCAGTCTTAGCTGCATTCATATGGTTCAAGCAAGAGTGAGCATAACAAGCTCAACAAGTAAAATAATTTCTTTTAAACAACATGTTTGAAACATAGGAATCGTAAATCTTCAATAATTGGATAATAGTTATGAAGCACTATCAATAATTCAAAATAGCATTTCTTTTCCTTCAAGATGTTTTACAATGACAATATTCAGCAAAACATCAATTTTGGCTCAAGACCATGAGCAGTTCATAATTTCTTTAAAAAGGACAACCCGACACTAAGTCCGTAAGTTCGGCATATCTTACGAGCACTTCTGGGTGATCTGCTCATAGTACTCTATGTTGATCAACACTACATCCTGCTAAATGTATGTACATTTAAGTTTTGGCAACCTCACGTGCCCATCGAATAATGGATGAAAAATACATTTGTTTATTCATACTCAGGCTTACCTTGAATCCGTACCAAACAATTGGTGTAGGATAGCGTTAGCAATTCTATATTGAAAGACTTGTATATAAATCAATCAACTCTTCAAGATTAGTCTAGCCGAGATAAAACTGGCATCGACCCTTTAGTAAAACACTTCATGCATTTCATAACATGAATCACAGAAAACTTAGCTAACACGAAGGTTAGAAAAGCGTTTAAGAAAACTTGCCTTCAATGTCTGCTACAGTAAAAATAACTTTTCCTTTCAGTCTTTACGGTCTCTACAATACATAACCACATAACATACCACATTAGGTCCTGAATGAACATACCTCATTGCCTTTCTAGCCTTCGTATCCACTTGGTGCGGAGCGAACCTAGCTAATTCATTGAAATTTGCGGCATACTTTGCAACTGTCAAGTTCTCCTACAACAATTCCAAAAACTTCACCTCTATCCTAGCCTGCAAACTAGACGAGAAATAGTTCTCAAAGAACAGCGTCTTAAACCTAGTCCATGCTATCACTCCTTCTCCTGCCCTAGCTTGATTTGCATCCCACCAGAAATTCGCCTCTCCTTTCATCATATAGGTGGCAAAAGCTGTCTTTTGCCCCTCATCTACCCTAGCGACTACAAATGCTTTTTTTATTTCCTTAACCCAAATTTGGGCTTCTATCGGGTCAGTGGTACCTCTAAATTATGGCGGTCCTACGGCCTTAAAATCCTTAAAGTTCAGAATCGATTGTTCGGCTAATTTCCCACTCGGCCAGCATTCCATTCTCAGATACTTTGAGCTACCATGTTCGCAAAATGCACGATCAGTCCGGTTGTTGTCATCCAAAGATTGTTGATGATTTTTACGCCCTTTGATTTTGAGTTTGACGTCTTAGCGACATTGTCTGGTTAAATAAAATAAAATCTATATTTTATTAACTTATATTCTAAACCTTATCGTATAAGTTTAATATATTAAAATCGTTTCATTAACCAAACATAGATTCATATTCATTCAACTAATTCATAGTACATAGCATATCACATACTGCTTTAAACATCTGATATCCCTTTGTGACCACAAAAGTCGGGAATCGCTACCACAACTTACACCAAAGTTGGGAATATTACATTACACACGCACATTACCAAACATACATAATCAACTACTAATTTTTACTTATTTCCTACACCTTTTTCCTGATTCTGGATAACCTTTCGCTCGATGACCTTCCAACCCACAAATAAAACATGCACCTTTCTTAAAGTCGGGACAATGAGGAGAGGTATGTCCCTCATGGCCATAAATATAACATATCTTTTTCCCTTGGTTATTATTAGATTTTCCTAAGTCGTGGTCTTTTATCTTTCTTTTCCCCTTCTCACTTGGATCTACACACGATATGTTGTTTTTGGCTCTCATCTAATCAATTTGGATCTTAAGCTTATCTTGTTCTTTCATCGTTTTGATTAACGCCTTTCGCAATTGACCATTTAGTAGCTTTTCTATTTCTCACAACTTTTCCAGAGAAGAAACCTTGTTTCTTCAGCTCCAACTTCGGTGTCCGAATCACTATCTATTAGTTGCACCATTTCTGGTTCCAGTACTATATTTTCCGAAATGACCACCTCATTAAAGTTATCTTCAATGTGAGCCTCTATTTCAGCTATTGGCTCTTATATTGGCTCCTTCTTCATGTTATAAGCATATAATAAGCCTTTTACACCTGACATCAACACACGTAAATTATCCTGATTAGCATATAATGTATACGCACAGCAAATAATAGTTTTGTTTAAGTTATCTTTTATTTTTGTTTGACGATGAATTTATTCGATTCATCTCCTTTTAAACTCTATATGAGTTATTTGTACTTTCAATGTTTTCCTCTACCCTAAGGTTATAGCCTAAGGTCTACCCCCACCTATGGTTTCTAACCCTAAAGCTCTGATACCAACTTGTGACGCCCCCAAATTCAGGTACTTGAAACCCGAATTCAGTACTTCACGATACCATTTCTTTGAGCGGAATAATAATAAAAATAATATAAATACCAAACTTAACTTATATATATCAGAGTCTAATCCCAGGTACGCGACCTTTAAACATTTATTACATGATACTTAATAGTTATCATAGTCTTAATAAAATCTAATTATTATATAAAATACCATAAATCTTATTCTGTTTGCTTTCCTTTTCCTTTGTTTCTACATGAACCTTCAGGTTAATCACGATAGGCTGAAAACATTTAAATTAAGCAAGAATGAGTATTTGGGTGCCCAACAAGTAATAGCAACAATAAATATTAGCTGAAAGGATTAAATGTTTTCTATCAGTGACACTTCTACAACGAATCAACAGTTGTGAAGTAATCCAAACCAATAATAACAACATATCAATTTTAATCAAATTTTTGAAACTACGTACTGACTATAGCTGGAGATCAGTCGATAGACTATGAACATTGTTTTCTATTTTCGAAAAGGTTTAACATAACTTCATCTGTAAACCGTCATAACTTACAGGCACGGGGGTGATCAGCTCGTTATGCCCTGTATTGATCAATACTACATACCATAACGATATTCTCGTTCATCTTATCCGCCTTGGGCGCACAAAAGTTTTCCATATTCGGGATGTTCATACTTAGCCTGAATCCGAACCAAAATAATTTGGTTGGATAATAATATTGTTCTATCATGTTCAACGATATTCTTAAATTTGTGTCTAGCCGAGTCAAATAGCTTAGACTATTTTTAATTAAGGTATACATACTAGAAATCAACAAGTATGTATCAACATGTACAATAATTATCCAAGTGAGGAAACTTGTATAACCATACTTAGAATTTAACGAACAGAATATATATATATATATATATATATATATATATATATATATATCTAAATCTTATAGTAATACGATACTGATAAATAATGAACGAATAAAGTTTGAGAACTTGTATGAATACAAATGATTAGATACATAATCAATAACAATAGAGTTTAATACTCTGGCATAATGATAATATAATTCTAAAACTTTCTTACTCATGTCCATTGCATAAAGTAAATGCAAGGGGTAAAGATACTTGCACAATAAGAGTGGGGTTTGGATACTTGCTCAATATAGATTTGAGTAAGGTTAGAGAACTTGCACAATCAAAGAGTGAAGTACAAGGAAACTCACTCAATAATAATTAGAGTAAGTTTAGGGAACTTGCCTGATATGTTGCTTACACAACTTAGTTCTATCTTTAATTCAACGACCTATCATTCATAAGATTGTTCAATTGATTAGAATAACATATCATAACACATCGTATTGTTATTTACAATCAACACATAACCTAATCACCTTTATCAGTCATTAGGACACAAACAGACACTTATCAGGTCAACCTATATAGGTTTGAATTAATTTTGGCAGCATTTTGGTGTACCAACGGCTTTATCGGGAAATTATCGAGTTTAAAACTCTAATCTGTATCTTGAATATTATTCTAGATAATTTAAATATCAATCATATGACTTATAATAATTTTTAATTAATTATTATTATGTCTCATGATTTTTCAAACTCTGGAATCATTATTAAATGATTTAAATATTAAATAATTCTATTATCATTAATATTTAAATAATATCCAAATATTAATAAAACCATTAAAGTAATTTATAATAACTCAAAATATTTTTCAAGTATTAATATTACCCTTAAATTATTTTTAAAACATTAAAATCATTTTAAACAATTACCATTAATATTCAAATATTAAGTATTATTCACTAAAATATTAAAAGTCATTTATAATAACTTAAAATATTTTTAAACCATTTATATCTTCTTCTTTTTAAATCAATAAAATCATTTTTAAACTATTTATTTAATATTATTATTAAATAAATCAAATATTATTAATTTTAAATAATTAATAAAATTTACCTTAAAATATTATTAGTTACATTCGATAACATAAAATATTTTTAAATACCTTATTATCATTTAAAATGATTTTTAATATAATTAAATCAGTTTTAGTTAATATATTTAATGCATTTATTAAATAAATTAAATATTAATAATATTCCAATAATTACTAATGTTTATGGAAAATATGTCAAATTATTAAAAGTTAATTTTTATAACTTAAAATAATTTTTAAAACTAATTTTGTAATTTTTAGAAATTATTTTCTATTTTTAAATGATTTTTAGAAATATAATTAATTAAAATTAATAAAACTGTCGCTATAGCCTTTGGCGACAGAAACTGTCGCCTCAGGTGTTCTTGAGGCTCAAGAACACTGACAAGGCAGTGTTCAAGGGGTCATTTTTGACCACCATTAATTATGAGTTCAAATCAGTTCTGGATAATACAAGACTTTGATGTTGTAGCATATATGTAATACTACAACATCCACTCATTACTTTGGTCATACAACATCACAACAAGCAGATCAAAGCCCTCGAAATTGTTGTCAGACTTCATCTGGGTTTTCTAGGTTACCCGTAAACCCGCACGCCATTTACTCAGTACTTTCTAATTTCAATTTAATCTAGGTACTGGTCATCCTCTGGTCAATCTAATGGTTCACAAATGTAGTGCACATGTCAAGGAACAACAACATACCATAATATCAGTTCAACTATAACAGAATCACAAGTTATGACTCGGTCAAACCCTGTCAGAGGGCTTGTTCTAAGGATTTCTGGAAATTCCAGAAAACGAAATCATGACCGGATGGCCTAGTTTGACCATCCACTACCTCAATCTTGTTGATTGTTTAAGAGATCTAAGGACATGTATCTAGAGTCCATACGACACACTATAATCTTGTCATAACAACATCAACAAACAACATTAAACCTGACAGATCAAAGCGTTTGAAAACATTGTCAGACTCGGATAATGAGTTTTTGGGTTACCCAGAAACTCCTTGGTCATGCTTGGTCAACGAGGTTTGACAATTACTAACTTACAATCTTTTCATGAAATAGCTATGATTCCACTTCCAAATCACAAATCTCACATTAAACTACAAATCTAAAGCTTAAAACAACACAAATCATAAACAGAGAAAGATCTATGAGGTTTGACATTCATTGTCAGACAAATTTTTCAACATTTTTCAGATTTTTGAAATTTTTAAATTCGAGCATATAAATGTTATGGATCTACTATCTAGCAACCCAGATCACTGATTAACACCTTATATAACATATTTAAACATTCAAACATCAAATCTAACATAGCATACAAAATTGAAGTTTTGGTTTAGGGTTATACCTTCTTATGAACAAAATCTTGAATCCGACTTCTTGATCTGTTATGGGTGAACTTGGGACTTGATTAGGGACTGGTCCAACAATAAAATTCAGAGGTTTGGAGTTGAGAGAGTTTTTGTTGAGTGTTGTGATCAAATGAGGCTTGAATATGACATTCTCTCTCTCATAATGTGACGCCCCCAAAATAGGTATACATCACCTATTCTGAGTTGTCAATACATGGTACAGAAACAACTACAACTTTATTATTACAACAAGAGAGCTCGTGAGTTTGAATACAAATATTATCTTCTAGACAATATCTATACTCAAATAAATCCTCATCACATTTATTGATACATTAATTTACAAAAATGGTGAGGACTACTAAACAATCCTTTCTAAAACCTTCATTCCATACCCGACTCAGCACTCGCTATATTCTCGCCTCCCGAGAAAAATGGAACAAAAAGGAAAATGGTGAGCTCAACTATCTCAAGAAAGAATATTATGACTAAGATAATATACAACAAATTATCGTTAGTCTTCAACAGAAAAATCTAATAGAATACAATAGACAACAAATTTTAAATCAATACTGCAATGAAATAATAATTCATTAGAAGAGTTAAGTAGAGAATGCAAACTACTATCTTCTATGTATGAATTTAAAAGTTCATCGCTCTATCTTTTATCCCCAGTAACATCAATCAATATACATCTCGAATCAAATATTCATCTTTGCACTACTGTGCCAAAGATATTCATCGATTGGTCATGTTCATTTAAACACTGCTCATCTTTGCAGACTACAGCCAAAGATATTCTTCGTAAATCATTCATCTTTGCACTACTGTGCCAAAGATATTCTTAAGAAATCATTCATCTTTTAAGACCGAGGATGATGAAAATATTTTTTTTTTTTTAAAGAAACGAATCCAAAGTGAAACAAAATGACAAGGATTAAGGATTAAGGATTCGTACTTGGTTTTATCCACGCCCAAAAATACCTCAAAAATAATCATAGTGGTGTAAAATTCAAGAATGATCAAAACATGGATACAAACAGAGCTAGTATCCAGAATAGATATTTTGGACAAAAAGAAGAAATTTTATTTTCTATTGAATAGTGTCAGATATCGTGAATAGTGTCGATACGTGAATAGTAATTCGACACCAAAAGATAGAAATTCCACAAAAACATCTTCACGCTTCATGAATAGTACTCGTGAATAAGAACTCGTGAATAAGAATCATTAATAGTAACTCGTGAATAGTAACTCATGAATAGTAACCCATGAATAGTAACCCCGACATGAAAAAGTTCCAAATTTGATAAAAACTTCAGATCAACATTTCAGTATAATGATATTGAAGAAATAATATCATTACGAAAAAAAAAAATAATATCCCTTACCTCAAGAGAGCAGTACTTCTGACTGGAATAACGCTGAATGAACTTGCACCGTATATCAATACTCAAAGTATACTCAAAATACTCACAAGAATACGCTCAAAATATCGAGAGAGAAATAGAGAGAAAACTTCGCATTTCGGTGTGATTTTCAATTCTAACCCAAGCACCCTATTTATAGAAAATGCTTAGAACACCAAAGCGTAAAATTTAATATAATATTAATATAATTATACAAATTTTCCTTAGCCCACCTTTTGGTCAAAACACCAGCCACACATGTTAATGATGTCCAAAAAAATACAAAAACGTTTTTCTTAACAAAAATAATTTAAACTCCCAAAAATCAATTATTTTGAGCTTGAACTTCAATAATTCATAATAAATAGCCCTTTCATCAGAAAATTCGAATCTCATGAGTTTTTATAGGAAATTCAATTTCTACAACTTTGCAGAAGAAAGTTTTTCCAAATTCCAAATAGAAATTGACCGAAATCCACAAAGCGGGCGATTTTACAAAGCTATAATCAAATTTCGATCAATAAATGGGGTCCACCGACATGTTTAACATGTTTTAAACATTTAATGCCACAAAATACTCTTCCTCCTCAGATACTCATATATCCCACATTCGTTGTAAAAATATCACCGTTAATATATTATTAAAATAATATATTTAAATGAATTATTTTTATCGAAAAAGATAAAATATTAATTTTCAACAATTGTCATTTTAAAATTTTCTCCATCTATATCCACATAAAATCAATATTTTCCTCATCATAAAAATCAATAATTAATTATTCACAAATAATATTACGTAATCACAATATTGACAACCGTGCAGTTCTCAGAAAGAGGGGCTTTCAATAAGAATTTTTCTTCATCTTGTGCAATTAATTAGATGACCAAACCTCTCCTTAGATGTAACTTTCTAGACATTGCCCATAATGTTATCTAATAATATTATTCAGGATAATATGAATTATTGCTTCGATAATGAAAAATACCGTAATGACAATTATGAAACAATGAAAGAATATAAAATATCAACGCAAAGAATTATTAACTCAATAAAATATCGAATAAAGAATTATCGTAACCATTATTGAGTAGTGCCTTCTTACGTAAGAATCAATAATTGGTGCAATACTTGGTGCTATCGCTCAACAACGCCAGATTAGTGTGTTTTAACCCCAACGGGTATTCCAACAAGATAATCTCAGAATAACTACGCCTGTTATTTAAAAACAACTTATATTTGTAGTTTTCTTTATCCAATCGCTCGTTATGGGCCCACACATGGTCATGCTACTTGTCAGCATTTAATATTCCCGACAAAGATTTAATATTCCACGACCAAACTAATATTCCCTGACGATAATGAATATTTTATAACCACTTGCTTATTTTGAAATATTTATGTATTTAACCCTTAACTATCCACATTAATCAAATCAACCCTTACTATTTCAAAATAATAAATAAAGGAAATTCCTTTTTATTTAAAAATTTCGGGGTCTTACACATAATCTATATATAATATGGTGTAATGCTTATGGCTGATCGTGTCTATCATATTTTGAATGATTAAAGTTTATTACTAGACCACATGGCTAGCTAGAGTTGGTCACCAACCACTTACTACAGCTAGATCTACACTCCGCCTTAATAAAATATTCAAAAGGGCAATTTGGTCAATTGACTTTTACTTTTAGTGGCAAACTTGTCAATTCATTTCTAACCCTTAGGGTTTGACCCTTAGGGTTTAACCCTAAGGTTTCCTAACCTCATTTTCTAGGATTATGTAATTAGGGCAAAAATGGAAATCTTAGTCTCTACAAATGTGAATTAGGGTTCCCTAATTAAACTAGGTTTCCTAATCACTTAGGAGTTATAAATTATGCTTTATAATATACTAATCACTATAAGCTTGCTAAATTAATAATTAGGGTTTATAACTTAGCAATTAGGGTTTTAATTTAGTAGTTAGGGTTTCTAAATATTAATTAGAGTTTACCTAATTAACTTTAAATATAATAATGGTCATTAATTACATAACACATAACTTAACAAATCCTACAGTCATAGTTGACTTCTGTACTATAGTTTATCAGTAATGCTAGGATTTTGTACTGTTTTACTGTAACTGTTCCACAAATTAACATTACACACATATCATGCTTGTTTATAGCATTAAAATATAAATAATATTATATTATTATTCTCATTCCTTATTCAAAATCCAGAATTATGGTTTTGAATCCATATCCGACATATCCTTCATATATACCATTATTAATTAAGTTAAAATAATTAACTTAACTAATATAATAAAATACATATCATAATAATCCTAATAATCATATCATATTTACAATAATCATATTTTCATGAAAAATAAATAATAAATATTTTTATTAATTTATTATAAGAATATAATCTATAATGATCAATAATTCTAAAAAGAAATTATTTACATCTAATAAATAATTTTATTTATCATATATATATATATATATACTTTATTTTTCACATATTCTCACCTTTATATAAAAAAAATTATTCACAAAATTTTTTTATTGAAAATGTTGGGTTATTACAGTTGATATATCAGATAAGGAGCAGCGTGAGTACTGAGGACAGAAAAACAGATTAGATCCAAGAAGAAAGGGAGTGGCGCAAGAAAAGGGAGAGCATAGTGGCCTTCAATTTTTTTCTTTGATGAGAGATATAAGAAGCTTATGAGATACTTATAGGGGAAAAGGATAAATATCATCCTTTTTGGCAACTAACTTTTGAAAAGGAAGGAGATAATAAAGGGGCATGAAGATTTTATTAATAAAAGAAACTATTTGCTAGAGGTGAGAGCTTTAGACTTTTACTGAATTGCTTTTTGTCATGGAAAGAGGCAGGAACTAATACGACATGTTTGCTTCTATTGAATTATTTGTTGGTATTTTCTTTTCATTTAACAATTGATGAGCACAATTTCTTTATTCAATTTATTCTTTATTTTTATTTTTTTAATGTCAAGGATATCAATGTTTCTGATTTAGAGCAAAACACTTTTTAGTTTTGAAATTCAAAATTTATTTTATCTTTCTTATTCAATTAATTGGTACATAGAAATAAGTATTCTGTTTATTTAAACATGTGTTATTCAATTATATCTTGTGTTCTAATTTCAAGCATGCTAGGCTAGTTTATTTTATAGGGTTGCGGATGAATATAATTGACTGATTCCATTGCAAATATTCATGTCCATTGATTCTACCAATTTAGTGATTTCGCATTAAAAATAATTCTTTCTATTGCATGTCTATTTTTACTAATAAAAAAATAAAGTTGGATTCTCGATATTATTTATTGGATTCAGTTTACAATTTGCTCAAAGTGGATATAAATTGTGTTTTGATGGAAATAATGAGTGTTTTGATTTTATACATATGTTTGGCTATGGAAGAATTAACGAGTTGATTTTGCAAATTAATTGGACTTAATTAATTTTATTTTTCGTATTTAGTAGTGTCGAGAGACTAAACTAGTTCGAGATAAAGAGTAGAGTATTGGGCATGAATATTAGGAAAATGACATCAATTATATGACTCTGACACCCTAGTATTTTATTATTAATTATTTTATTTGCGTATTTTTAATTGATAAAAATTCCCTCAAAATTTTAAGCTAGATTAGTAGTTAATTAAAAGTAGTGAGTGAAAAAAACACGTTTCATTCGTCAAGTCCTTTGGGTTCAACCTCGCACTTGTAGGCTATACTAGTATTCGATTTGTGCACTTGAAAGTAATTAAATAAAACATTCACAACAAGTTTTTGGCGCCGTTGCCAGGGATTTGAAATGTTTTTTCCACCAACTCACTAATTTAAATTATTTCCTTCCACTAGTTTCTTTAAAAAAAATTAAAAATTAAAAAATTAATAATAGTAATAATAAAAAAAAAATAAAGAATAAAAAAATAGGAGTAGAATAGTGTATGATTGTTGTTTGGAAGCGTGGTGATAAAAGATTGACTAAAATAGAGAACTTAGAGCTAAATCCTTTATTTGAGAGAGAAACGATGGCTGAAAAATAAGAAGAAGAAAAAACTTTAAGAACTTTTATCTTCTATCATAACCAACCCGCCGTCATGCATCGTGTTGCCTGCCACAATCGCGAACCATTTCGAGCTTAAACCGCAAGTGATGCAACTTCTTCCCACTTTTCATGGAATCGATCAAGAAGATCCTTACCTCCATATTAAGGATTTTCTAGAAATTTGTGCCACTTTTAAATTTCAAAATTTTTCCGATGAATCGGTTCGCCTACATTTATTTCCTTTCTCCTTGAAAGGGAAAGCAAAGGCATGGCTTAACTCATTACCTTCTAGGTCCATCTTTGGTTGGGATACTTTGGTTTTGAAATTCCTAACTAAATTTTTCCCCATGTCAAAGAAAAATGAACTTCGAAGACAAATATCTGATTTTAGTCAAGAGGATCATGAAAAATTCTATGAATCCTGAGAAAGATTTAAGGACCTACTTTTGAGATGTCCTCACCATGGTTTTGAGACGTGGAGACTTGTCTAATATTTTTACAATGGGTTAACTCAAACCAACCGAAACATGATTGAATCCATTAAAAGTGGCACTTTCCTTAGTCTCACAGAAGAGGAAGCTTACAATTTCCTTGAGAATCTGTCCGAGAGCTCTCAACAATGGGATTTCTCCCCTCGTAGGAATTCATCTTCTCAAGTTAAGAAGGAAGTTAAGAAAGAAGGAATATATGAGCTAACCGAAGATGTAGAGACTAAAAGGCAGTTAGATAGTCTCTCAACAAAACTTCAAGTGTTAGCTTTGCGGCTGGATAACAATTCGATCAATTAAGTTCAAGTTGAAGGGTGCTCTGCGTGTGCTAGCCCTATGCATACATTGAAAAATTGCCCCTCTATGGTAGGATTCTCCAAATTCATGCCACAACAAGTAAATGCGATGAATGATAACAAAAAGTAATTCAATAGCCCATTCATGGAGACTTAAAATCTGGGTTGGAGAAATCACACAAATTTTTCATGGACACAAGCTCAACCTATACGCAATATGGGTGCCCCATCAGCTAATGTTCCACGACAGCAACCACCTTCTAGTTTCCATCCACCAATTAATTTTTATCCACCATTTCAATCTGCTCAGCCTGCTCAATTATTCCATGTCACTCCACAATAATTATCATCTTTGGAAGACACGTTAAAACAACTCATTCAAGTGACCACCCAAAATTACCAGACTTCAAGTCAAATTTTACAAGAAGTCAGGAACAATGGCCTCATGAACACTCAAGTTATCATCAAGTTAAAGAGTCAAATGGGTCAATTGGGTGAGAGAGAAAAGGGTAAATTTTTGAGTCAGCCAATTCTGAACCCTAAAGGTGTTTCCTCGAGTGGGATAGCTCCTAACCTACCAAATGCACCACCAAATGGGCAAGTTCAAGACATAACCCCACTTAGGTCGGGAAAGACAATTGATATCGAGGAGGAAGAGAAAGATGAAGATCAGTATCCTGCTGAGGTTGAGCCTACACCTCAAGTTGTGAACCAAACTCCTCTTGCTAAGCAAACAAATGAAGATCTCTCGAGTAGGACCTTTGTTCCTAAAGCCCCATTTCCTCATAGGCTAAAAGACAATAGGAAGGGTACTCAATTTGAAGAAATTTTAGAAGTGTTTAAGCAAGTTCAGATAAACATTCCATTACTTGATGCTATCAAGCAAGTACCTTTCTATGCCAAATTTCTCAAAGACTTAGTCACTCAAATGAGGAGAACAAATGTTTGAAAAAGGCATTTCTTAATGAACACACACCTCGTCAAATTTAAGGACCCTAAATGTCCAACAATCTCATGTAAGATAGAAGATCATCATATTGAGCTAGCTTTGGGGCTAGTGTTAACTTATCGCATATTTTGTGTATATGTAGTTGCATTTAGGAGAGTTGAAGCCAAGACCAATGACAATCCAACTTGATGATAGGTCGTTGAAAATTCCTAGGGGTGTCGTAGAAGATGTTACGATTAAGTTAGATACTTTTTATTTTCCTATGGACTTTGTTGTCCTTGATCATCGAGCTTGTTCAGAACACAAGAGGCCAAATTCCTGTGATTTTAGGGTGACCATTTCTTGCTACATCCAACGCCCTCATCAATTGTAGAAATGGAGTGATGAAAATTACTTTTGGGAACCTCATAGCTAAGCTAAATGTTTTTGAAATTAGCAAGACCTCGATAGACACTGATGATAATGATTTTGGACAAGTCCATTTAATTGATAGTCTAGTAGAGGAATCTTTCTTGTAAACTTGTAAAGAGGACCCATTAGAAGCTTGTTTGTCCCATTTTGGTTGTGATTATAATATTGATGAATCTATAGAGCAAGTCAATGCGCTTTTGGATTCAGTGCCTGTCTTGGGTACACATTCTTTCCCACAAAAACTAGTGCCTCTCAATCTCTCATCAACTCCTCGACCTCCTTCTACTGAAGAACCACTGAAATTGGGCCTGAAACCATTGCTTGATAATCTAGAATATGCATTTTTAGGTCTAACGGAGTCATTGCCTATTATCATTGCTTCTAAATTTGATAATGCTCAAGAGAAAAAATTACTTGAAGTCCTTCACGAGCATAAAGAAGTTATTGGGTGGTTTATTGTAGATTTGAAAGGAATCATCCCGTTCGTTGTCATACATAAGATTCACTTAGAAGAGAATGCAAAACCCTCTCGTGAACCACAAAGAAGGCTAAACCCAATGATGCAAGAAGTAGTTAGGGCCGAGGTACTCAAGATTCTTGATGTGGGTATTATATACCCGATATTCGATAGTAAGTGGGTGAGCCCTATACAAGTAGTTCCTAAGAAGTCAGGGATTACAGTGGTGGTCAATGAGCATAATGAGTTAGTTCCATCTCGTGTTCAGATGGGATGGCTTGTTTGTATTGACTATTGGAAGTTGAATTCAATGACTAGGAATGATCACTTTCCCCTTTCTTACATTAACCAAATACTAGAAAGGTTAGCCAATCATGCTTATTACTTGTTAGGAATATGCATATGAATGTTATTCCTTTATTCGTATAATTTGATGATGAAGATGATGAAGTTAATGAATGAATATAAAAACATGTATGCATTAATAAAAGCTGTAAAGTCCTTAATAGATGATATAAAATATGGACAAGGACTTAGATTGATATGATCAATATTGTTAGGTTGATCTGTGCTTAATGTTTATCATTCTGTAAATGAATGTATAGAAGAAAAGATCAAAGTTGTTAGGTTGATCTATTTTTAAGTGTAATAGATAGGCATGTCTGATCGTGGAGCTCTGCACAAGTCATTTAAGTATGCCAAGAAAATAAGGAGTAATCGAGTCTATCAAGGTAATCGTAGATCGCCAAGCCAAGAAAGAGATTCATGTTGCTGCGCGTAATCATAGAGTATCAAAGAAGTTGCCTAAAAATCGTAGTCTGTCTTGAAAGCCACACTTAGAATCGCAGAGTTGGTCCGAGCATCTACCAAGTCAAGTCAAGAATCGTAGTCTACACTCAGAATCGTAGAAGTTGTCTGTCGAGCGCCTGTCGAGCTAGAATCATAGACTTGACTCTGAATCATGAAGTCTACATGTCGTCATCTATCAGAATCACAGTTTGTAGAACCAGAGCCAAAGTTGTAGTCAGCCAGATGCTTATATAGCCAAGGCATAATCGTGAGGCACTCTACGATTCTCTATAGAAGCAAACCTGAAGTATATGCATAGATTGTTTTCTCTGGTAAGAACAGTCAAGTTTAAGAATGCAATCTACATAAAGAATATCAGAAAGCATTTTCTGAATGATCTGCAAGCAAGTAGAAGATCAAAGCACCTACTCTATCAGAAAGACTGATTGAGAAGTGAAAATCCATTCAGAAGGCATCTTCTAGAAGTTCTAATCAGAAGACTACAATTTTAGTGCTTACCGAAGAGAAGAGAAGCCTGATGAAAGAAATAACAAAGAGAATGGTAAACCTGCCACAGTGTGAGCATAGGACAAACAGGGAGGATATCAATGCTCAGCCTTACCATGGAGTATGATCAAGAAATCACAAGGCTGAATGTTAAGGAAGCTGAGCATGAAAAATCAAAAGGGATATGCAATCTGAAGTGTCTCAATCAACTTGTAAGTTCTTGAAGCAAGGCATGACAAGCACGATCATAGAATAGTCTGTGAGAGCAAAGTATAAGATGGTACAACGTGGAGCACTCTCAGAATCATAAAAGGTTTTAAGGTCAAGTCACCCTACGATTTCCATAGACAAGTAATCGTAGAGTTTATAAAGGTCAACATCTGAATCATAGAGGGCATGTATCTGAGGAGTAAGAATGTCCAAGAAAATAAGATTAAAATTTAAACGTTGTAAATTGAGGATCCCAATATACTCTCCAAACATCTTTGATGTAAATCGAGGAGACAAAAGAAAAAGGTAACTACCTACTAGCCTGCTGAAAGTAACGTCTATGAAGTGTTAGATGATAAAGCAGACTAATATGTCAGGTGAGTCAAAAAGGATTTGTCACATCAATCCTGCATGTCTACATCAATGCTCAGAAATGTCTGGAGCATTAAATGCTACAATGGATGCCTTCAACTGAAACATTTAAAAGGCTCCTTCACAAGCAAATAAGATAGAGATTAAAAGGGAACTCTATAATGAAAGACTCCCAACGGCTATGTTCCAATGGGAAGATGTTAGATGGATCTATATAAGAGCCGATGCTTCAAAGAGGTTGAGGTTGTTGACTTAAGATGTAGAAAGTCATATAGAGCTTAACAGTGATAAGGTCTTAGTGAGAATAAGACCACCACAGAAAAGTGAAGCACAACTAATGAAAGTCCTACAATGGAAAAGCTTCACTCAATAGAAAGGAATATGACAACGAGGTGGAATCTGTGTTGAGAGTCGGAAGGCCAAGAAGACAACAACAAGGGTGGCAGAACAGAAAGCAGAATACCTGAGCCACTCTATTTTTCCCATGAACACACAGAGCTGAAGAGAAGAAGATTCATAGCCGAATATATTCATAAGTCAAACGGTGTTCAAGGACTGCTAAGTACCCAAAGAAGTCAAGCTAATATGCAAAGACTTAGTAGTACCTCAACGATGATAGTGTGCAATGCTGAATATCAGATGAAGACAAGCATCAAAAAACAAAGAACAATAGTACCAAGGGATAAATCAGATTGCTAAGTACTAACAAGATGATAAGCTAAACGTACACCTTAGTTGTCCATTAGATGTGATCAAATACCAATGTTGAATGCCTACTAATCATTAGAAGCTGCTAAGTACTAGAAGATGAACAAGCTAAATTTCATCTTAGTAGCTCAGCAACAACAAACACATAACCAAGCAACCAGTGCTTACAGGGTCCTTTTCTTAGTGACTAAACCAAAGTCAAGTCTACTGGACTTGTTGAGTACCAGAGGGTACAAGAGATTCTAATTCTGATGGGCTTAGTCTAAAGTTTCCAAGACTGTTGTTCTTGAAGAGTTCTTAGTGAACTAGCATTTCATGGCTCCAGGTCTTAAAGGAATCTCAGTGATTCAAAGTTGATCAAATCCTTAGTGGAATCCCTGCTTGTTGAAGCAGAAGAGTGGATTAGGAGCATTTAGTCTCGAACCACTTAAAACCTCTCTGGTGTTATTTACTTTATGTCCTTTACATTCAAGATTATAATTGCTATATAATTAACTCTACATTAGAACTGTGTTTAATGCAATATTTCTAAAGGGTATCTTAATCTATTCCAATGTGCATGAATTGATTCCCCTATTCATTATCTGTTAATCACTTAACAAGATAAAAGAAAACAAAGAAAAAGTTTTAAAGGATCTATTCAACCCCCTTCTAGATCTATTGTGTGCCTCCGGGAACTAACATTATTGCTTTTTGGATGGTTATTCCGATTATAACCAAATTCCAGTCGATCCATCTAATCAAGAGAAGATAACATTCACGTGCCTTTTCGGTACATTCGCCTACCGACGCATGTCTTTCGGACTATGCAATGCACTTGCCACTTTTCAGCGGTGTATGATTTTTATATTCTCTGACATGGTAGAGCGATTCTTAGAGGTTTTTATGGATGATTTTTCTGTATTTGGGTCTTATTTTGAGGAATATTTAAAACACCTAGCTTTAGTCTTAGAAAGGTATAGAGAAAAGAATCTAGTGCTTAATTGGGAGAAATGCCATTTTATGGTACACAGGGGAATTGTTCTCGGACATATCATCTCCAAAGAAGGAATTGAAGTAGACAAGGCTAAAGTAGAATTAATCTCTAACCTATCGCCCCCGCGAACGGTTAAGGAGATTCGCTCATTCTTAGGTCATGCTAGTTTTTATAGGTGTTTTATCAAGGATTTTAGTAAGATTGCTAAACCTCTATGTATTCTCCTCGCTAAAGATGCCCCATTCGTATTCAATGAAGCATGCCTAAAAGCCTTTGAGACTTTGAAATCCGCTCTGACCTCTGCAACTATCATTCGGTCCCGTGAATGGGACCTTCCATTTGAGATCATGTGTGATGCCTCTGATTATGCAGTTGGGGCAGTTTTAGGTCAGAGAATTAATAAATCCCCTCATGTGATTTACTATGCAGGCAGGACCTTGAACGAAGCTCAACTCCATTATTCTACCACAGAGAACGAGTTGTTAGTAGTCGTATTTGCTTTAGACAAATTTAAGTCCTATCTATTGGGATCTAAAGTCATTTTCTATTCAGATCACACCACTTTGAAACACTTTCTTTCTAAGAAAGATGCGAAGTCGCGACTGATTCGGTGGGTCTTGTTGCTACAAGAGTTTGATTTGGAGATAAAAGATAAGAAGGGAGCTAAGAATGTTGTAGCATATCATCTATCTAGACTTATAGTTGATGTCTCGAGTGATCCCTTGCCTATAGCCAAGAAATTCCCCGATGAGCAGCTGATGCATGTTTCCCAATCACCTTGGTATGCGGAAATTGTTAATTATCTTATTACACATGAAATGCTAGATCATTGGTCTAAACAAGATAAGTCTAAATTCTTGTCCGACGTGAAGCACTTTTATTGGGATGATCCCTATCTCTTCAAGTATTATCCTGATCAGGTAATTAGGCGATGTATCCGTGAGGATGATCAAATGCAAATTCTTTCCTTTTTGTCATGATCAGCCATGTGGAGGCCATTTTAGTGGAAAGAAGACGGCTGCTAAAGTTTTTCAATGTGGATTTTGTTAGGAATATGTATGTGAATGTTATTCCTTTATTCATATAATTTGATGATGAAGATGATGAAATTAATGAATGAATATGCAAATATGTCTGCATTGATAAAAGTTGTAAAGTCCTTAATATATGATAGACAATATGGACAAGGACTTACATTAAAATGATCAAATATGTTAGGTTAATCTAATGTAAATGAATAGTTTTGTAAAAGTCATTCAAAAGATCATGATGTATAAGGACTATGAATAGAAAGATCAAACTTGTTAGTTTGATCTTATAAAGTGTAATAGATAGGCATGTATGATCGAAGAGCACTCCATCAGTCACTATAGTTTGCCAAAAAAGTAAGGCAAAATCGTAGACTACACTCGGAATCATAGAAGTTGTCTGCCGAGCATCGGTCAAGCTAAAACAAGAATCATAGTCAAAATCGTGAAGTCTACAAGTCGTCACCAATTAGAATCATAGTCTGTAGAACTAGAGCCAAAGTCGTAGTCAGCAAATTGCTTAAATAGCTATGGCATAATTATAGAGCACTCTACAATTCTCAATAGAAGAAATCCTAAAGTGTATACATAGATCTCATTCTCTGGTAAGAGCAGTCAAGTTTTAGAAATGCAGTCTACTTGAAGAATATCTAAATGACCTGAAAGCAAATAGAAAATCAAAGCACCAACTCTATCAGCAAGGCTGATTGAGAAGTGAAAATCCATTCAGAAGGAGTCTCCTACAAGCGCTCACATAGGATAATGATCTTAGTGTTGGATACAACGATCGTAGTGTCTGCAAATTAGTAGCAAAGTCTAATAAAGCACCTACAGAGACAAGGGTAAACATATAGAGGACAGACGACGAGGATTTTTTATGTTCAACCTCACCATAAAGAATGATCAAGAGATCACAGGGCAAAAATTTAAGGAAGCTGAGAATGACTAATCAAAAGAGACATACAGACCAAACGACGAAAGCATTCAGCTAATCTATTAGTTCTTCAAGCAAAGTAAGACAAACATGATCGTAGAACATACTACAAGAGAAAAATACAAGATGGTACAACATTGAGCACTCTTGGAATCATAAGAGATGTCAAGGTCAAGTCATCCTACGATTTCCACAGACAAGTTACACCCAAGTAATCATTGAGTTCATAAAGGTCAACATCAGCATCACAAAAGGCATTTGCCTGATGAGTGAGAATGTCTAAACAAAGAAAACTGACATTCGAGCGTTATGAATTGAGGATCCCGGTATACTCTCCAAACATCCTTGATGTAAATCGAGAACACAAAAGAACAAGGGTGATTATCTACAAGTCTACTAAAAGTGACGTTGTCAGACGTGTTAGGTTGTAAATCATGTTGATGTGTCAGACAAGTCAAAAAGGAGTTGCCACATCAACCCAATATGTCTACATCAAATATTTTAGAATATCTAAAGCATTAAATGCTCTATAGAAAATATCTTCAACGAAAGACTTCCAACAGCTATATTCCAACGGAAAGATGATAGATGAATCTATAAAGAGCCGAAACTACAAACAAGATAGAGTAGTTAACTTCAGATGAAGTAAGTCATATAGAGCTTAACAGAGAAAAAGTCTTAGTGTGAGTGAGACCACCACAGAAGAGTGAAGCACAACTAATGAGAGTCTTACAATGAGAAAACTTCACTCAATACAAAGGAGTATGACAGCGAAGTGACATCTTTACTGAGAGCCAAAAGGCCAAAATGACAATAACTAGAGTGGAAGATCAGAAAACAGATTACTTTAGCCACTCTACGTTTCATCATGAACACACTAAGTTGAAGAAAAGAAGATATAGAGCCGAATCTGTGCACAAGACAACCAGTGTTCAAGGACTGCTACGTATCCAAAGAAGTCAAGCTGATATACGAAGACTTAGCAGTAACTTAACGGTGATAATGTGCAATGCTGGATATTAGATGAATACAAGCATTAACAACAAAGAACAAAAGCACCAAGGGATGAGTCAGACTGCTAAGTACCAACAAGATGTTGAGTTGACATCACATCTTAACAGTCCATATCAAACACTAATGTTGAATGCCCAATGATCACAAGAAGCTGCTAAGTACCAGAAGATGAATAAGTTGAATGTCATCTTAGCATCTCAACAACAATAAATAAACATCCAAGCAACCAGGGCCTGCAGGGTCCTTATTAACTAAAACAAAGTCAAGTCTGCTGGGCTTGTTGAGTACCAAAGGGTATAAGAGATTCTAAGTCTATAGGGCTTAGTCTACAGTTTCCAATGCTGAAGGTCTTGAAGAGTTCATAGTGAACTAGTGTTCCAAGGCTGCTAGTCTTGAAGGAATCTTAGTGATTTAAAGTTGAGCCAGTCCTTAGTGGAATCCCTACTTGTTGAAACAGAAGAGTGGAGTAGGAGTATTTAGTCTTTGAACCACTTAAAACCTCTGGTGTCATTTACTTTATGTCATTTACTTTACGACATTTACATACAGTACTATAATTTCTATAACTGCTTGCTATTAACTCAACCTTAGAACTGTGTTTAATGTTATACTCTTGATGGGGATCTTAATCTATTCCGTTGTGCATGAGTTGATTCCTCTATTCATTATCTGTTAATCATTTAGCAAGATAAAAGAAAATAAACAAGAAGTTTTAAAGGATCTATTCAACCCCCCCCCCCCCCTCTAGATCTATTGTGTATCCACGAGAACTAACAATTGGTATCATAGCAGGTTCTCATGTTGTATCCAAAAGCTAACGCTTTGAGTTTAATCTGTGGCACTAATAAGTTCTAAGCTTAGTATTAGTTTTAAGTCACTTATGAGTGAAGATGAGCTCATAAGTTAAAAATTATTTGTGCAGGTAAATATATATCCACCTGTTACAATTTTGATTGATCCATGAGCGAAAGAAAAATAACCATCAGATCAATCTAAAGTTAAATCGAAGTCAATCAGTGGTCTGTATCTCCAATGAAGGAATTAGAGAAATTCTTCAAATGCACTATCAACAAGATCTATAAATCCGAACCATGAAGTTCAAGAGCTTCAAAGAATTTGAGATGCCAAGTCTTTCATTTGATCATAATTCAAAGACTCTGCTTGATTGGTCTAAAGCCACATTAAGCATCAAATGTTGTTAGTATTAGCAATACAGAGATGTGCACAACAATGCCTCATATTATTGTGAAAATAGACAGGATAACTAATTTTCAAGAGACTGATATTGGCAAGGTAAGTATCCTCATCACTGTATACATACATCATATTGTATCACCTTATGTGCTATAACAGGGATCTATCAAAAGATCATTCTCTAGAGATTTATACAAATCAATGTTTTGTGTCTTTGATAAAATATAGAGTGTGATTAACACTACAGTTGTATTTTGAAGGTTCTTGAAGACTAATCAACTCCACGAACCAACTAGATGGAAATTGTAGAGCTGATTCTCACAATATAAAAGTTCAAAATCTAAAAATACAGTAAAAGAAAAAAGTGATTCAACCAAAGAAAAAGCTTAATCTAACTATTTCTTAAATCATACACACACTTAAAATCACATCATTCACATGTATGCATGCTTTATGATTGTCAATGCTTATCCCCATACATATTGGGAACCCAAACGTCTGAATAAATAGGCTTTTGAGAAGACTAACCTAGCAGGACCCAAATAACAATGGGTACTAAATCAGAAAACCATTTAACCTATAGGTATCTGGTCTATTTGACCTTATATAGAAAAACTGAAGCACATGACTTCAGTCATCAAGCTCCTATCAACTGCAAATTCAAAATTCCTTTGAAATGTTCTAACTCAAGACCATCCAAGGAAGCATGCAATTCATGATATGAAGTAAAAGACCGTACAAGCTCATCAATGCAAAGCATTTCAGTTCAAGTGGACCAAGAAGGAAGATTACATTTGAAATCATCTGCCAATAGTAATGAAGTATGAATCGTAGGAGTGAAACTCTACGAGTACAGAAGATGTTAAAAGTCTAAATAATAGAACCTACGTTCGTAGTTTCTAGTCAGGAAATTGTTGAGTAACCAGTTCTAAAGAAAGTACTCTACAATCCAATGGAACTAATTTAACCATGAAGATATCAGACCAACTCAGAATATTCTAGCTAGAAGGAGAAGTGCAAGGCAAACTTAAAAAGATGTATATATAGAAGTTACCCCATCTACCTAAGATGGAAGTATTAACTATGGGGGAGCAATAACCTGCTAGGCCTAGCAATGCTCAAATTGAGGAAGGAACACATTAAAGCTAAATCATTCAGATTTCTCAAACAATGAAGGCAGTTGAGCTTGATGTTAAGGTTAGAATAACTGAGGCTATGAAGATCATGAAGTTGCATGATGAAGGAAATAAAGGAGGAGGAGAAGTGGAATTCATTGCTATATTCAGAGGTGAGCTCAGAAGACAGTTCAACCTTCCTTACATCTCGATGACTATTTCGAGACCATCACCCTCTACTACTACTAAGTTTTTAAACCAAAGAATGAACATTCAAAAATCTTGGACTAAGAACTCTTCGAAAGTCGACCATCGGTTGATCCTCTTA
Source organism: Panax quinquefolius (assembly GCA_020205615.1). Taxonomy (NCBI): domain Eukaryota; kingdom Viridiplantae; phylum Streptophyta; class Magnoliopsida; order Apiales; family Araliaceae; genus Panax; species Panax quinquefolius. The sequence continues at coordinate 107,659,190 of CM035153.1, forward strand.
AGTTCTTAAAACAAAAGGTACTTCATCTAACAATGCTACATGATGAATTATCCACCTACAATTCTTCACGTATTGTGAGAAGCTTCAATGATTCTTGAGTTGATACTCCATTTTATCCAAACAGTCATTTCTCAATGATAGAGTCTTAAAACTCTGTGGTTGATGAACCAAATAAATTTTCATTCCCGGTCATAGAGTCCCTAAACTTTACGACTGATAATTAAGTAATCCTCACTGCCTCAATCGTAGAGGTCCTACGATTGACATCCTAATCATAAAGTATAAGAGTATGCTGAATCTATGATTGCAGCCTATACAAACACTTTCCCAACACACTCTCCTCACCATACACATTTAAGACCTAAAAGCACTTCATTCTCTCTCACTTACAAATACCAACATCAAAGTATATCTAAAGTTGCTAAATGAACTCCAGAAAAAAGGCCTGTCGTGATGACATTCTTACCACCAAGTCTATACAATCATTCTTCTGATAAGCGCCTCAAAGATAAACCTAACCCTAAGTGTTATACTAAGAGGCCAACCCTTTCTGAGCTTCCTTAACCCATAAGAAGAGCTAAAATAGAATGCATCGCAAGAATTCATGAGGAGTACATATATAGAAAATCCCTCAAAATAGTTCAAGTTATTGATAAACCATGAAACTCCTAGTTAGAGATTAATGACAAATCATTAACTGAAGCATGGTCACAGACGATGATTGTTAATTTGACAAAGAAATTATGGAGTACTAAGTTATATCATCAAGCTACTCTATAAAATAAAAAGGGTCAATGGTCAACTAAAGGAAGTAATATTCATGTTCTTAAGAGGAATGTTAAAACTAAAATGATAATCAGTTTATGGGGATTCACAGTTTTTTTTGGTTATCGTGCAACCAATGGCTTTCTGACACGTCGCATTTTCTGCAAAGTTAGAGGGACTATCATAAAGGCAAATTCAAAAACTTCCAAACAGTTATCAAAGTCTATCGACTTCCCTCTTTGAACCCTAAACTCTAAATACTCTTCATAGCCAAAATCCATCAAATCTCGAGCTATACCCAAATCGCCTTCAAGTATCTCCTGCAAAATCCCTGAAATTGAATACCCACACACTTCAAACCCTCAAAATAGAAAATTGGCGTGTTGTCATTTGAATTCAACTCAGCTCTAAGAAGTTCAAAAAATCAGAAAAGAAGTTCAGAGATATTCTTGAGCTCGTAAAGAATGCTGGGTTTTCTGAATGCTTGGAAGCCAACACTGAAAGTAGTATGCACACAAGTCAATCATGTTGATGATAAAACATATACTTTTTAACAATATTATTCGTTTATTAATATTAAAGGCTTTAATTTGTTTACATGGTGCTATTTTTATATTATGTGATAAACCCATAGTTTTAAACAATGCTTTTAGAATCATGATGAGATCATGCTAATGAGATCTAAATTCTTTGATAGCTTAAAAATTACAATGTTCCCAATCGATGGATTACTAAAAAAGGGGATTAGTGAATCCGGATAGATTGGTATATACATTTCTTGCTCATTGGATGAGGATGATTGATCTTATTATCATTTGTGTGGAGAAACTAAATAAAGTATGTAGGTGCTTATTGGAGAATAAGTTCAGTGAACATGGCACACTAAGGAATACCTAAAAGAATTTTACTTGCCTGTCAATAGGAATTTCTGTAGTGATAGTAGTACAAGTGATCCTTGGACTTGAGATCATCATAGTATCTTGTGTATGATGAGTTATACTTTGACTTATTCCTTAAGATACTTAGGGTATATCAAATGGTATGCTTGGGTATAATAAGTTATACATGGAGATAATGTATGATCAATAAATAATCTACCTCTTCTAGTAAAAGAATAGAAATGTCTAATTTGATTCGATAAATGACAACCCAGTAGTCCTTGGCCAATGTAGAATGAAATTAGAAAAGAGTTTCTAATTTGTATTATTTAGAGTTGTGCATTTGAGAATTGAAATACATATAATTAAATAAAATAAGACTTGACAGTAATTTCATGTCTTATATTTAATTGGGACATTGTATGATGGAAGGATTGAATTGTATGGTAACTATTTACTCAAAGGTTCTTTTATGATTAATGTTGAAATATATATTATCTGGAAAGTCGTTAATCTCTAGGGAGGCTTATCCCTATTTTAGAATAAATATTATTTATTTAAATAAATTAATAGTTTAATTTATTTATTTAAATAAGATTAGAATTGTTCTAATTGATTTATTCACAACCGTTTTAATATGGAAAACCTAAAGGGTCACACCGCAAAAGGAAGAATATTTATTTGAGAAGAAAATGGCATAATTGTAATAATAAGTTAAGCGTATTTAATTTAATCTATGGTGATAGAATAAATTAAATAGCTTAATATTTATTATTTAATATTTTTGAAATATTAAATATAAATTAATAAGAGGAGTCTTATTATTATTATTACTATTATTATTATTATTTAATTCCTAAAGGAGTTTGGGAATTAATTAATAAAAATACTCTCATATATTCCTAATAGGATTAGGAGGTTAATTAATTAAAAGAGTTTAATTAATTATTCCTGATAAGATTGGGAGCCTAATTAATTAAATGAGTTTAATTAATTACATAATACCCTATTTTAATAATGTTAAAAAGGTTAACTGATATCTTTATAAGAGGGGTCTTATATCAGATATCAAGTGACGTGATTCGAATAGTTGGGAGAGTACACCTTTTTCAATGAGAAATAGAAAAAAAACTAGGGTTTTGCCAAACACCCATCTTCTTGAATCTTTCTTCTTACTTGGTGGATCACCTCTAGAGGCCAAACACTTGGTTGGCTAATGTTGATCAAAGGAATGAATCAAACCTGGTGGATTCAAGTTGAACGCGAAAGGATTTGGAGGTGAACTTGTACCTGAGGAAGATCGAATCTTCAAGGGTATAATTCTTGTTCTTCTTCTTTTCGTTTAACTAATAATTGTGCATAAAGGATGATCCGGGTGTATGGTTTGTAAAATGTTAAAACTTTATTTTACCATGCTTACGTTACTTTGTGTAATTTGATTACGTTCTTGAATCTTACAAACCTAACAAACACTCCAATTTATACTGATTTGGAGAAGGAATTTTATTCAAACATAATGATAGATTATGGGCTTCTATCTACAAAAGTCAAAGGAGTAAATCTAAAGATAAGAGCATCAGACATCAACCAAGGTCTAGGCTTTCCTAACCAAGGACTGAAAAATCTTGAGGAGGTCAACATTGAAGAAGGCAAGAAGTTAATGTACTATAAGAGAAATTCAAATCTGAAAGATATGAAGAAGAAGAAGGAGTTTTCAGAGGAATTTGAATTCCTTGCTGAGATTACAGGAAAATGTATCTTATGCAAAGACACTGCACATAATACTGTTAGCGATATGCAACTGAGAGTCATGACTGCAAGCGTCATAAAGCAGCAGATGAATTTCTGGGCCATAGTGATTGATTGGTTGTCCAAATGGCTAGAAAAGGCTGAGAAGAAGAAGTCAACAGATAATTTGTTAGGTTTGTAAGATTCAAGAACGTAATTAAATTGTACATAATAAGAGAAAGCGTGGTAAAATAGAGTTTTAAAATTTTATGAACCATATACCTGGATCATCCTTTATTCATAACTATTAATTAAACGAAAAGAAGAAAAACAATAATTATACCCTTGAAGATTCGAGTTTCCTTAGGTACAAGTTCACCACAAAATCCTTTTCGCGTTCAACTTGAATCCACCCGGTTTGATTCCTTCCTTTGATCAACGTTAGTCACCCAAGTGTTTGGCCTCTAGAGGTGATCCACCAAGGAATAAGAAAGATTCAAGAAGATGGGTGTTTGGAAAAACCCTAGTTTTTCTATCTCTCATAGAAAAAGGTGTACTCTCCAACTCTTGGTATTATGTCTCACATATTTTTTAAAAACAAAAACCTCTCACACCCATAATAAGACTCGTCTTATTTATAGATGTAGACAACCCTCCTTAACAATTAAAGAATTAGGTTTTATTTTAATTAATTAAACTCATTTAATTAATTAAGCTCCTAATCTTATTAGGAAAAATTAATTAAACTCTTTTAATTAATTAGCCTCCAAATCTTATTAGGAATATATGAGAGTACTTTTATTAATTAATTCTCAAACTCCTTTAGGAATTAAATAATAATAATAGTAATAATAATAACAAAACTCCTCTTATTAATTTATTTTAATATTTCCAAAATATTAAATAATAAATATTAAGCTATTTAATTTATTCTATCACCATTGATTAAATTAAATACACTTAACTTATTATTATGATTATGTCATTTATTTCTTAAATAATTATTCTTCCTTTTATGGTGTGATTCTTTAGGTTCTCCATATTAAACCGGTTGTGAATAAATCAATTAGAACAATTCTAATCTCATTTAAATAAATAAATAAAACTATTAATTTATTTAAATAAATAATATTTATTCTACGATAAGGATAAACCTCCTTAGCGATCAACGACTTTTCAGATAATATAGATTTCACCATTAATCATAAAAGAACCTTTGAGTAAATAGTTACCATACAATTCAATCCTTCCACCATACAATGTCCCAATTAAATATAAGACATAGAATTACTGTCAAGTCTTATTTTATTTAATTATATGTATTTCGATTCTCAAATGCACAACTCCAAATAATGCAAATTAGAAACTCATTTATAATTTCATTCTACCTTGGCCAAGGACTACTGGGTTGTCATTTATCGAATCACATAGAACAATTCTCTTCTTTTACTAGAAGCGATATATTCTTTATTAATCATTCATTATCTCCATATATAACTTATTATACTCAAGCATACCCTTTGATATACCCTAAGGGTCTTAAGGGACATGTCAAAGTATAACTTATCATATACAAGATACTATGATGATCTCAAGTATAAGGATCACTTGTACTACTATCACTACAAAAATTTCTATTGACAGACAAGTAAAAATCCATTAAGTATTCCTTAGCGAGCCACTTTCACTTAAATTATTCTCCAATAAGCACCTACATAATTTCTTTAGTGTCTCCACACAAAAGATCATGAGATCAATCATCCTCATCCAATGAGAAAGCAACGTATGTACCAATCTATCCGAATTCATTAATTCTCTTTAATCCAACGATTGGGAACAATTTTAGTTTGTGAGCTATCAAAGAATTTAGATCTCATTAGCATGATCATCATCATGATTCTAAAAGCATTGCTCAAAACTATGGGTTTATCACATATTATAAAATAACACCATGTAGATAAATTAAAGCCTTTTAAATTAAACGATTATTTTATTAATAAATGAATAAGATTGTTACAAAGTATATGCTTTATCATAAACATGATTGGCTTGTGTGCATACTACTTTCAATCCCCCACTTGCACTAAAGCTAATAGTCATGGTATCTCATACCCTTCTTCTCTAAGTGGCGATCATCATGCTGTTGGATAAGCTTCAGTAAATGGATATGTAATTTTGTTCTTGAGAACCCACTATATCTATAGTGACTTCTCCTCTTTCAATGAGTCTTCAATCAAATGAAAGTGTTGCAACACATGTTTAGATCCAAGATGAAACTTAGGAACTATTCCTAGTTTTGTAATGAACTTTTCATCCAAACAATCAACTTGCAACTTCATTTACAGCTATATACTTTGTATTTATTACTAAACCAGCAAGTCTTTGCTACATGGAACCTTTCCAATTCACTGCACCACCGTTTAAGGTAACACTTTATCCTAAAGTTGATTTGTTGTCGTCTTGGTCAGTCTAAAAAAACTTAAGTCTGTTAAGCCCTCTAGTTTTAATTCAGACCCACCATGAATATGATCACATCCTTAGTGCTGGTTAATCACTTTAGGATGTTTTCACTGTCTCACAGTGATCTTCGCCAGAATATTAGTGATCAACATCAGGTCTCATGCATTTCATTGCATACATGATAGTTACACATGCGATCTCTCTTTTAGGAGTCGATGGGGACTATTAAGAGAGATACACTCCATGACTCATCAACATGAGACATCTCTTGGAGTTTGCCATGTTAAACGACTTTAGTATCAAATGAATATACGTTTCTTGGGTTAAGCCGAGCATCCTTTTAAATCTTTCTATATAGATTTGTATCCCCAATTAAGATACTCTTCCTAAATCATTCGTGGAGGAATGTTTAGACAACTTTATCTTTACTGATTGTAGCATTGGTATGTCATTCCTTATCTGTAGTATATCAACATATAATACTAAGAATGTCACAAAGCTCCTACTGACCCTTTTGTACACACTAAGTTCATTCTTGTTTTGATAAAAATCAAATTCTTTTGATTGTCTCATGAAAATGAAAGTTCCATTTTTGAGAAGCTTGTTTCAATCCATTTCTCTGAGTGTCTGCAACTTTTACCTAATCGTATGTAACTGGATTATCATCTTCTATAATGCTTACCTCATCATCATCATTCATAATGAATCCATACCTCCCAGATATCTTCGGTACTATTCCAGATTCACAATTCAGTTGTGATATAATAGGTCTATCTACAGGTTCCTCTTATTTGACTTATTTTGTTTTGTGGTTCTTGAAATCTTCAAGATTATATTATCCTCCCACTAGCCCTTCAATGATAAACATTTTTATCTTAGAAGGCAACGTGTTTTGCAACAAACACCTTTTGCTCAGTAGGATTATAAAATATTTACTCTAAACTTACTTTAGGATGTTCTACAAATCTATACTTGTCAAATCTTGTCCCAAGCTTATCCTTTGAAACTTTTTCACATAAGTTAGACAACCCCTTATCTTAACATACTTAAGATTAGGAATCCTCCATGTCCATAACTCTTATAGAGTATTAGGGTTAGATTTTGAGGTTACCTTTTTTATAGATAAGCAGCCATTTCTAGGGCATGACCTTAGATGGATACTGGAATGTTTGTAAAATAATTATGGACCACACCATGTCCAACAAGGTACGATTTTTCCTTTTAGATACACCAATCAATTATTGTGTATCAAGAGACGTCCATTATGAGAAAACCATTTAAGATGATCTAGAAACTTATTGCACAAGTATTTATTCCTTGATCTAATCAAAGAATCTTAATACTTTTCAAATTAGTTTCTCTTTTGAATTAATTTGAGCCTTTCAAATAATTCACACTTGTATTTTAGCAAATACACACATTCAACTCTTTGAATGATCATCTCCTTTTCTTATACTAATTTGTTCAATATGAAAAATAATTTTTCACGTAAGTTAAGTACAGAAAATCCATTAAGTAATATTTCAGTTCTATACAAAATATTATTATTATAAATAAAACAACAATTATTCTTAAATATAATACAAAAAAATTTTGTTGTCCAACAACAAAATGGAAATAATGTTTCTAAAGAGAACTGGAATACAATAACAACTTATTGACTTAATAGACTTACCCGTAAGCAATGCTAAACTATAAATTCCTATAACTAATACAACAACTTTCCCACACATAGGATTACTTATCTTTGTTTAGCTTTCTACTTCTGCTTGGTTCCTTCATAAATCTATATTTATGAGAACTAAAATCGGTATCCAATACCCAAGTATAACCTTAACTTATTATAAAATTAATTTCAATCATGAACAAAACTGTATTTATAACCGAAGCTTCACTAAGCTTCTTTGGTTAGCTCTGCAAGATGTTTCTCGCAGTTTCCTTTCCAGTGTCCAAGCTTATTGCAGTAGAAGCAAAATTCTTTGTTATCCGTATTAGTTTTGTTCTTATTATCCATTATTTTTCCCTTTCTATTTACCTTCTTTGAATCATTCTTCTATTAAGAATATCCTTTGGCCCCTACCAATAAGACTTGATATTTCTTGGTTAGAAAGTGACTCTCAACATTTTTTAATATGTTAAGCAAATCAGAGAAGCTGATATCTAGCATGTTCATATGAAAATTTTACAAAAATTGTGAGAAGGAGTCCGGAGTGACTGCAAGATCAAATTTTGACTCAACTCTCCATCCATGACAAAACCTGTTACCCTAATTGTTCAATCAAATTGATAATGTTAAGGACTTGTTTCGGTACTGTAGTGTCATCGGTCATTCTAGATTGGTAGAGCTCCTTAGATATCTGATATCTATCAATCCTACTTTCCTCACCATCAACTACTTGATGTGCAGGAGTATACTAGAGCATCCATAGTTTCATGCTGACGCTGAAGCTGGATATCTTTTAAAAGAAGGATTTGAGAATAATCCAATTTGTGCATGCATTTTTATCAAAAGATCATAAACTAGATTTGTTATTATTATTGTATTTATTGATGAAAGATATTGCTCCTGAAGAGTCGACAAAAATAACTAATTTAAGATGAAAGATATTGGTAAGCCAAATTTTTGTCTTGACCTACAAATTGAACTATAGAATTTTTGTTCATCAATAAACATACATAAAAAAAGCCCTGAAGTAACTTTACAAGGATAATGTTAATCCTTTAAGTACTCCAATGATAGATTGGTCACTTGATATCACGAAAGATCCGTTTTGACCATAAGAAAATAATGAAAAAACTCTTGGTCCTGAAGTACCATATCTTTGTATAATTGGTGCTTTGATATATATTGCAAAATTTTTCATGACCTGATATAGCATTTGCAGTTAACTTACAAGAAATATGGATCAAAACCACATTTAGTTGGATCTGCTGATGTAGAGATTATCACAATTTATGAAGTAAGTTGTGAATGTATTTGGTTGAGATCAGTAATTCAACATATTTGTGTGAATTGTGGATTATCATCAATCATAAATAGTCCAACGATATTATATGAAGATAATGTCGCTTGTATCACTCAAATTAGAGGATGCTATATCATGGGTGATAGAACCAAGCATATTGCACCAAAATTATTTTATACACATGAGCCCCAGAAGAATGGCAATATTGATCATGTGATAATTTGGTTGATATATTCATTAAGTCATTATCAACTATGATTTTGAAGAAGATGGTGCACAATATTGTCATACTTCGACTTAATAATATTTTTACCATGAACAATGGAAATTCTATGTACTTATGAAGGGGAATAAAAAGGACATGTGTTGATTGTACTCTTTTTCCTTCGCTAAGGTTTTTTCCCACTGGGTTTTCCTTTGCAAGGTTTTAATGAGGCAATCCCAAGGCACTAGAAGTTATACAAAAATATTGTACTCTTTTCCTTAGCCAAAAATTTTCCAACTGGATTTTTATTTGGTAAGGTTTTTAACGAGGCATATTCTTAAAAAATTGCTACAAAAGAACTCCATCCATTCTGTATGAAGACAATGTTACATGTATAGCTCAATTAAAAAGAGGATACATCAAAGGAGATAGAACAAAGCACATCTCACCAAAATTCTATTTCACACATGACCTTGAAAAGTGTGGTAACATTGATGTTCAGCAAATTCGCTCAAAAGATAATTTAGCAAATTTGTTCACCAAAGCATTACTAATTACAACGTTTGAAGGATTGCATCACAATATTGGAATGCGACAACTGAAGGACTTAAGGATATATTCATGAGGGGGAGCTAATACGCGCTGCACTCTTTTTCCCTTAACCAAGGTTTTTTCCCATTAGGTTTTTCCTGGTAAGGTTTTTAATGAGGCAGCTTTCAATGCGTATGGATATACAATAGACATCCAAGGGGGAGTGTTATAAAATTATAATGGATGTCTAGATTTATAGGATGTCTAGATTCATTCTTATCTTTAATTGTAACTCCATGTTCATTGAGTTATAAAACTCATGACCTTTGAGTTTTATAACCTTCTAATATTTATGTTCTTATATCTATAAATAAGAGCATTGTAAAGTGATTGATTGATACAAAAGATTATGAGAATACATTCTTTCTTCTAATCATATTTGTTCTTGATTTTAATAATATTTTATAACAATTTAAAGTTTTTGTTTTATTAGAATATTTTATTGCACAGTAATGAATAGTAAAATCAAATTTTTTTTGAAAATTTTCGTGAACGTCGCCCGTAAACTTCTCCTCACTGTGCACTCAAATAGTATCCTTTCCATTCTCCTATAAATAGGATGCTTAGTTAGAATTGAAAATCACACCAGAATCAGAGAATTCTTCTTCTATAATATTGAGCGTATTTCTTTCGAGTTTTAGAAAGCTTTGAGTGTAAAAAATAGTAAAAGTTTTCTTCAAGAATATCCTCGCTATAGCAGTTGAAATACTCTTCTTTTCAAGGTAAGGGATGTTATTTTTGTTCAATATTCGCTTGAAATAATATTTTCTTCCATACTCTGTAGTATGTAAGTAATATTATTTTGTTTCAGATTTCAAATTATATACTCATTTTGTTAAAGTTTTGGCTTCTACACTCCATGAAATTAGTAGAATATCCTTGAAATTTGCGCTTCATCCAGTATCTTTTCATGAAAATATTATTCTGAGCATTCTTGATAAGTTTTAACTTTTTCATGTCGGAGTACTATTCACGGGTTACTATTCATGAAGTACTATTCACTCAAGTACTATTCACCCGAGGTACTATTCATGATAAAAATTAATTCGTTTTCGGTCCAAATTATTTTTGGTACAATATTATTCTTGAACTTTACTCCACAAAGCAGTATCATGTTGACAATTTGGATGTTATTGATTTCTGGATAAATTAAATTATAAATCTTTAAAAATTTATCTTTCACTTTCATTTAATAGAATTCTTATATCATTGTCATCATCCTCATGTTTATATTGTTATGAAAGTCATCTGTGGCCGTAGTGCATAGATGGACTTAGTATGATTATAACTAGGGATTTTTCGGTATAATCATGACTGTAATATTACAAATGATGTGGTAAAAGTCCTCATTGGCCCGTAGTGCATTGATGGACAGTTGTTGGCATGATCATGACCATTGATGAAAACTCGAATATCTTTGGCCCGTAGTGCATGAATAATTTGTGGTCATGATACTAATGAATATCCTTGGCTGTAGTGCAGGGATGATGTGGATTATTTATTAAGCTGAGTCTCAGCGATAAAAGTGATAAAAAAAAAACTTTTTAAATCATAGAAGATAGTAGATATCCTGCTCTACTTGACTCTTCTAATGGATTGCTTGTTCTGCTGCAGTTAAACTTGATGTCTATTGTATTTTATAAGTTTAACACTGTTGAAGGCTAACGATAATTTATTCTGCATTATCTTAGTAATAGAATTTCTTACTAGGCTAGTTGAGCTCATCCTATTGCTTTCATTGTTCTCTTCAGGAAATGAGAATATAGCTAGGACTAGTCGGGGAACGGAGTGACGGTCCAGATGTTTTCATTAGTGGTCCTCACTATTTTGTGAAATAGTGTAATAATAAATGTATTGAGGACTTATTTTGAGTTTGAATACTGTCTAGAAGACAATATTTGTATTAAAACTCACAGCTCATGTTGTATATTTAAGTTTGTATTTGTATTTTCTATCATGTATTTGGCGACTCAAAATAGGTGATGTATACCTATTTTGGGGGCGTCACAGTCAGTATCAAAGCTTAGGGATATGATCCTTGGCTGAGATGTGAGACAAGAACTAGGAGGGGAGAGACGGGGAATTCCTTCGCTAGTATGACCTACCTAAGTTTATTTGTTATTTAATGGGTCGGTCAGAATATAGGAATATTATGTGGCATGTCAATTTCTTTAATTAACCCTTGTTTTGTGGCAGTATTTGAGAATGGTAGCTGAAAATGTTAACAATGGAGTGAATGAGACCAGGGAGACACCTCTAATCACCAACAAGGATAATGTGATGTCAGACGAAGAAGGAATTAATGATATTCTTGTGCTGAAGGAAGAATTAATAGTTGCACCCGAGCCAGTCGCAGAGGTAGCAACTGAGAGTGAGGAAGAAGAGGAACCTGAGGAGAATTTATTAGAAGAATTTTTTGATCAAAATGTAGAACTGCAAGATCGTATTCGTGAGTTAGAAGAACAGGTTGAAAAACGACAGGCCGTCGTGGAGCAAAGGGATGCAACAATTCAATTTTTTTTTACCCGATATGTGATGCTTGAACAAAAGCACTCCTTGGCAGAGTGTAAGATATTAAAGCTGGAATCTGAGAATTCAAATTTCAAGGATCAGCTGAAAGAAGAAACAACTGAAGGAGTGAGAATGGAGGATGCATGGGTAAAAGTCGCACGATGAGTTGATATTGTAGAAAGAGACGTCCGATCCAAAAAGTCTAAAATGGATGATGTGTATTTCTCTTTTTGGACAGCAATTGGGAGAATCCAACATCAAGTTTTGAATTACCTTGTACAGAGCGGTCAACCTCAATTCGATATGGATCGAAGATTGATGATTCAGATCATGAATCAGGAGTACAACGAAGCAGTTGAGGGTGGAATATGCCCTATAGAAAAGTCAATTCCAACGGTAGTGATGACACCAAATGCTGCCACAGACAAGTCAAAGCCGAGTAGTTCAAGGGAGAGCGGTTGTCATGACTTTCCAACAAGTGAGGAACCCAAATGAAGTTATTACGGGTAAGTTAATCATAAACTTTTACGAAGTCTGTACCTTATTTGATACCGATTCTACCCACTCTTTTATTTCTCCTACTTGCGCTCAACGTTTAAATTTGATTTCGGAGAAATTATACTTTGACCTATCTGTTGAAACTCCGTTGGGAGAAACCTTCATTACATCCACTGTTTATAAGTCTTGTTTGGTTCAAATCGGCACCCTCACATTACCTGTTGATCTTATTTCCTTAAAAATACTTACATTTGATACGATTTTAGGGATTGATTGGTTAACTACTCATCATAAAAAAAATCGTAAGGTTGTTAGCTTTCATATTCCTAACCAACCTATTATACGAATTAAAGTAACCAAACCAATAAATTCAATCACTATCATATCAAGCCATAAAGCCATTCGTTTATTGAAAAACGGATGTTAAGCTTTCTTAGCCCATGTCACAGATTTAAACAAAAATACGTCATATTTGAATGATATTTCTATTTTTAATAAATTTCCTGACGCATTCCCTGAAGAACTTTCTAGCCTACCCCCAGAGCATAAAATCAAATTTTGTATCGACCTTGAACCCGATAAAAAAACCTTTAAATATTTCTTCACCCAAAATGAGCATGAGCCAAAGACGTTGGCTCGAGCTGTTGAAGATTACAATTTTAACATTCAATATCACGTAGAAGAGCGAATGTGGTAGTGGACGCGTTGAGTAGAAGATTGTATGCGATTAGGAATGCGACGTTGTTAACACAAAAACCCATTTGTACGATTTATAAAAGATGGAGATAGAGATAAAAACTCCAAGAACCTATGTGAAGATAGTGAATGACATCGATAAAGTTAAAGCTGCTCAAGCCAGAGACCTGGAGCTGATGCGTATGAGGAAGAAAGTACAAGAAGGTGCTATTCCAGAAGCAAGAATCGATGAAGAAGGAATACTTTAAGTCAACTCCAGACTTTGTGTTCCTAACGACCCTGATTTAATGTATAAAATCATGATGGAGGCGCACAACACACCGTTTGCAATCCATCTTGGGAGTACCAAAATGTATCGTGATCTTCGACATACATTTTGGTGGAGCAATATGAAGAGAGAGATAGCGAAGTTCATCTCAAGGTGTCTAACTTGTCAACGAGTCAAAGCAGAGCATCAAGTGCCAAAAGGTCCATTACAAACACTTGAAATTCCAGATTGGAAGTGGGAGCACATTACCATAGATTTCGTTACTGGTCTTCCCAAGGTTTCTCAAGGCATTGATGCAATTTGGGTGATTGTTGATAGATTGACCAAGTCTGCTCATTTCTTATTAATACGGGAAATTTATACACTTGAACGTCTTGCTCGTATGTACATAAACAAGATTGTAAGATTTTATGGTATTCCAGTATCCATAGTTTCTGATCGATACCCAAGATTCACTTCAAGATTTTGGGTTAGTTTGCAAAAAGCTATGGGCACGGATTTACGATTTATTTCAGCATATCATCCTCAAATGGACGGGCAGTCAAAGAAGACTATTCAAACTCTTGAAGATTTATTAAGACTCTGTGTCCTTGACTTCAAAGGAAGTTGGGACAAGTTCTTACCATTGGTGGAGTTTTCCTACAACAATAGTTATCAAGAAAGTATTGACATAGCTCCATTCAAGGAGTTGTATGGACGCAAGTGTCGTTCTCCAGTATGTTGGGATGAGGTGGGTGAAACAACGTTGTTGGGACCGGAGTTGGTACGTATGACTACGGAAAAGATTCAAATGATCGACAACATATAAAAACCTCACAAGATCGACAAAAGAGTTATGCTGATCTTCATCGAAAGGACGTGGAATTCAATGTTGGAGAAAATGTGTTGTTACGTGTTGCTCCATGGAAGGGAGTTACGAGATTTAGAAAGAGAGGAAAGCTCAATCCTCGATTCATTGGCCCATTTTTAATCCTTGACCGAGTAGTAACTGTGGCCTATAGACTCGCTTTACCGCCAAGTATGTCTCGTGTTCATAACGTTTTTCACATATCCATGTTATGTAAATATGTGAAAGACCCAAACCACATTATTGAGTTAGAACCAGACGAAATAGCGGAAGATTTAACGTATGAAGAGGTACCTATTAAAATCTTGGATAAGAATGAACATATTCTACGCTCCAAGGTTATACCTCAAGTCTAAGTTTTGTAGAGAAACCATGATGTTGAGGAAATGACATGGGAGTTAGAATATGAAATGAAATCAATGTACCCTAATTTCGAGGGAAAAATTTCATAAGAATGGGAGGTTGTAAGATCCCAACTTTTATGAATAAAAATAAATTTTTCTATAAATATCATTTTTGATTGGTCGGGGAATATTCGTTTTAACAGGGAATATTCGTATGACGGTACAATTATTGGTGGACCCCACAACGTAATTATTGTCGAAATGAGAAAACAACAAAAATATATTTTTATGAAAATAACGGCGGAAGTTTTACCGCTAACTGTTGAAATAACCGGTGTTAAAAGTACAGTAATACGCATGGTTGCATAGTAGCACACGGTATTGATTATTGATGCTTACGTGAGAAGTTACTCAGTTGTGTTCAATTATTACTACAGTAGTTGCTGCATAGTATCTCACGTTATTTGATTCAATTATTGTCACAATATTTTATATATTATTAAATCAATAATTGAGATGACAAGTTATTCATATTATTATTTGCATAATTAACAATGTCTAGAAAGTTCTGTCGAGGAGAGGTTTGGTCACCTAATTGCGCGCCAATAGGGAGAAATCCTTATCAGAAAGCCCCCTCTTTCCTGGGAACGATATGGTTGTTAATATTGCGAGTTATAATAATATGAATAAAGGTTGTTAAAAATATTGAGGGAATTTTTATGATGTATTTGTGGTAAATTTTGTTTATTTTATGGACCCCAATTTATCTATTTTTCAAAATAATAGGTAGAAAATTATTTAATATAATAAAGGTGGAGCCCACATGTGGGGCCAAATGTGGGGCCCATATGTGTTGAAAAATGAATGTCAGGAAATGGGGGAGGGGTGTAGTAATGTAGGAAGGAGGGAGTTAGGATATATTATAATTAATTGTATTATATATATATATATATAAAGGTGGGGCCCACATGTTGGTAGAAAACTAAAATGGGTGGAGGAACAAAACTGATGACTTTTATTATATATATATATATATATATATTAAGTTTTGTTTTAATAGATTATAAATAGAATATATTATATTTTATTTAAAGTTTTTGTTTTATTAGAATATTTTATTGCACAGTAATGAATAGTAAAATCAATTTTTTTTAGAAAATTTCCGTGAACGTCGCCCGTGAACTTCTCCTCACTGTGCACTCAAATAGTATCATTTCCGTTCTCCTATAAATAAGATGCTTAGTTAGAATTGAAAATCACACCAGAATCAGAGAATTCTTCTTCTATAATATTGAGCGTATTTCTTTCGAGTTTTAGAAAGCTTTGAGCGTAGAAAATAGTGAAAGTTTTCTTCAAGAATATCCCCGCTATACCAGTTGGAATACTTTTCTTTTCAAGGTAAGGGATGTTATTTTTGTTCAATATTCGCTTAAAATAATATTTTCTTCCATACTCTGTAATATGTAAGTAATATTATTTTGTTTCAGATTTCGAATTCTATACTCATTTTGTTAAAGTTTTGGCTTCTATACTCCATGAAATTAGTAGAATATCCTTGAAATTTACGCTTCATCCAGTATCTTTTCATGAAAATATTATTTTGAGCATTCTTGATAAGTTTTAACTTTTTCATGCTGGAATACTATTCACGGGTTACTATTCATGAAGTACTATTCACAGGGTACTATTCACTCGAGTACTATTCACCCAGGGTACTATTCATGATAAAAATTGATTCGTTTTTGGTCCAAATCATTTTTGGTACAATATTATTCTTGAATTTTACTCCACAAAGTAGTATCATGTTGATAATTTGGACGTTATTGATTTCTGGATAAATTAAATTATAAATCTTTAAAAATTTATCATTTGCTTTCATTTAATTGAATTCTTATATCATTGTCATCATCCTCATGTTTATATTGTTATGAAAGTCATCTGTGGTCGTAGTGCATAGATGGACTTGGTATGATTATGACCAGGGATTATTCGGTATAATCATGACCATAATGTTACAAATAATGTGATAAAAGTCCCCGTTGGCTCGTAGTACATTGATGGACAGTTGTTGGCATGATCATGACCATTGATGAAACCACGAATATCCTTGGCTCATAGTGCATGGATAATTTGTGGTCGTTATACCAATGAATATCCTTGGCCATAGTGCAGGGATGATGTGGATTATTTATTAAGCTGAGTCTCAGCCATAAAATTGATGAAAAACATTTTAAATCATAGAAGATAGTAGATATCCTGCTCTACTTGACTCTTCTAATGGATTGCTTGTTCCGCTGCAGTTAAACTTGATGTCTATTGTATTTTATCAGTTTAACACTGTATTAGGCTAATGATAATTTATTCTGCATTATCTTAGTCATAATATTTCTTACTGGGCTAGTTGAGATCACCCTATTGCTTTCATTGTTTTCTTCAGAAAATGAGAATATAGCTGGGACTAGTCGGGGAACGAAGTGACGGTCCAGATATTTGCATTAGTAGTCCTCACTATTTTGTGAAATAGTGTAATAATAAATGTATTGAGGACTTATTTTGAGTTTTAATATTGTCTAGAAGACAATATTTGTATTAAAACTCACAACTCATGTTGTATATTTATGTTTGTATTTGTATTCTGTATCATGTATTTTGCGACTTAGAATAGGTGATGTATACCTATTTTGGGGGCGTCACAAAAACAGCTTTGTAAAGTCCTTAAGAAGAAATGATGTACAAGGACTATAAATATAGAAAGATCAAACTTGTTAGGTTGATCTTATAATGTAATAGATAGGCATGTCTCGATAAATCGAGCCTTTGCGCGCTGTAAATCGTAGTCTGCCAGGAGAGTCAAGGAAAGCTCGAGAACTATCAAGGCAGAATCGTAGTCTGCAAGATAGTAGATCTCGGAGTTCGTAGACTACCAGGAGAGACGAGGAAGGATCGTAGTGTGTCGAGTAGAACTTCCTCAAATTCGTAGTCTGTTGAGGAAGTTATGTTTAGAATCGTAGAGACATCCTGTCTAAGAGCCGACCTAGCATTTGCCAAAGCCAAGTCAAGAATTATAGACCACACTCGGAGTCGTAGAGTCTACTGATCAAATAAGAGGCAGAGATCGTAGTCGAGCCAGATCAGATGAAGATAGCAAGCTTAAAGGCAAAAATCGTAGAGTGTCAAGATCTGATCTCGGAGTCATAGTGTCTACAGAACCCAAGCAAAATTATAGAGTGCATAACTAAGACTTCAACAGAAGTGCTCACAACGCCAAAGCAGAATTGTAGAGTAAACATGATTCTCAACAAATGAGCACTCCCAGAATATCCAAAGGATGAAGCCTCTGGTCAGAGCTGCAAAGTTACACTCCACCTAAAGGAAACTAGAGAGCACTCAACGAATGGCTTACAAGCTAACATAAGATCTAAGCACCAACCCAATCAACATCCAGATTAAGTTGTAAAGCCATTCATGATGAAGTCTTCCACAAGTTGATCAGAAGAAGACTTCAGTAAAAGTGACTAACTAAGGAAAAGTTAGCAAGTGCAGTAGCTGTCAAATGAATAGAAGACAACGATCTCGGGTTCAACTAAGATCGTAGTGTTTGCTAAGCAAAGAAGGAATTGATATAGTTTACACAGAGATACTGGCCAGCTTCTGAAGAACAAGGCTAAAGTGATTAAGCATGTGTCAGTCCATTGATGATATGTGAACGGGAGATCACAAGGAGAAAGCGAGCTAGGCATGCCACAAATCTGAGGTGTCTTCCAATTCAGAAGAGACCGGAACAAGGAGTCAAGCTATCAGTTCCCGAGATCAGTCAAAGGCAAACAGAAGTGTTGAAGCACAACACAAATGATGAAAGAGGTGTTCTACATTCAAGATCCAATTAACACTCTTCAAGATCGTTGTGTTGTCTCAATAAGTGAATGAGCAACATTCAACAAGACACACTACGATTAGGTCCAAGAACATATGCATCAGAATCGTAGAGTTCGCTCATCTGAAGATTGAACCATTGGCAACGGTTCAATCTGAAGACTGATATTTGAACATTGCTAGTTGAGAGCATCGATGCAAAAGGACAACTTCTGATGTTCTAATCAAGAAGTCAGAAAGAAGAAATAAAGATGACTACCTGCCAGACATAGAAAGATGACAACTCTAAGGCAATAGGTAAGGTAGCAGACTTCTGTGTCAGTAATGTCATAAAGGAGCTGTCATGTCACATCAAGTAGTCTGCACCAAATAACTCGAGATCTACGAAGTAATTCAAATAGCTTTTAACGGCTATATTCCAACGGAAAGATTAAGAAGGAGTATATATCAGCCAGAGCTTCAAAGATCAAGATTTTTTGAGTTAAAGGATCGTAGAGTTATTAGAATGCTATATTGTTGACTCTACGAGTTCCACCAGACCTAAACAGAACAAGTCTTAGTGACAGTGAGACTACAAAGGTGGAAATGAAGCAGCTTTAAAGAAGGAACTGAATAGACAAAAGCTTCACTCAATAAGGATGAGAATGCCACTAAAGATGGCAGCTAAGCTGAGAGCCGAGAAGGCCAAGAAGATATCATTTAGAAAAGTGGTAGAGCACAAAGAAGATTCAGAGAGCCACTCTACAAATCACCATGAGCCAAAAGCTAAAACAGAACAGATGCAGAACCATGTCTGCAAATCATTCAAGAAGGGTTCAGGGATTGCTAAGTGCCAGACGAAGTCTACCAAAAGCTTAAATACTTAGCAAGCCTAAACGGTGATGGTGCACAGCTGACATCAGATAAAGATGAGCAGAAAAAAATGAAGATTAGCTGCACCAAAGAAGAAATGGTCTAGTCTCTAAGCAGAATGCAAAGAGGACCATGCCTAGCTGCCAAGTACATAAGATGTTCAACCTTCAAGACATCATAACAGCAAGGCACCAACAACAACAACTACACCAATAAGAAGCCATGGCCTAAGGGTTTCTTGTCTAGAGGGACTAAATGAAGATCCAAGCCTACTGGTCTTGAAGAGTTCCTAGGGAACTAGAGGAGTTCTAAGCCTGCTGGGCTTGAAGAGTTCTTAGTGAAATGAAGTTCCAAGGCTGCTGGCCTTGAAGGAATCTTAGTGATTCAAGGTGCTGTCCTTCTTTAGTGGAATTCCTGCTCTTTGAAGCAAAAGAGTGGATTAAGAGCTTGAGTCTTTGAACCACTTAAAATCCCTTGTGTCTTTTACATTCTGTCAATTGCTTTCTGTCATTTACTTTATGTACTTAACTACTATAAATGCTATGTATGTATTAACTGCTTACAACTTAAATAACTCTACGAACAATGTATGTATGTTCATGAATATATCAATGAAGGGAATCTTTTACTTATTCCGATGTGCTTGAAAAGATTCTTATGTTTTTCATATGTTGATTCGTTAGCAACACAAACTAAACAAGAAAACTATTTGAAAATAAAAAGGATCTATTCAACCCCCCTTCTAGATCTATTGTGTGCCTACTGGGAACTAACAATTGGTATTAAAGCAGGTTCTCATGCTATATTCAAAAGCTAATCGTTTTGAGTCTGATCCTAGGCACAAACATATTTCTAAACTTAGTTTAGTAGTAGGTTACTTGTAAATGCAGATGAGCTCACACATTGGAAATATTGTGTACAGGTACATGTGTATATACACCTGAAGCTGCTCAGATTGGTCCATGTTCTTAAATGCCATAACAACAAGACCAATCCTTGCCCATAGTCAATCTTGTAGTCTAAAGATCAGATATGGGAGCTCATAAGGCATCAACAGCAAAGTGCCAAGCATTCACCAAACAGAAAGATGAAAATGCCATATATGCTAAGAAATTCAGAGAAGAAAGAAGAATTTCTCAAATTTGTATTTGGCCAACCAACAGTTGGGTGTGAACCCTGAGGACTCAAGGTTGTTAAAGAACTAAAGATGCCAAGATTCTCTGAGGCTACATCTTCAAGACTATGACTAATTGATCAAAGGACAACTGGAGCAACAAGCTATCAGAAGTGAAGGAAAAAGTATGCACATCAATGCCTAACCTCAGTATATCAAGATAAATGACTGTCAAAAAACTGACAATGTTAAGGTACGGTTCCTCATCAATATAAATGTATACATCATATTGCACCAGCTTATGCACTATAACAGTATTCCATCAAGCGACCATACTCTACCTAAAAAGGGGAAGATAGAAAGTTCACTGAGGTTGGAAACTCAAAAGCTAACAATTAAACTCTCTCTCCATCCAAGCTTTAGGTTGAAGATAACCTCTTAAAAGAAGTCTGAAATAGGTATTGAGCATATCATGATTTAATTTATCTTAAGTGGAGTAATCTTTGCTGATGGGTTAGTATGTATGTACAAACCTAGTATGATCAGTTCTATAAGAGTATCTTGAAGATTCATAGAAACTGATCACCTCCATGAATCAAACCGATACAAATAAGTGATAGAGTTGATTCTCACTCTATGAACATTTAAACTTTGTGAACATAACTAAGCAAATGATAAAACCATCAAAGAAAAGGAGTGCTTTGTTAAACTGGTTAATCTTAAATACACTCTTCATCATGCATCTTAAAATATCATATCTAAATTGGATACATGCATGAATATGATTGTTGGTGATCAATATGATGAAAATTCAAATATATGAGGAACATGGATTTTGAAAGCTGACCTAGCAGGACCCATTTAACCATGGGTACCAAAAATAAAAAATTATCTAACCTGCAGGTAGTAGGTCTATCTGACCACACTAAGGAATACTGAAGAAGATGACTTCAGTCCAGAAGAATCAACCAGCTGGAGGCTTAATACATTTCAAAAATGATCTGACATAATCAGTCTCTGTCAAAGTTTATTCTTGGAGACTTGTTGAGCTAACATGAATGAAGCTCACTTAGTTGATGATCTCTATATGGAAGCAGACCACTCACCCTAAGACAAAAAGGGTCTTATATGCTCATTCATCCAAAGCATATCATCTGAGAAGAACCCTCGAGAAACTCACTATAGAAGCAGAACTCGATAAGTACAAACTGTCAAAGAAGACTACGTTCGTAATTCTGTCAAATTATCGTAGAATGATTAGTCTTGGAGATATCTATTTCTATGATCCAAGGAGGTTTAAATGATTATAATGACTTCAGTCAGAAGGAGATATGCAAGGCTGTCTTCTGATGCACATGAAGAAGAAGATCTCACACTCCTCTGAGAATATAGTATCAACTATGGGGGAGCAGTGATCTGTTAAAGAAAAGCAGTACTAAAATTACAAAAAAAAACCCTATGAAGCAATGTACCAGTTACAAAGTCCCAAAACTTTGAGGTTGATGAACCAAATGAAGATCCATAGTCAGTAGGAACGTCTCAGAATGTACTACTGATAACCTTGTCAACCACCTAACTCAAAATCGTGGAGTGCCTACGATCAACCATCTGATCATAGTGTAAGAGCAGAAGGACACCACGATTACAGCCAATGCAAATGTCTGAAGTTGGTAGATGAACTTCCCAGTAGAAAAGATCAAATGAGATATCAGTACTAATCACTTCTAAAGTTTTTCATCTGGAAAGCGCCTCAGGGACAAACCTGACCCTTAGTTCACTCTAAGAGGTTGGCCTTTCTTGAGCTACCTTAACCTAGAAGGAATGCTTAGTCTATTTCATCTCAAGGACCAGGACAGACAACTATCATAGAGTAGATTTTGAAGTGAACTCGACTACCGCAGTGCAACCTCAACAATCGTAGAGTAGGCTCGACGATCACAGTCTTCCTAGAGGATACACTAGCTTATAGGGAGCTTGGAAGAACTAGACACATGCTCAATTATTCAGATGGTGTGGAGATAAGTTTGGAAAGATGTCCTGCAGACTCACCTTAGAAGTTCAGTGACCAAACTATCATGAAGTACATCAGTGGTTAAGCTATGCAACTTCAAGATAAGGATTAGTGTCCAATCATCCACTGAAGAATCTCTCAAAAAACGATCGTTAAGTCGACAAAGAAAATTGTAGAGTCCACAACCCACTCTACGTACTGAAAAGGTCAGGGGTCAATCTCCGTCAGTAATGCTTATTTTCTTAAAAGGAAATTAAAACTAAAAAGCTATTTAGTTCATGGGGAGTTACAGTTTCTTATTGGGTGTCGTGCAACCAATGACTGGTTGACACATCACAGTTTATGCAGAGTCAAAAGGAACTGTCATAAAGACAAATTCAAAATCTCAAAATAGTTATCAGAAGCTATCGAACCTCTCTCCCTCCCTTTTTTAAATCCTAAAATCCTCTTCAAAGCCTGAATCCATTAAACAACTAGATTCGCCTAAAACGCATTCAACAATCTCTCATAAAAGGTCTGAAACTAAATACCCATACATCTCGAACTCTCAAAATGGAAGAATGGCGTGTTATAACCAAAATCCAACTCGGCTTCAAGAAGTTCGAAAGATCAGATAAGAAGTTCAAGGATATACTTGAGCTTGTAAAGAATGTTGGGTTTTTTGAGTGCTTGGAAGCTAACACTCCAGCCTATACCGAGCTAGTGAAGAAATTCTATTCCAATGCAATAATAGGTTCTGGGTTTCTGTCCATAAAGGTCAGAGGAGCAAGTTTGAAGATAATGGCATCAGACTTCAACCAATGTCTTGGGTTTCCCAACCAAGGTCTAATAAACCTCGATGAGGTTGACATTGAAGAAGGAAAGAGGTTAATGCATTACAAGAGGAACGCAAATTTGAAGGATATGAAGAAGAAGGAGTTTCTAGAAGAGTTTGAATTTCTGGCTGAGATTATGTTGCCTCCTTTTCAGTCTTAATAAAAGGACTCTAACTCATTCAAGCATATATGGGTCAACAAGTAGTACAGAGTAAGAAAAGTATCGATGCACGGAGAAAGGTTTTAAAATTAAATTATTATACACCAATTGTATCACTTTTTTCATATGCTTAAACGAATACTCACGAATTTAAATTAATCTAAACTCAAATAATGTATAAAAGAAAAATATTATAATAATGAATCAAATTTGAAAAGAATGGGATTCTAACTTCATTTCATACTTCATCTAATTATTACCATCATGTAAGCTTATATATTTATCATAGAAAATTAACTAAGAGCACAAAGGTGGACATAACCATTTTTTAATGAATTATGACCTATTTACATAACCTCCACATTTGATAGAAATCATGCAATCCACAATATTACCAAAATCATTATATTTCTATGTGAAATTGCAGTAATAATGAATTAAAGCACATGCTCTTATATTGCTACACACGGTGAAACAATATATTTTTATCTGGTTCACGAAGTACAAAGCTAAACATCTCAGCCTCATAAACGTATGATATTATGATTATAACCACACTCATATTTTATTTTTCAATTCAATATAAGTATACAAAGTGAATGGTGATCACACATTCATACAATACGATCAATCATAATAGATAATCCAATGATAAACATACAATCAAACAATCAGTCAAATAATTATAGACTACATATTAAAATCCGTTAGAATCCCATAATGGAGTTTTAGTTCATTTCTGAACCGAAAACCATTATGGGATTGTAGTAACATATGGAAAGTAAATATCACAATTGAGAGAAAAGATAGAATTGATTAAACCCAATTGTAGAATTTGTTCCAAAGTGTTGTCCAAATCACCAATAATCTCTAAGAAAATGAAATGATTAATTATTTAATAACTAAATTCAAGAGAAAATGTAGAAAATCTTAAACTTTGATCAAAACCCTCTCTAGAACTAGTTCCAAAGCTAAGAACCCTAATTACTTAGATGAAAACTGATAAAAAAAAAACCAACATTCACGTCTGGTGCCAACCAGAATAGTTTAGATAAGCTCAAGCGCTTAAATTTCAAATTTAGAAATTAAGTCAACAAACAACATCAGATGACTAGCGCGACCGCGTGTGATCACGGTACAAAACGGGCGCGGGCGCGCAATGTACATGTCTGCCAAGTCTCCAGAGCGGGCGCGTGATGTGCCTTCTTATTTTAGGCTCGGCCGCGCATGCTTGGGATTTTAGCTTCTGCAGATAGCCAGCGCGGACGCCCGATACTTTGCTTGTTAGGCAGCGCGGCTGCGCTGCTTTTGTGCCCTGCAATATGATGTTCTGTTGCTGCTTGTTGTTTTGATGTTTGTCCTTCATCTTGCCTTTCTGCATAATGCTCATCCACTGCTTTAGTTCATCATCTACCCATGTCCATCATGCATTATCCTTGCTAGCTCGTGTCACCATGCCAATGCACGTCCTTCCTTGCTTTAGGAGTTCAACTACAAGAAATGCTAAACAAACATAAAATGCATAAAAACATAATAAAATCTACTCGAGATGAGCATAATTCTCATGAATTGATATCAAATAAGTAGGTATAAAACATACTTATCAGATTACAGGAAAATACATCTTATGCAAGGACACTGCACATGATACTGTAAGTCATCTACAACAGAGAATCATGACTGCAATCGTCATGAAACAGTAGATAAACATTGGAGCCCTTCTAATTGATTGGTTAACCAAATGGGTGGAGAAGGCTGAAATGAATAAGTCTACAGATAAACCTCTCACAAAGGTATTTCATGGAAGACTCTTAAGCATTGTGCTGAAGAAGAAACTGGGAAGAAAGATAAAGGATGATGAGGGAGAACCACTGAATGTTCATAAAGTTATGTCCCCACAGTTTTTCAAAAACTGGAAGAAAAATCCCAAGGAAAACAAGATGCTAATGACATCTGGTAGCAACAGCAAGGTCTCAACAAAGAAGAGGAAGGCACAAGAGGTGGAAAGCAAGCCATCCCATTCCGATGACTCTGTATCTGTAAAAGCCACACCAACAAAGAAGAAGTCTAAGAGTGTGAAGAAAATAGAGACTCCACCAAGTAGTCTCTCCACTAACAACAAGAGACAAGGAGAAGAACAAGCATCAACTGTAGAAACCCCAAAGAGAAGAAGGAGTAACAGATTACTCAAAGGACCGTCCAAAAAGAAAGCAAAGGTGATAAAGAAGTCAGTTCCAGTTCCTCAAAGAAGCTTATCTACTCAAGAAGAAAGAGACGACATAGAGTCTGAAAATGAGAAGGGAACTGAGAGCTTCAAGATTGAACTCTCAAAGAGCAAGTCCAACAATGAAGAAGAAGTTGAGTCTATGAAAGAAATAGTCAAATCTGGTGGTGAAGGAGAATGTGCAAGTCTTGTGGCTAATACTCAAAGTTGTCACTCTGCTGATGAAGAAAGGTTGGAAGTTGAAACAACTGCATTTCCTACTGAAAATGCTCCAACAAGTTCTCATGATGACTCAAAAGATGTTGAGTCTGAAGAAGAAGGATCTACCCCTACTAATGATGAATATCAAGGAAACTAGTCTGGTGATTCAGAGGCTTCAGATTTTAAATAAGAAGAAAAGTCTGACTCTCCTATAGCTGAACCTCCAAGGAGAAGAAAGAGCAACAGACTACTTGCTAAATCTATCCCAAAGAAGCAAGGCGAACACTCTACTGTTGTCATTGATTTGAGTGATGATGCGTTTGAATCCACAGAAGAAAATGCTGAAGAAGAAGATGAAGAGATGGAAAAAGATTCTAACTTTACAAACCAAGAATCAGAGGAACACACTGATAAGTCTGATGAAAGAAGTCAGTATGATTCAAGCTCAGGAGGTGAAGAGGTGGAGGAATCAGAGGAATCAACAGACTACTATCCTGTCCTCTCTCCAGTAAGAATTCGCAAAAGAATAGTGGTGGAAGTCTTTGATGAACCACCAGATGACCCACCAGCAAGATGGATAAGCCATGGAAATGAACAACTCAGAGTTGTAAGGATGACTACAGATGAGGTATTTAACAACTGGAAAAACATGGAGTTAGATTGCACAACAACACTGTACAATCCTGATGATCTTTTGATGAGATGGTTCTTCCCTTGGATGCCTTGGTTAAAAGCATATACTGATAAAGATGGAAGTTACTTTAGCTAGTGTTACTCACAGTTTCCAAACCTGGAGCTGGTGTCACAAAACTTCCCAAGAGTAAAGAAGTTTGCAACCAAGATGATCAAAGAATAGCCTCACTACAAAGTCTACCGACATGTTGGAAATCACTACATTCCCTATGATAGTAGATTGGGTTCAGATGGCAGAAGGATATTGCCCAAGTACATGATCGTAGAGTCTCTTCACTCTACCACTAAAGACGATCAAGTTCAGTATGAGAAGCTTCCCTCTACTCAAGCAAAATTGTCTGATATTCCTTCATCCTCCCACAATAATTAGCACTCAACGATTTATCAGATTCTTACTGTTTTCGAGAATCTGTCCAAGAATTGTGGAGTCAAGTCTAGTGTTCAACAAGAGTCTGCCTAACCCAATAACCAAACTCCTACGGAATAAGAGTTATTGAAGAATTCTGATGAGTTGGTTGAGAAGATGTCTATCATCACTAAAGAGGCAAAGATGTTGACAGAAGCAGGAGATAATGAGGTTCAAGACAGACTTCAAGCCACTATGACAGATATATCTCTCAAAATTAAAGAGAGAGATCAAATCTACCTGAAGGCTATGATTGATCAAAAGGAAGAAGCTCTACGAGCACAGAAGGCTAATGAAGAACAAATCATATCCCTCTCTGACAAGATTGACAATTTAAATTAGTCTCTCTCCCTACAAATTGAGCTAGGCCAACAAGAACTTAAGATTGAGGTTGGTAACTCATCTTACCTAATGGAGCAACTTATGTCCAACATGGAGCAGCTTTCACAAGTGATTAATGACAAAAAGGGGGAGAAAAAGAGGCATGGAAAAAGGAACTCAAGGAAGAGCAAGGAGATCAGAAGAAAAGGAGATAAGAAGGCTAAGAGGATGGCAAAGAAGAAGATAGCAGTAGTAGTAGTAGAATCATCATCTGAGGGGGAGTCAAAGGATGATTATCCCATGAATGCAGAGTTTGAGGGGGATCCAGAAAAAGAAGAAGAGCATGAATCTGAGAAGGAGCTTGAGGGGGAGCAAGAACAAGGAGATCAAAAAGAAAAAAAGTCACCATCCCAGGGGGAACAGGAGCAAAAAGATGAGTAGATGAGTAGTTAATCAACAAACGTCTTGGAGACATACATGGAGCCAAAAGGTATAGAAGGTATATCTCTATCTAGTTAGGTATGTTCTGGATCCAGGATGTATAATGTCATAGTTTATGCAAATTCATATTATCATCAATGAAATTCATGATTATCTGTTTTAGAAATACAGCTGCTCATTGTATATAAGAATCATTCATATCATGCATATGCACTAATTATTTTTGTCATAATCAAATATGAGGGAGATTATCAGGAATAAACATGTGAATGATATTCCTATTTTTATATGATTTGATTATGATATAAATGAATAAATATGCAAGTAAGCTTGCATTAAGAAAAGCAGTAAAGTCCTTTGATAGATAATAGAAATATATGTACAAGGACTTAGAAAGAATTGATCAAAATGTTAGGTTGATCCTACATAAGCAAAACAGCTTTGTAAAGTCCTTAAGAAGAAATGATGTCAAGGACTATAAATATAGAAAGATCAAACTTGTTAGGTTGATCTTATAATGTAATAGATAGGCATGTCTGATCATCGAGAACTGCACCAGAAATCATAGTCTGTCAGAAGAGTCAAGAAAAGCTTGAGAACTATCAAGGCAGAATTGTAGTCAGCAAGATAGTAGATCTCAGAGTTCGTAGACTGCTAGGAGAGACGAGAAAGGATCGTAGTGTGTCGAATAGAACTTCCTCAAATTCGTAGTCTGTTGAGGAAGTCATGTTCAGAATCGTAGAGGCAGATTGTCTAAGAGCCGATCGAGCATCTGCCAAAGCCAAGTCAAGAATCGTAGACCAAACTCAGAGTTGTAGAGTCTACTGATCAAATAAGAGGCAGAGATCATAGTCGAGCCTGATCAGATGAATACAGCAAGCTTAAAGGCAGAAATCATAGAGTGTCAAGATCTGATCTCAGAGTCGTAGTATCTGTAGAACCCAAGCAAAATCGTAGAGTGCAGAACTAAGACTTCAACAGAAGTGCTCACAATGCCAAGGTAGAATCGTAGAGTAAACACGATTCTCAACAAATGAGCACTCCCAGAATATCCAAAGGATGATGCCTCTGGTCAGAGTTGCAAAGTTACACTCCACCTAAAGGAAACTAGAGAGCACTCAATGAATGGCTTGCAAGCTAACAGAAGATCTAAGCACCATCCCAATCAGCATCCAGATTGAGTTGTAAAGCCATTCATGATGAATTCTTCCACAAGTTGATTAGAAGAAGACTTCAGTAAAAGTGACTGACTAAGGAAAAGTCAGCAAGTGCAGTAGTTGTCAAATGAACAGAAGACAATGATCTTGGGGTCAACTAGGATCGTAGTGTTTGCTAAGCAAAGAAGGAACTGATATAGTTTACATAGAGATACTAGCCAACTTTTGAAGAACAAGGCTAAAGTGATCAAGCATGGGTTAGTCCATTGATGATAAGTGAATGGGAGATCATAAGGCGAAAGTGAGCTGGGCATGCCAAAAATCTGAGGTATCTTGCTGTTCAAAAGAGACCAGAACAAGGAGTCAAGCTATCAGTTTCTGAGATCAGTCAAAGGCAAACAGAAGTGTTGAAGCACTGCACAAATGATGAAAGAGGTGTTCTACATTGATGATCCAATGAACACTATTCAGGATCGTTGTGTTGTATCAACCAGTGAATGAGCAACATTCAACAAGACACACTAGATTAGGTCCAAGAACATATGCATCAGAATCGTAGAGTTTGATCATCTGAAGATTGAAGCATTGGCAACGGTTCAATCTGAAGACTGACATTTGAACATTGCTAGTTGAGAGCATTGATGCAAAAGGACAACTTCTGATGTTCTAATTGAGAAGTCAGAAAGAAGAAATAAAGATGACTACCTGCCTGACACGGAAAGATGACAACTCTAAGGCGGTAGGTAAGGTAGCAGACTGTTGTGTCAATAAAGTCATAAAGGAGTTGTCACGTCACATCAAGCAGTCTACACCAAATAACTCAAGATATACGAAGCAATTCAAATAGCTTTCAACGGCTATACTCTAACGGGAAGATTGGGAAGGAGTATATATCAACCAGAGCTTCAAAGATCAAGAGTTGTTGAGTTGAAGGATCGTAGAGTTGCTGAGTTGAAGGATCGTAGAGTTGTTAGAATGCTATATTGTTTACTCTACGAGTTCCACCAGACCTAAACAGAACAAGTCTCAGTGACAGTGAGACTACAAAGGTGGAAGTGAAGCAGCTTTGAAGAAGGAACTGAACAGACAAAAGCTTCACTCAATAAGGATGAGAATGTCACTGAAGATGGCAGCTAAGCTGAGAGCCGAGAAGGCCATGAAGATAGCATTCAAAAAATTGGCAGAGCACAAAGAAGATTCAGAGAGCCACTCTACAAATCACCATAAGCCAAAAGCTGAAACAGAGCAGATGTAGAACCATGTCTGCAAATCATTCAAGAAGGGTTCAGGGATTGCTAAATGCCAGACGAAGTCTACCAAAAGCTCAAATACTTAGCAAGCCTAAACGATGATGGTGCACAGCTGACATCAGATAAAGATGAACAGAACAAAATGAAGATCAGTTGCACCAAAGAAGAAATGGTCCAGTCTCTAAGAAGAATGCAAAGAGGACCATGCCTAGCTGATAAGTACATAAGATGTTCAAACTTCAAGACATCTTAGTAGCATGGCACCAACAACAATAACTACACCAACAAGAAGCCAAGGCCTGAGGGGTCCTTGTCCGGAGGAACTAAATGAAGATCTAAGCCTGGTGGGATTTAAGAGTTCCTACGGAACTAGACGAGTTCCAAGCCTGCTGGGCTTAAAGAGTTCTTAGTGAACTAAAGTTCCAAGGCTGCTGGCCTTGAAGGAATCTTAGTGATTCAGGGTGTTGCCCTTCCTTAGTGGAATTCCTGCTCGTTGAAGCAGAAGAGT
Organism: Panax quinquefolius; assembly: GCA_020205615.1. Classification (NCBI taxonomy): domain Eukaryota; kingdom Viridiplantae; phylum Streptophyta; class Magnoliopsida; order Apiales; family Araliaceae; genus Panax; species Panax quinquefolius. Next base: position 107,689,973 of record CM035153.1, read on the forward strand.
GGATTAGGAGCTTGAGTCTCTGAACCATTTAAAATCCCTTGTCTTTTACATTCTGTCATTTACTTTATATACCTAACTGCTATAAATGCTATGTATGTATTAACTGCTTACAACTTAACTAACTCTACAAACAATGTATGTATGTTCATGAATATATCAATGAAGGAGATCTTTTACTTATTCCGTTATGCTTGAAAAGATTCTTATGTTTGTCATATGTTGATTCATTAGCAACACAAACTAAACAGCAAAAGTATTTGAAAATAAAAAGGATATATTCAACCCCCCTTCTAGATCTATTGTGTGCGTACTGGGAACTAACATCTTTTAATTAATTTACCTCCTAATCTTATTAGGAATAGATGAGAGTACTTATATTAAATTTATTTCTAAACTCTTTTAGAAATTAAAATTAATAATAATTGTAATAATATTAATAAGACACCTCTTATTAATTTATATTTAATATTTCTAAAATATTAAATAATAAATATTAAGCTATTTAATTTACTCTATCACCATAAATTAAATTAAAAATACTTAACATATATTATTACGATTATGTCATTAACTTCTTAAATAATTATTCTTTTTCTTTTATGGTGTGACCCTTTAGGTTCTCCATATTAAACCTGGTCGTGAATAAATCAATTAGAACAATTCTAATCTTATTTAAATAAATAAATTAAATTATTAATTTATTTAAATAAATTAAATTATTAATTTATTTAAATAAATTATATTTATTCTACAATAGGGATAAGCCTCCCTAAGGATCAACGACTTTCCAGATAATATAGATTCACTACAAAAAAATGGTGATTTTGCAACAAACAGTTTTCGTTGCTAAAGGTGTGAAATTTCGTTACCAAATGCCATTTGGAAAGATTTTTCGGCTGTTGGATATTTTTTTGCGCAATGAGCGTTGTTAATTGTCTAGCAACGAATTTTTTTCGTTGCAGAAAGTAATATATTTCGCAACGAAATTTTGTTTTCGTGTAAAATCATAGATCATTTAGCAACGAAATATTTTGTAGGAAATTTATTACTAAATTGTTACTAAAAAATAATTTTCGTTGCAAAATACGCCTAATTGGCAACAAAAAGAATTTTTTATTTTCCAACGAAGATAAAATTCGTTGCATTTAATACACATTTGCCAACGATGTTTGTCGTTGTTGAACATTATTAAAATTGTTGCCTTGATTGATTTTCATTGCTAATTGTATACTTTTTAGTAAGGATATTTGTTGCTAAATGTACAAAATAAACTGATCATATATTAATTTGCAATGAAATTTTTCGTTGCCGTTGGTTTTGTTATGGATAATTATGATCAATAAGCAACGATAATACTATTCGAAACTGATTGTTTTTATAGCAACAAAAGTTGTCATCAATTAGCAATGATACTATACATTGCCAAATCTATTATCGACTATGTTTTTTAACGAATGTCGAAATTATTTTACAAACAAAATAAATCATAACCCAATGACCCATAACAAATTATGAAATAAATAAATACATAAAGCTCAAATATTATTAATTAAAGCATCCAATAAATGATCGTTCATCATCTTTACAATCAACTATCTATTATAAAAGAACAATCAACTATCTACAAAACTTTTCTTAAAAAATGCAAGCTATCAGAAGGCCGGAGGACAGATCAAAAGAGGCAGCATCCACATATATACCTTCCTGAATTTTTATAAGATATTTAAATTTTAAAAAAAAATCATTTGTTAGTAATCAAGTTCATAAAACGTAATGCAAGTTATAAGACATACCAAACTTCCAGGAATATAATTCTCGTTGTATATAGTAGAAACAAAAAAATGGATTATTAGAAATTAGAATAGGATACCAACTAAACCTCAAATTTACATCATTTTTACTCACCAAGTTATGAGCTTTATCAAATATAAGTACACTGTTGTTCTACTAGATGCTCAAATATAAGTATATTGTTAATCTTTCAACATGAATGAATAAGGACCTGATCGGACATAATTATGCTTATATATGAAATCAAGGTCATAATTAAAGTTTAACTTCCATCTCTTATATACAAATTCAAGGCCTCATGCCAGTAAGCATTAATATACATATGCATGAGTTATAAGTAATACAACTATCATTCAGAAGCAACAATGAATGACAATATCCAAAAATGAAACCTTAGACTCAACTAGTTTTAAAATGTAGCAGATTAGCAGTAATGTCCCAACAAGAACAAATGAGTATGCGACCAACTGGAAACCTAAAAGAACATGCAACAAATGTAATTCGATATTAAGACTTACAAGTATAATTTTTGTTTCATCCATTTTCCTTTGAATCTTCAAAAGTTTGGCCACTTGCACAAGATCATGAATAGTTGAAAAGTAAAATGAAAGGAAATGTGATTCAATTTACCAAAAAAAAAAAGACAACAGTAGAGAACAATAATGCTATGGTTTTTATCATTATTATTCATAACAGTAATAAAGAAACTTACTATTTATCTGAATGTTAACAATGATCTAAATTATACTTTCAGAACCATACATTCATTTAGTTATAACTTATGCCATTTCCAATTCTAAAGACATCAGTGCATACACAATCAAGAAACTCTGCAGAAGTACAAAAAATTGCCTCAGTAAAAAGCTAGAACACTTTCATGACCCAAAAGCATGAATACAAATAATTTGTAATATAGTAATAATAACAGTATCTTTACACTTATATAACAACACTAATACTATAACATCATTATCTGCAAACATATAACATTACTAACGTTAATTACAAGAAAACCAAAGGAGAACATCACTCTATTTACTATATGCAAAAGTAAGAAGGGAAACACATTTACTATATGTAAAACATCTACTTTGAACATTTTTGCTATGATAACGAGATTAAGTACTTGTAGGCAAAGTACAAATGCTACGAGTCTATCACAGTAGCATCAGTTAAAATGGGATGTGGGAAGAGCCTATTTATAAACACCATTTATTTGGATAATTAACTTGTATTTCTCTTCATCGCTCCAAATTCTTATTAGCATACTACGCGTGTTACTCATATTTAAGTTCCACCCTATAATTCATTTCCAAAGTAGGTAATTTACTCAAAAGAACAACAGAATGGGAACAACAAAAATAAAAAACGTATTTATGATCAAAGTATTTTAATAGTTAGACATCTAACATGATCAAATAATCAAAGGCAACATCTCACAGTCATTATTATACATACAACAAGCTCAAATGAAAAAATGTAATGAACATGCTTCTTAATTAGTGAACATTGTAGAAGGTAAGAAGCTCTTCTAGTAGAAACTAAAGAAAATTGAAATGCCTTAGCAACATAAATTATGAAATACCATAAAACAGTCCCATGCCTGTAAATTCAAAATTATACTCATTCATTACCTTTCTTTCAACTTCTGATCATGAATCTTTGGGCATGGTCCTGATGTAAACCAAAGAAAAAAAGTTTACAATCAACAAATGTGTTGGGCATCAATAATTAGAGAAAATCATTCATTTGGGACCAATAATATATATAATCATAAAAGAACTACAAAGCTGATGGAATTTGGACAATTTACACACCACCTAACCAACCAAACGTTTAGAGGAAAAGACCCAACATTTTGCTTTCTTTTTTAACCCATACAATTATAATTATATATGAAGATGTACATGTCCAAAAGCTATAGATGCAGTTTCAGTATTATGGACCAAGGAAACAATACTTAACAAGAACATCAAAACAAAAGTTGCAACAAACACAAGAAGCATATCGAAGAGTAAAAGTAACACCATTGATTTGTCTACGGCTAGAACAATACCTATAGCGAAAACAATACAGTTCTCTACAAAGCAGTTCTCTATTCTTCGTCTAAGTTACACAACGGTACCTTCCTCGATGAAACCCTACTAACAGGATACAAACTATGACCATAAAGGTTTATCACCGCTTATCACCTGCCAAGAAAATCTGAGCACTGTACTTCAAATACAGAGAGTTGAAACACTCGCGGCCTTATCATTAGCACCTGTCATTCATAAATCCCAAACAGAAAAAGGAATTTTTGTTAATGTGTAGAAATCTTAAATTTTCTCTTATTGGATACAAAAATCCTAAGTTATCTCTTATTTGATACAAAAATCATTGAGAGCATTATTCTTACAAAGAAAAAATTGCAGTATTTTGTTTATACCCATGAACTATAAAATCCTACATGTTGTAATGTAAAACACTCTATAACAGGTTACATAAATTACTCCATGTACATCATCTAACATATATGAAGACTTCTCTATTAACAATCTTGACCAACTCTCCCTTTTTATACTTGACAACCTCTTAGAGGCAATTTATCGAACATAACATGTGCATTTCTTTTTAGGACAGAACTCATAAGTATTTGGTTATGGTTTAGCCCAGATTTTACTACCCTTATTACTCCACACAACAATCACAACATCCCCTTCATACATGAATTACAACACTTTATTATGGTCCAAAGTTTATGATGATTTTCTTGCATATTTATTTTAAGTTGTAGCACGAGAAATTAAATGTAATGGAAAGTGGAGTTTGTTTTCAGTTGCTGTGAGGGAAGATGTTGTTTGATGAAAATCCCAAGCAAAGAGATACAAACTTCTCTTTTAATTCAAACTGAATGTATTCAAAAGTTGAGTTTATTTCCAACCACACTTGAAAGTATTCAAAAGTAGTGTTTTGAAGGTATTTAAAATTTATGTTATTTTTTATAATTTTCCAGAATATTGTACTCCCTCTCTTCCACTAAAATCTCATTAAAAACAAAACAAAACAAATTTGTTCACCAAATGAGTCATTTTTTATATTCCTATCAGTATAAAAATGACACAATGAGAATGATTTTATGATATAAAGGGATTATTACCTGTACATTAGAACATCATCATGTTCAGAGAAATGTCACTGAAGAGCAAACACAAAACATAGAAACATGTGTTGCAATTAACCATAAAACAAACTTATTTCCCTTCATAGTTTTACATAAAAAAGAGTGCCTCAAATGGGTATGGGGTATTTTCCATTTGTCAGGTCACTACTTTTCATACTTATTTTCCCTTTTTTATGTATGTATGTTTAAAGTGGGGGAATTGTCTGAGATTTTCCAGTGGAAAGGAGAGGTTCCAAAAGGACTGCCTGACAGGAAAGAGGAAGAAAAACAACACTTGGGTGAGGAGCTTTCTGATGTGTTGTTGATAGACTCCACGGCACGCTTGCGTGAGGTGGTCGTCGCCCGGATCGTTTCTAGCACAGTTGTTGGGGGAATTGCTTGCAACACCTTAACCCCTCGTTTATACTTTAGACGGTAATCTTGGTATAATTGCTCGCGTTCGAAATCTGCGTTCAATGGACTCCAACGACACCTTGACCCCTCGCTTATATTGAAGCGGTAATCTCGGTACAATCGACGATTAATGCGGTAGAAGACGCTACACACAACTATGAATTGTTGTATGATAAGTCAAATTGAATCTCAACGAAATATCTAAGAATTACTAATTCTTAGGAATTCTTCAAAGAACCAAAAGTAGAGAATAAAATCACAAATATATTGAATAATAATAATGAATAATGTGTTTGATTACATCAACTTAGACCTCTATTTATACTACTCAAAACAATCCAAATTCTAATAGGAATTTATAAACTATAACCCTAATAGAAGTCAATTTGGAAAAGAATTCTAATTTAAAAAGAAATCCTAATTATAATAGAATTATAAAAATCTAAAAATCCTTGTCGCGTTTGGACTCTTCATGCCGCGTGAAGCTACTGAAATTCCCTCCTGACTTAGGACATTAACAAATTTATTTGCCACATAAATTCGAGATCAATTACAATAGGCCCATATGAAATTTGAGAAGTTTGAAACAAGTCAATGATTCCTTAATTGGCCCCTTTAATATTTTGATTTAGTTTCCCATGATGCCCACGTTTTAATGTTGAATATGCTAGGATTCGTGGCCCACTTTGCATGCTAATACAGATGAGAATGAAGGGTCCTTAACTTGCTGAATTTAAATAATTAAATCACCCACATGATATTAGTGATAAGACTTGAAAAAAATCCTCCTTCACTTAGAAATTATGTTAGGCCCACTTGATAGGATACTAAATTCCAAGATTGAATATTGCCCATAAAATCTATCCATGGATTGAATTGAATGGGCCAATTGGATCGGCCCAATAATGCTTGAATTGTACTTCTTTGAATAATCTTTAACTCAATTATTTAAAATTATTTGATGAACCACTGAGACTTGAATTAGGTTATTATCATTTGATGAGAGCTTGATCAGGATTGTATCAGTTGTTATATCTAATTAGCACCTGTGGTGTTGATTTGGGGAAAGTTGCTCTTAGGAAATTGGACCTTAATGCTAAAAAATACCCAATTATACATGCAACCACAATCTAAATACAAAAGATGAATACAGACAACATATTAACAAAACTTATGAGGGAAGAAAAACAAACCATTATGGCAAAATCGAATCAACACAAAATTTTAAAATTTCAAAAATCAATCATCGAAAAGGTGAGATTTGTAGTAATCCCCCAAAATTTCCATCAATCATCAAAAAAGTACTTACCAATTGAAAGTTTTACTAGGTTCTTACCAAAAGAAATCGCCACTTAGCAATCTCTGATTGCCATCGCCGTCGCTTAGCAAAAGATATCACCACTTGATCTGCACACGGGCGGAAGGCTTGCCCCGATCAGAACATGAACAGAGATTTTGGACAAAGAGGGGAATGAATGGTTTTTGGAAAGGTATACAGAGCAGAGGGTGTAATTTTGGAGGAGAGTAGGGAAGGAGACGGGACTTGAGTATAGTGTAGGTGAATTTTGATTTGGGCAGATTTTTATTTTTTTGTGTGAAATTAAATCTAAACCTTAGATTAAGTTAGATGAATTACGAAAAATCTGAGTTTTAATTGAGACCGCTGGATGTTGAACTAAAATTTTAATTAGTAATTTTATAAGTTGGATATATTATTAGTAATTAATAAAATGTTAAAAAATCTCATTTTTTATGAACTAAAATATAATAAATATGAGTTATAACATTACTAAAAATGGTTAATTTTAATATTAAAAAAATATTTGGTACAAAAAATATTAAAAAATAATAAAAACCAGTTCACTAGGTCAACTTAACCAACTTTACCGGCTACACCATCAGTTCGACCGGTGGTCAACTGATTCTGCTAGGTTTTGACCAAAAATAGGTTATTGGTCCAATTCGGATCAGAGTGTCGACTGTTTCAGTTTTTACCGGTTGAACTGATAGTTCAGTCCGGGTTTAACAATCATAGTTTTAAGTATTCAAAAGCACATTATTAACAATTCAAAAGTTTTTCGATTATCATGATATTGTTACCAAGTTAGACAACCAATAAATTATTTAGTACTACTAATACCCTAATTACTCATTACTAATACTTTTTGAATTCAACTCCAAAAGTTAAATTCATACTTGAATTCTACTCGGATTTGAATCGCATTTAAAAAACTCGAATTTGAGTCTCTGTATACTAACTAATTTTATAATAGATATAATTATAAATTGAACTTATTATTTTACTTAGAAATTAAAAAATATATTTATTATTACACTTTACAAATATTAAATCAATATTAAAAATAATAATAATTAATTATTATAATTTTATTTAAATTTATATATATTATAAAAGAATGTATCGAATATCTACTCGAATACGTGTTAATAAAATATGTATCGAATCACAATCGAGAGTTTGAGTAGTTTGAATCTTGAACGAGTCGAGTATAACCTATAAATTATAATATAATTTTATTTAATTGTTGAAAATAAAAATTTTATTTTAAATAATAATTTTTATGTTATTTACAATACAAAATATAAGACTTTTTTGTTGAATAGATCACAAATGCTAGAGTAACACTTCTTTATTCTGCAATTTGTTTATTTAAATTTGTTCTTAGTTAATTTATGACATCCTAAAATTCAAATTATAATGTCAATTTATTTATTATTTTCAAATAATAATTTTATTTTAAAAATACTTCTTAAATAATATTAATATCAATATCAATGTAAAAGGGTAAAACGATGTCGTGGGTTAACAGTGGTGTGATACAAATTGTTTTTTTTCTCTTTCTTAAACAGTCCAAATCTGTCGTTTGCTTTTTCATTTCAAATAGAAAGACAAGTTCATTCTCTTTTGATTCTTCAATCGATCCCACCGCCTAGCTTCGCTCCCCTCCCATGTCCTTCATCACAAGTTCATGTCCATTTTCTCTCTCCTCTTTGTTCTCTCCTCTATCTCATACATCTATCTTCTGAAATTGATTTTCATTTTCTAGGGTAATTTTTTTCTTCTGCAGCTCTTTTTCAATTCGATAAGACATCTAATATCAGTTTGTTTATTTGTAATTTTTCACTTGGTTCATCCATTTGTGCTCAATCAAATTTGATTTTGATTATATGTGGTGATTTTGGTGCTCAATCAATTTTAATTTTGGATATATTCACCACATGTTTGATGTATTGTCCATCTGTTGCACTAACTTGTACATTATAGCTACAAATTTAATGTCAGCGTAACCCTCTCAATTTTAAATTTAAGTATAAACTTAATCCATTTCATTTGGATACTCTGAACCATGTTTTGGATTTGATTTGTCTAATGTGAACTTTTATTTGTAAAACTCTATATGCCCAAACCTAATTATGAAGCAGGCGTTTGGTTGAACATAAATTTGTAATTGTTTTAGCTTTTAAAATGAAAATATCTAATTCTTTGTTATTATATTATTCATTATACAACTTTAACATTCCTTAACATTATATACATCCAGAGAACTTGAATGGTGCATAACATGTACCTATTTGTTTAAATGCCAAAAAGAGGGTAGACGCCTATATTTTAACAAGTGTTGATAATTTTTCACTTTTATTTCTTCACAACCCTTAATTTTCTCATTAGCCTATCTGCAGTGGTTAAAGAACCTTATCTTTTATGGATTACAAACTATGTTTTACTAATTAAGCTTAATCTCTAATTGGAGTTGGGTCCAGTTTACAATTTATAAAGCCTTTCAAAAACAAAAGGTGAGGTGACTAATGTTTTTTAACATTTATAATTGCAAACTTCTTAAGTTAATTAACATATGGATTTTAATTTTGGAAAGAGGAGTAAGTTTTGGCAATATCTTGTTAGCAAATTAATGTGTATTCATGCTTTCCTCTTAAATGTTTCTTTTTAATTTTTGTTTACTAATCGAATTACTATAATGAATGAGTTGAGATTACAGTTGTTCTGTGAGACCCCGAATTTTATGAAATAAAAGTATTCAATTTTTTTTATTTTGGTAAATAGTTAAATTGATAAAAGTTTAAAGTTAAGGGTAATATGTGAAAATTTTTGCAAAGTAAGCAAGTTGATATAAAATATTTTTTTGTCGGGGAATATCCGTATGACGGTACAATCATTGGTGGACACCACAACGTAATTATTGTCGGATTGAGAAAACGACAAAAATATTTTTATAAAAATAACGGCGAAAGTTTTACCGTTAAAACCTGTTGAACTACCTCAGAGTAAAAGTAAAAAGACGATACGCATGGTTGCATAGTAGTAGCACAGTATTGATTATTAATGCTTATATGATAAGTCACTCGGTTTTGTTTTATTAGTATTATTAATGTAATAAAATGAAAAGCTTTTTATATAAAACATAATACTTTTATAAAGTTATTCTATAAATAGAATATATTATATTCTATTATATAGTGTTTTGCATAGTAAAATCTTTTATATATAAATGTAATAATACTTTTATAAAGTTATTCTATAAATATAATATATTATACTTTATTATGCATAGTGTTGCATAGTTCAGATAGTGTTTTGCATAGTAAAATCTTTTTATATAAAATGCGAGAATACTTTTATAAAGTTATTCGCTTTATTAGATTATAAATAGAATATATTATATTTTATTTAAAAGATTTTGCTTTAAATCTGGATCGTCCGATTAAAAGTAAATCAACTGGACCGTTCATGAATTAGTTACTATCTGATCCATTCTTCTTTAAATAGAAGCTCATTCCTTCATTATTTTCGAGGAATTCATCTTTGAAACTCTAGAGAGAGAAACTATAGAGAGAATTCTTCTTCTATAATCTTGAGCGTATTTCTTTAGAGTTTAAGAAAGCTTTGAGCGTAGTGCAAGTTTTCTTCGAGTATATCCTCGCCCTACTGTCGGAGTACTCTTCTTTATAAGGTAAGGGATATTATTTGTTGTACCTTTAAGGGATATTATTTGTTGAACTAGTAAGGGTATTATTTCTTTCGTATTCATGAAGAGAACTTCTGTTATTCCATTCTTTATTATTCTGTTGGAATAACCTGTAAACGTGGACTACCCTATACTTGGTGAAATTCTTCTGTTATTCCATTCTTTATTATTATGTTGGAATAACTTTGTATATGCAAAGTACCGCATACGTGGTGAAATTCTTCATTATTCCATTCTTTATTATTACATTGGAACATCCTCGCTTGCATGTAATTTACTTTGACTCGTTCCGCTTCTTTATTATTCTCGTTGGAATATCCTCGTTCATGCATGCGTTTTGGCGGACTGTGTTCCATTATTTATTATTCGCCGTAATATCCTCGTCGTGCATTTACGTAGGACTGGTTCCATTATTTATTATTCTCGTCTTAATATACTTGTCGTGCGTATGCTTACACCGGACCTGGTTCCATTATTTATTATTTTGTTAGGAATAACTGCGTCTGCAGTAGTTTATCGCACGCATGGTGAATCCTTCGTTATTCCATTCTTTATTATTCATTTGAATAACTGCCTATGTGGATTACAACATGCATGGTGAATGATCCTTTATATTCATTCCTTATTAAATTGTGGAAATAATCTGGTTACGTTGATTATGATGAGAGTCATAATAAAAGCATTGGACTGATGAAAATCTTGGGTATATGAAGTCTTAGTAAGTGTTATGATGAGTTAAGTTGGTTATTATGTGAAAACATGAATGTTTCTTAGAAATCACAAAGGGTTGAAAATTAGATTTTGGTAAAAATGGAACATGAAATTCAATTGACCATATCTCCTATTATATTTTGAATTTTTGAGTGTGGTCAAGTTCTAGAGTTAGATCTATGAGTTTTGTAGCATCTCCAAGTGGAATCACTGGAAAAGGTGTTGTAGATTTTCGTGTGGAAAGGAGTCAAAAGCTAGAAATTACCAAAATGATACTGTCCAGATTTTTAGAAGGGCTGTTTCAGCCACTTAATTTGTGAGAAAAATTTTGGCATTTTGTTACATGAAATTATATAGTATAAGGTACCTCTTGTCCAAAAATGAGCTCATTCCGACTTAAAATGAGCAAGTTATGACCATTTCAATATTTAGGTTTTTCCGACGAAAAACGTTATAACCGGAGTTCTATAACTCCGATGACCATGAAATTTAAACTAGAAGCTCACGTTAACATGTGTAAGATCCTGCCAATATTTGGGAATTTCTTGAGTTAAACTTGAGGTAGCTAATTTCTTAAGGAATTAATTAGAAATTAATTTTTGAAAAATAGTAAATGAATTTTAAAAATTCAGAGAAAAATATATGTTCATTATGGGACTATATTCTGCTAAATCCCAGAAAAGAAATATTTTTGGGACTGATTTGGTATTTTTCATAAAAATGATTTAGTTACGAACATATGAATTAAATATGTTATGTGAAGTAACAAAGTTGGAAAATATGATTTTATGGCTTGGAAATCCTATATAAGGTATATGCATATTTATCGATGATGTGGATTAATTATTGAGCTGAGTCTCCGCAATGAAATATTATTTTATGGATGTGATTTAATGAATATCCTTGGCCGTAGTGCATGGATGATTCGATGATGTGGTTTATTTATTAAGCTCAGTCTCAGCATTATTGGTTTTACAGTTGTATATCTTTGGCCTGTAGTGCAAAAATGGACTGTTGGTTATTGGTTTTACAATTGTATATCTTTGGCCTGTAGTGCAAAGATGAACTGTTTGTTATTGATTATACAGTTATATATCTTTGACCGTAGTGCAAAGATGAATTTTTGAGTATGATTATGAGCAGGAATTATGATTTGGTATAACCATGAGTTTTGATGTTTCAGGTGAAGATAGGTGATGAAAATTATCTTCGTCCTGGATGCGAAAAGGAAATTAAGAATCACAATTATGATTATGAGTTATTCATATAATTGTGGACATGAATTGTTGATTGATGTTACAGGGATAAAATATTATTGGTGAAATTTTAACATGGAGAAGATAATAGACCTGATGGTCTATTTGACTCTTTTAATGGATTGCTCATTCCGCTGCAACTATGGTTGAAAAGTTTTATCATCAACCATATGTTCTAAATCTCTGATTTATTATTGACAAAAGCTATTGATATTTAAATTATCTTTAGTCATGATATTCTTTACTGGGCTAGTTGTGCTCACCCTTTTGCTTCACAATTCCTTTCAGGTAATAAGAGTGTAAATTTGGTAGGCGGGGATTGGTGGAAATAGTGTGATGGTCCGAAACTGTCGAAGTTTCTCAATACATTATAAAATGGCATGACATGCAACAGATAATTGTATTGAGGACCTAAGATGTGTGTGACGTATTTTATACGTCACTTAATAATTGATTTTGGCGAACAACAATAAGGTGATGAGAACTTAATTTTGAAAGCATCAAAAAGTGCACCTCATTAGAATGAATATGATAGTAATCTTCTCATTCTTTTTTAGGGTCTTAAAATATTTGCTGCTGTATTTTATATGGCATTGTAACAATTTGAGTTGATATCTCATCTACGAGACAATCATTGTATTAAAACTCACGACTTATTTGTTGTCGTACTCGCCTTGAACGATTCAGCAATTGTATAAATGAAGTTTGTATTTAATTTTTATAGTGTGATATCTGGCGACTCAGAATGGGTCGTGTGGACCTATTTTGGGGGCGTCAAAGTTGGTATCAGAGCTTAGGGATATGGTCGCTGAAGGAGATATGAGTCTAGAACTAGCAGGGGAGGGACGAGTAATATACTTCGCTAGTGTGTGACTTACCTAAGCCAAAATTTTTACTTGATAAGTTGACAATTTGTGATATGTCAATTAACCTTTGTTTTGAAGATATATTCTAGAAAAATATCTAAAATACAGGAGATGAGCAATGGAAAAATCATGATATAGAGGATATAACAGGGAAGGTACAATCCGAAAAGAAAGCATGGTATTCTCATCTCTTCAAATACCAGGTACGTACATAAATTTCAAGGGCGAAATTTCATAAGGAGGGGAGATTGTGAGACCCCAAATTTTATGAAATAAAAGTATTCAATTTTTTTATTTTGGTAAATAGTTAAATTGATAAAAGTTTAAAGTTAAGCCTAATATGTGAAAATTTTTGCAAATTAAGCAAGTTGATATAAAATATTTTTTTGTCGGGGAATATCCGTACGACGGTACAATCATTGGTGGACACCACAACGTAATTATTGTCGGATTGAGAAAACGACAAAAATATTTTTATTATATTAACGGCTGAAGTTTTACCATTAAAACTGTTGAACTACTCAGTAGTAAAAGTACAGTAATATGCGTGGTTGCATAGTAGCACACGGTATTGATTATTAATGCTTACATGATAAGTCACTCATTTTTGTTTTATTAGTATTATTAATATAATAAAACAGAAAATCTTTTTATATAAAACAGAATACTTTTATAAAGTTATTCTATAAATAGAATATATTATATTCTATTATGCATAGTGTTTTGCATAGTAAAATCTTTTTATATAAAACAGAATACTTTTATAAAGTTATTCTATAAATATAATATATTATATTTTATTATGCATAGTGTTGCATAGTGCCTGCATAGTGTTTGGCATTGTAAAATCTTTTTATATAAAACAGAATACTTTTATAAAGTTATTCGTTTTATTAGATTATAAATAGAATATATTATATTTTATTTAAAAGATTTTGCTTTAAATCTGGACCGTCCGATTAAAAGCAAATCAATCTGGACCGTTAATGAATTAGTTACTATGCAGTCCATTCTTCTTTAAATAGAAGCTCATTCCTTCATTATTTCTGAGGAATTCACTGAAACTCTAGAGAGAGAAACTATAGAGAGAATTTTTCTTCTATAATCTTGAGCGTATTTCTTTAGAGTTTAAGAAAGCTTTGAGCGTAGTGCAAGTTTTCTTTGAGTATATCCTCGCCCTACTGTCGGAGTACTCTTCTTTATACGGTAAGGGATATTATTTGTTGTACCTGTAAGGGATATTATTTGTTGAACTAGTAAGGGGTATTATTTCTTTCGTATTCATGAAGAGAACTTCTGTTATTCCATTCTTTATTATTCTGTTGGAATAACCTGTATACGTGGACTACCCTATACTTGGTGAAATTCTTCTGTTATTCCATTCTTTATTATTATGTTGGAATAACCTGTATATGTGAAGTACCGCATACATGGTGAAATTCTTCTATTATTCCATTCTTTATTATTCTGTTGGAACATCACCGCTTGGTGCGTAATTTTGCCTCGATTCGGTTCCGTTCTTTATTATTCTCGTTTAATATCATATGCGTGCGCTTCTGTTGGACCTGGTTCCATTATTTATTATTCGCCGTAAGAATATCCCGTCTGCAATGCATTTACGCCGGACTTGGTTCCATTATTTATTATTCTCGTCTCGAATATCCGTACATGCGTTTCTGTTGGGACCGATTCCATTATTTATTATTTTGTTGGGAATAACATGTCTGTGCAGTCTATCGCACGCATGGTGAATCCTTCTGTTATTCCATTCTTTATTATTCTGTTGGAATAACCTGTCTATGTGGATTACAACATGCATGGTGAATGATCCTTTATATTCATTCCTTATTAAATTGTGGAAATAATCTGGTTACGTTGATTATGATGAGAGTCATAATAAAAGCATTAGACTGATGAAAATCATGGGTATATGAAGTATTAGTAAGTGTTATGATGAGTTAAGTTGGTTATTATGTGAAAACATGAAAGTTTCTTAGGGTTGAAAATCAGATTTTGGTGAAAATGGAACATGAAATTCAATTGACCATATCTCCTATTATATTTTGAATTTTTGAGTGTGATCAAGTTCTAGAGTTAGATCTATGAGTTTGGTAGCATCTCCGAGTGGAATTACTGGAAAAGGTGTTGTAGATTTTCGTGTGGACTGATTTTAGCAAAGGAGTCAAAAGCTAGAAATTACCAAAATGCTACTGTCCAGATTTTTAGAAGGGCTGTTTCAGCCACTTAATTTGTGAGAAAAATTTCGGCCTTTTTGGACATGAAATTATATAGTATAAGGTACCTCCTGTCCAAAAATGAGCTCATTTCGACTTAAAATGAGCAAGTTATGACCATTTCAATATTTAGGTTTTTCCGACGAAAAACGCTATAACCGAAGTTCTATAACTTCGATGGCCATGAAATTTAAATTAGAAGCTCACGTTAACATGTGTAAGATCCTATCAAGACTTGGGGATTTCTTGAGTTAAACTTGAGGTAGCTAATTTCTTAAGGAATTAATTAGAAATTGATTTTTGAAAAATAGTAAATGAATTTTAAAAATTCCGAGAAAAATATATGTTCATTATGGGACTATATTCTGCTAAATCCCAGAAAAGAAATATTTTTGGGACTGATTTGGTATTTTTCATAAAAATAATTTAGTTACGAACATATGAGTTAAATATGTTATGTGAAGTAACAAAGTTGGAAAATATGATTTTATGGCTTGAAAATCCTATATAAGGTATATGCATATTTATCGATGATGTGGATTAATTATTGAGCTGAGTCTCAGCAATGAAATATTAATTCATGGATGTGATTTAATGAATATCCTTGGTCATAGTGCAGGGATGATTCGATGATGTTGTTTATTTATTAAGCTGAGTCTCAGCATTATTGGTTTTACATTTGTATATCTTTGGCCTGTAGTGCAATGATGGACTGTTAGTTATTGGTTTTACAATTGTATATATTTGGCATGTAGTGCAAAGATGAACTATTTGTTATTGAATATACAGTTGTATATCTTTGACCGTAGTAAAAAGATGAATTTGTGAGTATGATTATGAGCAGGAATTGTGATTTGGTATAACCATGAGTTTTGATGTTTCAGGTGAAGATAGGTGATGAAAATTATCTTCATCCTGGGTGCGAAAAGGAAATTCAGAATCACAATTATGATTATGAGTTATTCATATAATTGTGGACAGGAATTGTTGACTGATGTTACAGGGATAAAACATTATTGGTGGACTTTTAACATGGAGAAGATAATAGACCTGATGGTTTATTTGACTCTTTTAATGGATTGCTCGTTCCGCTGCAACTATGTTTGAAAAGTTTTATCATCTACCATATATTCTAAATCTCTGATTTATTATTGACAAAAGCTATTGATATTTAAATTATCTTTAGTTATGATATTCTTTACTGGGCTAGTTGTGCTCACCCTTTTGCTTCACAATTCCTTTCAGGTAATAAGAGTGTAGCTGGGTCGAGCGGGGATAACAAGGAAATAGTGTGATGGTCCGAGACTGTCGAAGTTTCTCAATACATTATAAAATGGCATGAAATGCAACATATAATTGTATTGAGGACCTAAGATGTGTGTGTCGTATTTTATACGTCACTTAATAATTGATTTTGGCGAACAACAATAAGGTGATGAGAACCCGACTTTGAAAGCGTCAAAAAGTGCACCTCATTAGAATGAATATGATAGTAATCTTCTCGTTCTTCTTTGGGGTCTTAAAATATTTGTTGCTGTATTTTATATGGCATTATAACAATTTGAGTTGGATACTGTCTATGAGATAATATTGTATTAAAGCTCACAGCTTATCTGTTGTCGTACTCTGCCCGACAGTTCAACAGTTGTATAAATAAAGTTTTTATTTGATTTTTATAGTGCGATATCTGGCGACTCAGAATGGGTCGTGTGGACCTATTTTGGGGGCGTCACAGTTGGTATCAGAGCTTAGGGATATGGTCACTGGCGGAGATATGAGTCTAGAACTAGGAGGGGAGAGACGAGTAATATACTTCGCTAGTGTGTGACTTACTTAAGCCAAAATTTTTACTTGATAAGTTGACAATTTGTGATATGTCAATTAACCTTTGTTTTGAAGATATATTCTAGAATGATATCTGAAATACAGGAGATGAGCAATGGAAAAATAATGATATAGAGGGTATAACTGGGAAGGTACAATCCGAAAAGAAAGCAAGGTATTCTCATCTCTTCGAATACCAGGTACGTACATAAATTTCAATGGCGAAATTTCAAAAGCAGGGGAGATTGTGAGACCCCGAATTTTATGAAATAAAAGTATTCAATTTTTTTTATTTTGGTAAATAGTTAAATTGATAAAAGTTTAAAGTTAAGGGTAATATGTGAAAATTTTTGCAAAGTAAGCAAGTTGATATAAAATATTTTTTTGTCAGGGAATATTCGTACGACGGTATAATCATTGGTGGACACCACAACGTAATTATTGTCGGATTGAGAAAACGACAAAAATGTTTTTATAAAAATAACGACGAAAGTTTTACCGTTAAAACTGTTGAACTACTCGGTAGTAAAAGTATAGTAATACGCGTGGTTGCATAGTAGCACACGATATTGATTATTAATGCTTACATGATAAGTCAATCAGTTTTGTTTTATTAGTATTATTAATGTAATAAAACAGAAAGTTTTTTATATAAAACAGAATACTTTTATAAAGTTATTCTATAAATAGAATATATTATATTCTATTATGCATAGTGTTTTGCATAGTAAAATCTTTTTATATAAAACAGAATACTTTTATAAAGTTATTCTATAAATATAATATATTATATTTTATTATGCATAGTGTTGCATAGTGCCTTCATAGTGTTTTGCATAGTAAAATCTTTTTATATAAAACAGAATACTTTTATAAAGTTATTCGTTTTATTAGATTATAAATAAAATATATTATATTTTATTTAAAAGATTTTGCTTTAAATCTGGACCGTCCGATTAAAAGTAAATCAATCTGGACCATTCATGAATTAGTTACTATGCAGTCCATTCTTGTATAAATAGAAGCTCATTCCTTCATTATTTCTGAGGAATTCACTGAAACTCTAGAGAGAGAAACTATAGAGAGAATTCTTCTTCTATAATCTTGAGCATATTTCTTTAGAGTTTAAGAAAGCTTTGAGCGTAGTGCAAGTTTTCTTCGAGTATATCCTCGCCCTACCGTCGGAGTACTCTTCTTTATAAGGTAAGGGATATTATTTGTTGTACCTGTAAGGGATATTATTTTTTATACTAGTAAGGGGTATTATTTCTTTCTAATTCATGTAGAGAACTTCTGTTATATCATTCTTTATTATTCTATTGGAATAACCTATATACGTGGACTACCCTATACTTGGTGAAATTCTTCTGTTATTCCATCTTTATTATTATGTTGGAATAACCTGTATATGCGATGTACCGCATACATGGTGAAATTCTTCTATTATTCCATTCTTTATTATTTTGTTGGAACATCCTGTCTGTAAGACCCCAGCTTTTTAATAAAGATGAATTTTTTCTATAAATATTATTTTTGAATATTATGGAATAAATTTGATATAATGTTATAGTTGTGGGTAATATTTATAAATTTTGCAAAGTATGCAAGTTGTTATAAAATATTCGTTTGGTCTGGGAATATTCTTTTGTTAGGGAATATTCGCATACAATGGCTCAATCATTGGTGGACCCCATAATGTAATTATTGTCGGATTGAGAAACGACAAAAAATATTTTATAAAAATAACTACGGAGGTGTTACCGTTAAAACTGTTGAACTACCCGGTGGTAAAAGTAAAAGAATGTCTGGCGAGTTGCATAAGTAGACACTACACAGTATTGATTATTGATGCTTACGTGAGAAGTCACTCAATTTATGCTCAATTATTGCTACAAAGAATCACGCATCATATCTCTTATATTATTGATTCAATTATTGTCACAAGATCATCCGTATAATATGTTATAGTATTAAATCAATAATTGAGACGACAAGTTATAAATGATTAATAATTGTTGAAAGATTAAATTTGTGTTGATGAAAAAAAAAAATGATTTGTGGTAAGTTTGATTATTTTATGGGGGCTCATATATATCATCATCTAAGAGTCCTTAAATCAATAGTAATTACCCTTGTGAATAGTATTTACCTTCGTCGATAGTATTTACCTTCGTTAATAGTAATTACCTTTACCAGACGTCGAACCACTTGTCGTTTCACATTACAAAAGCGCCGAACCACTTGTCGTTTCACATTACAAAGCGCCAAACCAAATGTCAAGCCACTTGCCTTTTCACACTAAGCAGTGCTAAGCTAGAAATCTTCTATAAATAGAGGCCTAGGGCTTCATTATTTTCACTTAATTCCTTCAAGCTATAGAGAGAGAAAGTATAGAGAGAATAAGAGAGAAAGAAGAAGAGTATTTTGTTACTACACTGCTGCAAAGATTCAATCTCCTACCAAATGTAAGGGGTGTTATTCTTTCTTATTCATAGAAGAGAACTGTTGTTATTCCATTGCTTATTATTCTATTGGAATAACTTTGTATAAGTGGTTTACCCTATACTTGGTGACATTCTTCTATTATTCTCATTGGAACATCCATGCGTGTGTTTTACACCGGACTGGTTAAAATCTTTATTATTATTCTGCATTGGAACATCCCGTCGTGTGTTTTACACAGGACGTTAAAATCTTTATTATTCTGTTGGAACATCACGTCACGTGTGTTTTACAGGACCGGTTAAAATCTTTATTATTACATTGGAATATCCTATCGCGTGTTTTACACCGGATCCGGTTCCATCTTTATTATTCTGTTGGAACATCCCGCTTGTGTGAATTTCACCGACATTCGGTTCCGTTATTTATTATTACATTGGAATAACACATGCATGCGGTCTATCGCATGCATGGTGATTTCTTTTGTTATTCCATTCTTTATTATACCCAAATTGGTTAAAACTTTGACTTCTATACTCCATGAAATTAGTAGAATATCCTTGATATTTGCGTTTCATCCAAAGATCTTTTCATGGAAATATTCTTCCGATCATTCTTGAATTTTACTCTACAAAACAAAGATCATGTTGACAATTTGGGACGTTAATAATTCACGGATAAAATAATTCTTGAACTTGTTTTATTGAATTCTTATATCATTGTCATCATCCTCATGTTTATATTTTTTGAAAGTCATACGCTTTTGTAGTGCATAGATGGACTTGGTATGATTATGACAAGAGACTATTCGGTGTAATCATGACCATAATGTTACAAATGATGTGATAAAAATCCTCAATTGGTCAGTAGTGCATTGATGGACGATTGTTGGCATGATCATGACCATTAATGAATACACAAATATTCTTGGCCCGTGAGTGCATGAATAATTGTGGTCATTGATACTAAAGAATATCCTCGTCAGTAGTGCGAGTGGGTGATTCGATGATGTGAAATATTTATTAAAGTCGAGTCTCATTTATAAATGATGATGGAAAACCTTTTAAAACCTAAAAGATAGTAGACTTTATTTTCTACTTGACTCTTTTAATGGATTGCATATTCATTGCAGCTTAAACCGGTTTATCTATTGTATTTTATCGGTTTAACATTATTCAAGACTATTGATAATTTATTTCGCATTATCTTAGTCATAATATTTCTTCTTTGGGCTAGTTGAGCTCACCCTTTCTTTCACCGTTTTCTTGAGTGAAATGATAATATAGCCGAGACGCGAGTCGGGAAACGAGTGATGGTCCGAAAGATAGCATTAGTAGTCCTCACTATATTCGTAAAATAATGTGATAATAAATCGTAATGAGGACTTTTTATTTGAGTTTGTATAATATCTAGTAGACGATATTTGTATTTAAACTCACGATTTATGTCGTATTGTACACAGCGCTTATGTTAATAAGTTGTTTTTAAATCTCGTACCATGTAAGTGTCACCCAAGATGGGTGATGTATACCTAATTTTGGGGCGCCACGGTTGGTATCGAGCTTAGGATATGATCCTCGCTAAGATGTGAGAATAGTACTAGGAGGGGAGAGACGGGGAATACCTTCGCTAGTATGACCTACCTAAGTTTATGTGATATTTTATTGGTTGGTCAGAAGATAGGGATAATTTGTTACATGTCAATTAACCTTTTATTTTGTGGCAGTATCTGAAAATGACATCTGAGAATGTTGAGAATAGCAATGGAGCGCAGGCGATTGTTGATTCACCACATATCAATAATCAGGATAATGTGCATCAGGAAGGCGACAATCCTCATGCAAAAACAACAACACCGACCAAATGACGAATGATCAAATGTTCAGAGGCCTTATGCAATTTATGCAACAAAGAAAGAGAGCAACTCGTCCAAAACGTAGGTGGAAACACGGAAACTCTCTTGGTGTCACCGCTAAACAATTTAAGGAGCTGGGACCAACGGGAGTTTAAGGAGAGCCAAAACCACTTGGCGGAAGCATGGATAAAGCAGATTACCAAGATATTTGATGTCTTGGGATGCTCCGAGAGCAAAAGGTTCCCTTCTTGCCGCCTTTTATGTTCTTGTGGAGAGGCGGACATTGGTGGGGAATCAGAAAGCGTACTCAACCAATTTGTCATGAAGATATCTTGGGAGAAGTTCCAGAGTCGTTTCAACGACAAATACTTTCCTGAAAGTATTCGCCACATGAAGGAGGTGGAGTTTATCAAGTTGGAACAAAACAATATGACCAGGTGTCGCAATACGAGGCAAAATTTATGAGTTATCACTTATTTCGGCCCCACTGGTGGATAATGAAGAGAGAATGGCATAAATGTTTTTAAGAGGTTTGAAGTCGGAGATACGTCAACATCTTATTTCTCATAAACTTTGTTTGTATTCAGATGTTGTAAATAGGGCTCAGTTAGTGGAGCGCGATAATGAGTCAACGCAACTAAAAGAGAGCGGTTTGCAAAATTATAATACCGGCGAGAATAGTCATCGAGGCGGTGACAACAAGCGTGGAGGGAATCAATGAGCCGGATATGGTAACCACTTCCGGTGGTAATCGAGGCCAAAACAATAAGAATGGACATTTCAAGAAAAGGAGATTCAACAATGATGGAAAGACGTCAAAGACCAAAGACCCATTGTTAAGGAAGGAGAAAGACCACCTATCATATGCTTCAAATGCGAGGAGAGGGACACATCGATCAAAGCGCATCATGCCGAGTCCAAAGCATGTTATAATTGTGGAAGAGAAGGTCACTTAGCTCGATTTTTATCGTTTGCCATCAAGACAAATTCACTAGGATGGAGGCACCAAAGGCCATCCCGAGAAAATTCAAACCCGTAGTGCAAGGAGAGCATTTGTTGTGACCTCCCAAAGAGCAAGGAATCGAATGAGGTCATCACGGGTAAGCTTATCATAAACTCTAATGAAGTCTATACTTTATTTGATCACGGTTCTACCCATTCTTTTATTTCTCCTACTTGCGCTCATCGATTAAATTTGACTCGGAGAAATTAGACTTTGACTTATCTGTGGAAACTCCATTGGGAGAAACCTTCATTACATCCTTCGTTTATAAGTCTTGTTTGGTTCAAATCGGTACCCTCACATTACCCGTCGATCTTATCTCATTAAAAATACTTGCATTTGACGTGATTCTAGGGATTGATTGGTTAACTACTTATCATGCAAAAATTGATTGTTTTCGTAAGGTTGTTAGCTTTCATATTCCTAATCAACCTATTATGCTAATTCAAACGACCAAACCATTAAAATCAATCACGGTCATCTCAAGCCATAAAGCTATTCGTTTATTGAAAAGCGGATGTCAAGCTTTCTTAGCTCATGTCATGATTTAAATAAAAATACGCCGATTTTAAACGATATTCCTATTGTTAATAAATTTCCGACGTATTCCCCAAGAACTTCTGGCCTACCCCGAGCGTGAAATTGAATTTTGTATCGACCTTGAACGTTAAGACAAAACCTATTTCCAAAGCCCCATATCGAATGGCTCCTATTGAACTTCGTGGAGTTAAAGACCCAACCTGCAGAATTGTTAGACATTGGCTTTATTCGGCCCTAGTACTTCTCCTTGGGGTGCTCTGTTCTATTCGTGAAGAAGAAAGATGGGAGTATGCGACTTTGTATTGATTATCGGGAGTTGAATCACGTCACCATCAAAAATAGGTATCCATTACCACGTATTGATGACCTGTTTGACCGATTGCAAGGAGCCAAATTCTTTTCAAAGATTGATCTTTGTTAGGATATCACCAATTGAAGATTAGAGCCAATGACATTCCAAAGACGGCCGAACTCTAAGACGGGCATTATGAATTCCTAGTCATGTCCTTTTGGATTGACTAATGCTCCCCGCCGCCTTCATGGATATGATGAACCGAGTATTCAAGGAATATTTAGATCACTTTGTGGTCTTCTTTATTGATGACATCCTTATTTATTCCAAAATCCGTGAAGATCATGAGCAACACTTGAGGCTGACACTCCAAAAGCTTCGTGAATATAAGCTTTATGCCAAGTTGAAGAAATGCGAGTTCTAGCTTGAAGAAGTAGCATTCCTTGGGCACGTGGTATCAAGTCATGGAATATCCGTTGACCCAAAGAAAGATTGAAGCTATTCAAAGTCGGGAACAACCTAAATCGATGATCAAGCACGTAGCTTTCTCGGTTTATTTGGTTATTATCGGAGATTCGTGGAAGGATTTTCTCGAATCGCTATTCCATCGACTCGGTGACTCGGAAAGATACAAAGTTCGGTTGGAGCGAAGAATGTGAGAAGAGTTTTCAAGAACTCAAGAGGAGACTTATTTCAAAGACTGTTACGACAATACCATCCGGCTCGGAGGATTTGTCATCTCTGATGATGCTTGAGGCAAAGGGTTGGGATGTGTTCTCATGCAACATGGAAAAGTAATAGTTTATGCCTCGCGACAACTCAAAGAATATGAGAGGAATTATCCTACTCATGATCTAGAGTTACCGTTGTTATCTTTTGACTTAAAATTTGGAGGCATTACTTGTATGGGGAGAAAGTGGAGATCTTTACGGATCATAAAAGCCTCAAATATTTCTTCACTCAAAAGGAACTCAACATGCGACAACGACGTTGGCTTGAACATTGAAAGATTATGATCATACCATCCAATACCATCCCGGAAAAGCGAACGTGGTAGCCGACGATTGAGTAGAAAATCATATGCAAGTACGAGTGCGATATTGTCAACATAGAGGCCCATTTTGTGTGACTTGCAAAGGATGGAGATAGAATTAAAGACTCGAGGACGCGTGTGATGATAGCGAGTATCTGAGTAGAACCGACTTTAATTGATAAAGTTAAAGTCGCTCAAGCTACATGCACTGGAGTCGATGCGTATGAGGAAGAAAGTGCAAGAAGGTTCTACAGGAAGCAAGAATCGATGAAGAAGGAATACTTGAGTCAACTCTGGACTTTGTGTTCCTAACGACCACGATTTAAAGTATAATATCATGATGGAGGCACACAACACACCATTTGCAATCCATCTCAGGGAGTACCAAAATGTATCATGATATTCGTCATACATTTTGGTGGAGCAATATGAAGAGAGAGATATTTATTTATCTCAAGGTGTCTAACTTGTCAACGAAGTTAAAGCGGAGCATCAAGTACCAAAAGGTCCATTGCAACCACTTGAAATTCCGAATGGAAGTGGGAGCACATTACCATGGATTTCGTTCACACGGTCTTCCTAAGGTTTCTCAAGGCATTGATGCGATTTGGGTCATTGTTGATAGGTTGACCAAGTCTCGCTCATTTCTTACCGACACGAGAAACTTATACACTTGAACGTCTTTTTCGTATGTACATAAACGAGATTTTAAGGCGCATGGTATGCTTGCAGTATCCATAGTTTCGATCGAGACCCAAGATTCACTTCACGATTTTGGGTTAGTTTGCAAAAAGCTATGGGCACAGATTTACGATTTAGCTTTCGGCATATCATCCTCGATTTTGACGGACGGACAATCGGAGAGGACTATTCAAACTCTTGAAGATCTATTAAGACTCGTGTCCTTGATTTCAAGGAGTTGGGACAAGTTCTTACCATTGGTGGAGTTTTCCCCACAACAATGCTTATCAAGCAAGTATTGGCATGGCTCCATTCAAGCGTTGTATGGAAGAAAGTGTCGTTCTCCAAAGATTTGGGATGAGGTGGGTGAAGCAACGTTGTTGGGGACCGGAGTTGTACGTATGACTACGGAAAAGATTCAAACGATCCGACAACGATAAAAACCTCATCGAAATCGATAAAAGAGTTATCTTGATCTTCATCGAAAGGACGTGGAATTCGATATAGGAGATCATGTGTTGTTAAGAGTTGCTCCATGGAAAGGAGTTACAAGATTTGGAAAGAGAGGAAAACTTAACCCTCGATTCATCTGGTCCATTTTAATCCTCGATCGAGTAGGAGCGTGGCCTATAGACTCGCTTTACTGCCAAATATGTCTCGTGTTCATAACGCGTTTTTCACATATCTATGTTACGTAAATATGTGAAAGACCCGAACCATATTATTGAGTTAGAAGCCAGGACGAAATAGCGGAAGATTTGACGTATGAAGAGGTTCTGCTCAAATTTTGGATAAGAAGGAACATATTCTACGCTCCAAGGTTATACCTCAAGTCAAAGTTTTTGTGGAGGAACCACGATGTTGAGGAAATGACTTGGGAGTTAGAATCGAAATGAAATCAAGGTATCCTTACCTCTTCGACATACCGTAACGCATTCTAATTTCGAGGGCAAAATTTCATAAGAAGGGGAGGTTGTAAGACCCCGACTTTTTAATAAAGATGAATTTTTTCTATAAATATTATTTTGAATATTATGGAATAAATTTGATATAATGTTATAGTTGTGGGTAATATTTATAAATTTTGCAAAAGTATGCAAGTTGTTATAAAATATTCGTTTGGTCTGGGGAATATTCTTTTTGTTAGGGAATATTCGTATACAATGGCTCAATCATTGGTGGACCCCATAATGTAATTATTGTCGGATTGAGAAAACGACAAAAATATTTTATAAAAATAACTACGGAGGTGTTACTGCCGTTAAAAGCATTGAACTACCCGGTGGTAAAAGTACAAAGAATGTCCAGTAGTTGCATAGTAGCACACTAAGATTGATTATTGATGCTTACGTGAGAAGTCACTCAAATTATGCTCAATTATTGCTACGAAGAATTGTTGCATCATATCTCTTATATTATTGATTCAATTATTGTCACAAAGATTATCATCGTATAATATGTTATAGTATTAAATCAATAATTGAGACGACAAGTTATAAATGATTAATAATTGTTGAAAGATTAAATTTGTGTTGATGAAAAAAAAATGATTTGTGGTAAGTTTGATTATTTTATGGGGGCTCATATGTCATCATCTAAGAGTCCCCTTCACAATAGTAATTACCCTTGTGAATAGTATTTACCTTCGTCAATAGTATTTACCTTCGTTAATAGTAATTACCTTTACCAGAGACGTCGAACCACTTGTCGTTTCACATTACAAAGCGTCGAACCACTTGTCGTTTCACATTACAAAGGTCAAACCAATAAAAGCCAGCCACTTGCCTTTTCACACGGCAGGTGCTAAGCTAGAAATCTTCTATAAATAGAGGCCTAGGGCTTCATTATTTTTCATTTAATTCATTCAAGCTATAGAGAGAGAAAGTATAGAGAGAATAAGAGAGAAAGAAGAAGAGTATTTTGTTACTACACCTTCATAAAGATTCAATCTCCTACCAAATGTAAGGGGTGTTATTCTTTCTTATTCATGAAGAGAACTGCATTGTTATTCCATTGCTTATTATTACATTGGAATAACTTTTGTATAAGTGGTTTACCCTATACTTGGTGACATTCTTCTATTATTCATTGGAACATCCACATCGTGTGTTTTACAGGACAGGACTGGTTCCGTCTTTATTATTATTCACATTGGAACATCACATGCATGTGTTTTTAGGACTGGTTAAAATCTTTATTATTCTGTTGGAACATCACATGCGTGTGTTTTACAGGACTGGTTTCTTTTTTATTATTCTCGTTGGAATATCCTATACGTGTGTTTTACACCGGACCGGTTCCATCTTTATTATTCTGTTGGAACATCCGCTTGTGTGTGAATTTCACGACACAGTTCCGTTATTTATTATTCATTGGAATAACTCGTCTGCATGCGGTCTATCGCATGCATGGTGATTTCTTTTGTTATTCCATTCTTTATTATACCTAGTTGGTTAAAACTTTGACTTCTATACTCCATGAAATTAGTAGAATATCCTTGATATTTGCGTTTCATCCAAAGATCTCTTTCATGGAAATATTCTTTGATCATTCTTGAATTTTACTCTACAAAAACAATGATCATGTTTACAATTTGACGTTAATAATTCTGGATAAAATAATTCTTGAACTTGTTTTATTGAATTCTTATATCATTGTCATCATCCTCATGTTTATATTTTTTTTGAAAGTCATCTGTGGCCTGTAGTGCATAGATGGACTTGGTATGATTATGACAAGAGACTATTCGGTGTAATCATGACCATAATGTTACAAATGATGTGATAAAAATCCTCAGTGGCCGTAGTGCATTGATGGACAGTTGTTGGCATGATCATGACCATTAATGAATACACAAATATTCTTGGCCCGTAGTGCATGAATAATTGTGGTCGTGATACTAAAGAATATCCTTGGCCGTAGTGCAGGGGTGATTCGATGATGTGAAATATTTATTAAAGCTGAGTCTCAGCTATAAACAGTGATGGAAAACCTTTTAAAACCTAAAAGATAGTAGACTTTATTTTCTACTTAACTCTTTTAATGGATTTGATATTCCGCAGCAGATTAAATTTGGTTGTCTATTGTATTTTATCAGTTTAACATTATTGAAGACTATTGATAATTTATTCTGCATTATCTTAGTCATAATATTTCTTACTGGGCTAGTTGAGCTCACCCTTTCTTTCACTGTTCTCTTCAGGAAATGATAATATAAATTTGGGACGAGTCGGAAACAGTGATGGTCCTCAAGATAGCATTAGTAGTCCTCACTATTCTGTAAAATAGTGTGATAATAACTGTAATGAGGACTTTTTATTTGAGTTTGTATAATATCTAGTAGACGATATTTGTATTTAAACTCACAGTTTATGTCGTATTGTACCTACGCTTATGTTAATAAGTTGTTTTTAAATTACATACCATGTAAGTGTCGACCCAAGATGGGTGATGTATACCTAATTTTGGGGCGCCACACCGCTTGGCATCTTAATTTCACCCGATTCTGTTTTGTTCTTTATTATTTCATCAAAATATCATGTACATGCGTTTACACTAGACACGGTTCCATTATTTATTATTCTATCTAATAATATCACATGCGTGCGTTACGTGGGACACGGTTCCATTATTTATTATTTTGTTGGGAATAACCTGTCTGTGTAGTCTATCGCACGCATGGTGAATCCTTCTATTATTACATTCTTTATTATTCTGTTGGAATAACCAATCTATGTGGATTACCACATGCATGGTGAATAATCCTTTATATTCATTCCTTATTAAATTGTGGAAATAATCTGGTTACGTTGATTATGATGAGAGTCATAATAAAAGCATTGGACTGATGAAAATCATGGGTATATGAAGTATTAGTAAGTGTTATGATGAGTTAAGTTGGTTATTATGTAAAAACATGAAAGTTTCTTAGAAATCACAAAGGGTTGAAAATCAAATTTTGGTGAAAATGGAACATGAAATTCAATTGACCATATCTCCTATTATATTTTGAATTTTTGAGTGTGGTCAAGTTCTAGAGTTAGATCTATGAGTTTTGTAGCACCTCCAAGTGGAATCACTAGAAAAGGTGTTGTAGATTTTCGTGTGGACTGATTTTAGCAAAGGAGTCAAAAGTTGGAAATTACCAAAATGCTACTATCCAGATTTTTAGAAGGGTTGTTTCAGCCACTTAATTTGTGAGAAATATTCCGGCCTTTTGGGACATGAAAGTATATAGTATAAGGTACCTCATGTCCAAAAATGAGCTCATTCCGACTTAAAATGAACAAGTTATGACCATTTTAATATTTAGGTTTTTCCGACGAAAAACATTATAACCGGAGTTCTATAACTCCGATGACAATGAAATTTAAACTAGAAGCTCATGTTAACATGTGTAAGATCCTGCCAAGATTTGGGAATTTTTGGAGTTAAACTTGTGGTAGCTAATTTCTTAAGGAATTAATTAGAAATTGATTTTTGAAAAATAGTAAATGAATTTTAAAAATTCCGAGAAAAATATATGTTCATTATGGGACTATATTCTGCTAAATCCCAGAAAAGAAATATTTTTAAGACTGGTTTGGTATTTTTCATAAAAATGATTTAGTTACGAACATATGAGTTAAATATATTATGTGAAGTAACAAAGTTGGAAAATAGGATTTTATGGCTTGGAAATCCTATATAATGTATATGCATATTTTTGATGATGTGGATTAATTATTGAGCTGAGTCTCAGCAATGAAATATTAATTCATGGATGTGATTTAATGAATATCCTCGCAGTAGTAAAAGGTGGATGATTCGATGATGTGGTTTATTTATTAAGCTGAGTCTCAGCATTATTGGTTTTACAGTTGTATATCTTTGGCCTGTAGTGCAATGATGGACTGTTGGTTATTGGTTTTACAATTATATATCTTTGGCCTATAGTGCAAAGATGAAATATTTGTTATTGATTATACAGTTGTATATCTTTGACCGTAGTACAAAGATGAATTTGTGAGTATGATTATGAGCAGGAATTGTGATTTGGTATAACCATGAGTTTTGATGTTTCAGGTGAAGATAGGTGATGAAAATTATCTTCGTCTTGGGTGCGAAAAAGAAATTCAGAATCACAATTATGATTATGAGTTATTCATATAATTGTGGACAGGAATTGTTGATTGATGTTATAGGGATAAAACATTATTGGTGGACTTTTAACATGGAGAAGATAGTAGACCTGATGGTCTGTTTGACTCTTTTAATGGATTGCCCGTTCCGCTGCAACTATGGTTCAAAAGTTTTATCATCTACCATATGTTCTAAATCTTTGATTTATTATTGACAAAAGCTATTGATATTTAAATTATCTTTAGTCGTGATATTCTTTACTGGGCTAGTTGTGCTCACCCTTTTGCTTCACAATTCCTTTCAGGTAATAAGAGTGTAGCTGGGTATAGCGGGGATAACAGGGAAATAGTGTGATGGTCCGAGACTGTCGAAGTTTCTCAATACATTATAAAACGACATGACATGCAACAGATAATTGTATTGAGGACTTAAGATGTGTGTGTCATATTTTATACGTCACTTAATAATGATTTTGGCGAACAACAATAGGGTGATGAGAACCCGACTTTGAAAGCGTCAAAAGTGCACCTCATTAGAATGAATATGATAGTAATCTTCTCGTTCTTCTTTGGGGTCTTAAAATATTTGTTGTTGTATTTTATATGGCATTGTAACATTTTGAGTTGGATACTGTCTATGAGATAATATTGTATTAAAACTCATAGCTTATCTGTTGTCGTACTCCGCACGACAGTTCAACAGTTGTATAAATGAAGTTTGTATTTGATTTTTATAGTGTGATATCTGGCGACTCATAATGGGTCGTGTGGACCTATTTTGGGGGCGTCACATGTTCTGCTCTCCCCTTCATTGTCTCTCTGTCTCTTGTAAGTTGCGACGTAGAACCATTTTGTTATCTCTATAAAGTTCTTAAGTGATGTTTCTCATTTTTCAGGTTATTGGTTATTACAGACTGAGCAACCTTTATAGTTATATTTTGCTTAGTGTATGCTCTTTTTTGATACAATTACGTCTTTATTCTCATGTCGAAGTGTACATTGGAATGATGTCAGACACTTTGATGAGTGAATATGCATTACATGCAACACAAGTACATGCATAAAGTAAAATATCCTACAATTTTATTATTATTTAGAGAATATTTTTGTCATAATAGCAACTGCTAAAATAGAGTATGCATGTGCTCTCATCTCATCAGCATCGTATCAAGCTTTTTTTTTATTTATAATTGTAGTGACTTTAAAGGTCAATGTGACATACCCATATTCAACTGTGCTACAACATAGTCTCACGACTATAAACACACGATGATTTGAAACTAGAATAGAAATTAATCAAAACCGGGAAAAATTATATGGTTAGCTACAGTACAATTTCAGATCAAAGCTGATGTGAATGTGTATTTCTCTCAATCAGATATATACCTTCTTCTCTGCATTATGGAACTCTGTTTATCTCTATTTTTCTCGAATTAATTACTATTTTTCCCATCTTTGCACTAGAAGGGATCAACAATCTGGTGGATTGATGATTTTTTAAATAATGTGTAGAAAGTTCATTAACCCTCTCTCCTATTGTTTTTAATTGATCTGATGGGTTACTCCCTGCTCAACTTAGCTTTGGACTTTATGTTTTTGTTGAGTAGAACTTCAAGTACTCTCAATTTATGTTCTTTATCTTTTACAGATCTTATTCACTACATGCATGCTGGGTCGTAGTTCTTTGCAGTTCATTTAATTGGAGTGTACCAATATTTTTATTTTTGTAAATTGTGTAGAGGATTCCCAGTTTAACTTAAATATGTTTAAGCATCAACTTCAGTTTAAGCCTTTAATGTCATAATTCCCAACTTTTAGTTATTTTTTTGCAAGTTACTCAACATTAAAGCAATTGAAGTGCACTTAATTAATCATTTACTATTTAATTCATGGTGTTACAGATGGTTGTGAAAGGGATTGCTAAAGACTTCACCAATAATGAAAATATCAACTTCGAGGAAAATTGCCCCAATATACCCTCTCCGGTTTGAGTTTAAGGGTTTTGATATTACAACTTTTTATTCTATAAAATACTTTTTAAGTTTTGAGGTTTTGAGCACATAAGTTTCTTGGGTTTGTGTTATAGTACTCTTACTTGCTTACACTTGTTCACCAATTACCAAAAATAGATAGCAACATGATTTAGGAATTAGACTATTGATAATGATTATACTGACTACGTCTGCTTCTAGAGATTGAGAATGAGTGTCGAACAAAAGGTAAAAACTTGGAGATGTTAAAATTATTTTGGAACTGCATTATTGATAGTGATTACACTGGCTACATCCAAGTTCTGGTGGTATACTATGTCTTAGAATCTAAATTATCATCATTTGCTTTCTTGAAATACATTGGATTTGATTAATAGAATAACAATGTACGCATATATGTCAGATGTTTGGTTTTTGAAATCTTATTTCTGCATACCATTCATGTGTTTAATTAGCCACATAACTGGAAACATTAAAATTTAAAGCTTCATTTGCAACTTATAATTGAAACATTTAGATTTAAAACTCAATTGCAACACAACAATAGGGAGAACAATAGTTTCTAGATTATTACAAAGGGGCTAACTTCATAAACTTAAAAGTTTTTTAGAGTAATATTTTGTGATAGTTATATATTTTAACACCCCAGTCCCACATCGGAAGATAGGGGAAAAATTTGTCTGCATATAAGGAAATAAGTTACTACCAATAGTACCTTCAAATCATGAGCTTTTGGGTGAGACTGTGGTGGGCTAAGTTGACCCAAGAAGATACTATTGAGCCAGTAGTTTGAGGCCTTATTTTGATGGATTTGATTCGATTTGGACTTGAGATTTGACCCAAGATTTGTTCTCGACTCGAGATTTGACCCGGGTTGTTATATATGGTATTAGAGCTAACTCTTGAAAGCTCGGATCTGGTCATCCGATCAGGTTGCCGGAGGTGGGGACACGAAGGCTGGTGGTATTATCCCACAATGGAGAGATGGAGGTCCGAAGATGGGGACACGAAGCCAGCCGGTATTATCCCACAATGGCTAGAGAGGCAAAGATCTTTGGGCCTATGTGTGTGATCGGTTCTGACGGGGACGTCAGAAATTTAATTGGGGGAGTTTGTAACACCCCAGTCCCACGTCAGAAGATAGGTGAAAAATTTGTCTGCATATAAGGAAATAAGTTACTACCAATAGTACCTTCAAGTCATGACCTTTTGGGTGAGCCTGTGGTGGGCTAAGTTGACCCAAGAAGATACTATTGGGCCAGTAGTTTGAGGCCTTATTTTGATGGATTTAATTCGATTCGGACTTGGGATTTGACTCAAGATTTTTTCTGGACTCGGGATTTGACCCGGGTTGTTACATATATCGTCTCTCTATTTTCATTAATCTTTCTCTTTTGATTTAAGCCTACTATTTTGATATATTCTTATTGTTCTTGTCGTTTTGAATAGAATTTTGTTGTTTTCTTGCAGTATGAAGTTTATGAGCCATACCTTGATTTCTCTAAAATGACGATGAGGGCCAAACATGATGCAATTATGATTCATTCGAGCTTCTTGTTTTTCCCATTTTCTTATGTTAGTTACAAGTATCATTGATATTAAGTCCTTTTTAGAAGACCAAGATATAATACCAACTCTTGTAGTAGTCATGAGTATTTATATTTTGTGATGTCCTTGTATTGGTTATATTAGCTCTTTATGCATTTTATTTTTTGGTAATAATATAATTTATTTATTCTTTAATTGTGAAATATGTATTTCGTGTTATTTATATTCAACTGAAATGTAAAATCTAATATTTGGGTATAGAGGCTAATAAATGATTTAATACATATAAATTAATTAATAAAGGATTCCCTCTCACTAAATTGAATAAAAACTCATATATAATTAGTGATGGAAAATCTTTCCTTACTAAATAAATTTGTTTGTCACAATATTTGTGATGCGGACATTTATTCACAAATTAAAATTAGTTCTTTGCAATATATTCTTGATGAAGAAAATTATCCTTTCACTAAATAGTATTTTTCATTACAATATATAATTTGTGTTGAAAAAATCATTCATATTATATCATTCACAAAATATGTATAGTTACTAATTTAGCGAAAGATATCTATAGCGAGGAGCTCTAGTACTAGGAAAATGTGTGAAGGAAATATTCATTTACAATAAATCTCTTGTGAGTAATATATTATGATTTTCAAAGAATTTGTCTATCATTATATGCCTTTTTTCTTTTTGTAAATTAGAAAATATATCTATATGTGCTTAATTTTAATTTCAAAAATTATAATTGACAAAAAAATTAAAACTGGCCATTTATTTTGAGACATAGGGAATGAAATATTTGATTGATAAATTTGCATCTAAATAAATAATAATTTTAAAATACAAAATTATGCATTTTGGGAAGGAAAAAAAAGGCTGAAACATGCTTATTTGGTTTATCTTAATTTTGGGCAACAATTTACTAGTCGTCGTAAAAAAATTATACAAAATACGCAACGAAAAAAATTGTTGACAATGAATGTGACCCATATTAGGCAACGAAATATAGCAACAAAAATTTTTTCGTTGCCTACGATGAGGAGAAATCACATTGACAACAAAAAAATAAATAGGAGAGAGTTTTTTTTTTCGCTAACGAATTGGCAACGAAATTTGGCAACGACATATAAATTTCGTTACAAAAGATGAAAACCTTTCACAGACTTAAACAAATTACAAAGTTCGTTGCTAAACATGCATTTTTGGCAACGATTTTATAAGTCAATGCCCGAAAATTCGTTGCCGAATGTCCATTTTTTTTGTAGTGATTTCAACATTACTCTTAAAAGAACCTTTGAGTAAATAGTTATCGTACAATTCAATCATTCCACCATATAATGTCCCAATTAAATATAAGACATGGAATTACTATCAAGTCTTATTTTATTTAATTATATGTATTTCGATTCCCAAATGCACAACTCCGAATAAATGCAAATTAGAAACTACTTTCTAATTTATTTCTAATTTCATTTCACATTGGCCAAGGATTCTTGGGTTGTCATTTATCGAACCACATATGACATTTCTCTTCTTTTACTAGAAGTGATAGATTCTATATTGATCATTCATTATCTCCATATATAACTTATTACACCCAAACTTACCCTTTGATATACCCTAAGGGTCTTAAGGAATAAGACAAAATATAATTCATTATGCATAAGATACTGTGATGATCTCAAGTCTAAGGATCATTTGTACTACTATCACTACAAGAATTCCTATTGACAAGCAAGTAAAACTCTATTAGGTATTCCTTAGCGAGTCAAATTCAGTAAACTTATTCTCCAATAAACATCTACATACTTGCTTTAGTGTCTCCACACAAATGATTATGAGATCAATCATTCTCATCAAATGAGCAAGCAACTTATGTACCAATCTATCCTGATTCACTAATCCCCTTTTTAGTAATCCATTGATTGAGAATATTTTAATTTTAAGCTATCTAAGAATTTAGATCTCATTAGCATGATCTCATCATGATTTTAAAAGCATTGCTTAAAACTATGGATTTATCACATATTATTAAAACAACACCATGTAGATAATAAATGTCTTTAATAAATAATTCTTTTATTAATAAATAAATAAGATTTATTACAAAGTATATGTTTTATCATCATGCATGATTAGCTTGTATGCATACTACTTTCATTATCATCAACATGATTGGATTGTGTTCATACTACTTTCATAAACCCCTTAAAAAGTTTTTTCATGGAAGACTCTTGAGCATTATTCTGAAGAAGAAACTGAAGAGCAAGATAAGGGATGATGAGGGAGAACCCCTTAATATTCACAAAATGATGTTTCCAAAGCTGTTTGACAACTAGAAGAAAAACTCCATGGAGAATAAGAAACTAACGACATCTAGCAGCAGCAAGGGTATTTCAAAGAAGAGGAAGACAAGCACAGTAAAAAGTGAGTAATCTCAATCTGATGATGCTGCATCTCCAATGGCCACTCCTACAAAACCAACCGAGAAGAAAGCTAAGGTTGTGAAGAAGCCACCAGAGGTCCCACCAAGGAGTCCCTCTGTTGGTATAAAGGAATCTGAATCAGAAAAGGAAAAAGCACCTTCTGTTGCACTCCCAAAGAGAAGATGTGACACCCCCAAATTCAGGTAGTTGAAACTCGAATTCAGTGCTTCACGATACCATTTTTTTGAGCAGAATAATAATAATTTTGTCATAAATATCAAACTTAATTACATATCAGAGTTGTCTAAATCCCAGGTACGCGACCTTAAAACATTTCATTACATGATAGATAATAAATAACATCATCTTATTTAAGTCTAGCTATTACATAAGATAACACAAACTTATTCTGACAGCTTTTCTTTCCCTTTATTCCTGGCAGAGCCCTCTGGCTGGTCATACTTAACTGAAAATATTTAATTTAAGCAAGGATGAGCATTTAAGTGCCCAGCAAGTAATAACAATTACAAATATTAGCTGAAATGGTTAAATGTTTTCTTTGTACTACCCTTC
The DNA here is from genome assembly GCA_020205615.1 of Panax quinquefolius. Lineage (NCBI taxonomy): Eukaryota > Viridiplantae > Streptophyta > Magnoliopsida > Apiales > Araliaceae > Panax > Panax quinquefolius. The sequence continues at coordinate 107,726,727 of CM035153.1, forward strand.
TACAACAAATCAATGGTTGTGAAGTAATCTGAATTGATAATAATATCATAACAATTCTCTACCAAAATTTTTGAAACAACGTATGACTATAAATAGGGTTAAGGTGACATACTATGAACATTGTTCTCAATTTTCGAATAGGTTTAGCAGAACTTCATTCGCAAACCGTCATAACTTATGGGCACGGGGGGTGATCAGCCCGTTATGCCCTGTATTGATCAATACTACATGCAAGAACGATATTATCGTTCACTCTGTCCGCCTTGGGCGCAAAAAAGTTTTCCCTTGATCCGGATGTTCATACTTAGTCTGGAATCTGAACCAAAACAATTTGATTGGATACAAAAAGGTTTTATCATATTCAATAATATTTCTAAATCTATGTCTAGCTGGTCAAATAACTTAGACGACTTTTTTTTAACGTATACATACTGGGGACCAATAGGTATATATATATATATATATATATATATATATATATATATATATATATGTATCAACATGTGATTAAATACAATGATTATCCAAGCGGGGACACTTGTATAATCACATATAGAAATTAACGAACAGAATATATATATCTGATTTACCATATAGTATCATGTTGATAATCAATGATCGGATATAACATATATAACAATAGGATTAATAATCTGATACAATAATAATATAATTCTGAAACTTCTTACTCATGTCCATTGCATAAAGGAAATGCAAAGGTAGGATACTTGTCTGGTCTGCTGCTTACACAACTTAGTTATATCCTTAATTCAACAACCTATCATTTATAAGATTGTTCTATTGATTAGAATAACATATCATAACACATCATACTGTTATTTACAGTTAATACATAACCTAATCACATTGTCACATAGTTATATTAGTCATTAAGACACAAACAAACACTTATACAGTCAAACTATATAGGTTTGAATCAAATTCGGTAGTATTTTGGTGTACCGACGGCTTTATCGGGTAATTTTCGAGTTTAAAACTCTAATCTGTATTTCAAACATTATTCTGGATAATTAAATATCAATCATATTATTTATAAATGACTTATAATAATTTATAATTGATTATTATAATTTCTCATAATTTTCAAACTCTGGAATCATTATTAAATGATTTAAATATTAAATAATTCCATTATCATTAATATTTAAATAATATTAAAGTATTAATGCAACCCTTACCAAAATATCAAAGTTATTTTATAATAACTCAAATATTTTTAAAGTATTAATTATTACCCTTAAATGATTTCTAAAACATTTAAAATGATTTTTAAACGATTACCATTAATATTTAAATATTAAGGTATTATTTATTAAAATATTAAAAATAACTTAAAATAGTTTTAAACCACTTATATCCTTTTTAAATGATTTTAAATAAATAAAATTATTTTAATCTATTTATTTAATATTATTATTAAATAAATATAATATTATTAATATTAAATAATTAATAAAATTTATCTTAAAATATTAAAAGTTATATTTTATAACTTAAAATATCTTTAAACTCTTTATTTTCATTTAAAATGATTTTTATATTATTAAAATCATTTTAAACTAATTTATTTAATATAAAACTAATATCATTAATATTAAATAATTAATGAAATTTACATTAGAATATTGAAAGTTACATTTTATAACTTAAAATATTAGTAAATACCTTATTATAATTTAAAATAATTTTAATATAATAAAATCATTTTTAGTTGATTTATTTAATGCATTTATTAAATAAATTTAATATCAATAATATTCAAATAATTACTAATATTTATGGAAAATATGTCAAATTATTAAAAGTTAATTTTTATAACCTAAAATAATTTTTAAAACTAATTTTAGAATTTTTAGAATTTATTTAATATTTTTAAATGATTTTTAGAAATTTAATTAATTAAAATTAATAAATCATCGCTATAGCTTTTAGCTTACGTAAACAAATTTTAACTAATATAATAAAATACATATCATAATAATCATATCATATATCTGATAATTATATTTTCATTTAAATTAAATAATAAATCTTTTATTACAAAATTAATTTATTGTAAGAATATCATCTATAATGATCAATAATTCTTAAAAGAATTTATTTATAATTATTCATCTAATAAATAATTTTAATTATCACATATACACATATATACTTTACTTTGCACATATTCCCACCCTTATATATATAAAAAAATTATTCGCAAAATTTTTTATTGAAAATATTGGGTTATTACAGAAGAAAGATTAACCGGAAACTTCAAAGAACAAACCACAAGAATAAAGGAGGCTCTTCATCAAAAATAATTTATCTCAGTGATAATGATGAGGATGATGAACTTGAGTCTATGAGAGAAGACTTTAAAGGCAAAAATAGGATGATTTCTGACAGTTCCAAGAGTGAAAGCAAAAAGACTGCAACTTTCAATGAATCCAAGTCAGAAAAAGAAGATAAAGACAAAACTAAAGAAACTTTGATGTCTGAAGAGCAGGGAATGACTAGTGAGTCAGATAGCTCTGAGAAGAATAATGCAGAAGGAACAGATGATGAAAATCAGTTGCCAAAATCTACTGATGAATATGTTGAAATGACCCTGCATGAGTCTAGCTCAAAGTCAGAAAATGAAGAAATGGAGATAGACTCCAGCTCTGAAGATCAGGAATCAGCAGGCTATCAAGTTTCTTCTCCTGCAAGGGTACGAAGAAAATTAGTAGTGGAAGTCTTCGATGAGCCACAAGATGTGCTACCAGGAAGATGGATAAACCATGGAAATGAATGACTCAAAATAGTAACGATGGCTACAGAAGATCTGTTCAACAATTTTCAAGACATGAAGATAGATTGTACTATAGTATTGTACAATCCTGTAAACCATCTGATAAAATGGTTCTGCCCATGGATGCCCTGGCTAAAGGCTTACACTGCTAGAGATGAGAATTACATCAGCTAGTATTATTCACACTTTCCTAATTTGGAGCTGATCTCTCAAAACTTCCCAAGGGTCAAGATATTTCTCACCAAGCTGATCAAGAATTTCCCTCATTTCAGAGTCTACCGTCATGATGATAATATCAACATCCCCTACTATCTCTTAGAAAATTTAGATAATAAAAAGGCCACACCAAAGTCCACAATCGTAGAGGTCTCATACTCTGCGATTACAAGTGGTCAAGCTAACCCTGATTCCCAAACATCAAATCCCACCCTTAGTATTCCAAGCCTCAATCCTAGAATACCCTCTAATATACCCACTTCTCACTGCTTTTGAAAACATTTACAAAAATAAGAAACTCAAACCAACTACCTAAATTTCTCAAGATCCTAAGTTGTTGAAAAATTCTAAAGAATGGCTGAGAAATTTTCCTATATTACTGAGGAAGAAAAGAGCCTGCCAAAAGGAGACGATAGTGAGTTCCACAGGAAGCTTCAAGCAATCGTCTCAGATATATCCTGCAAGCTTCATCAAAGAGATCAGATCTATTTAGAATCTATCGAGCAACAGGGGAAAGAAGCTCTGCAATATCAGAAGAACAATGAAGAATATATTATGTCTCTCTCCGAGAAAATAGATACCCTCAACTAGTCTCTTTCCCAACAACTAGAGCTTAACCAGCAGGACCTTAAGATTGAAGTTGGAAATTTATCCTACCTGCTTGAATAGCTTATGACCAATGTCCAGCATCTCTCTCAAGTGATTGATGACAAAAAGGGGGAGAAAAATAGATGCTCAAAGAGACATAAGAAGGGACAAATGGAGATACATGAGAAGAGCCAAAAGAAGAAGAATGAAAAGATGAAGGCAAAGCAGAAAGAAGAGGACTCATCATCTGAGGGGGAGCCAAGAGAAGATGAAGCAATGAAGTCATCATCTAAGGGGGGAGTAGAAACTAGGAAAACAAGCAGATGAGTAGCAAAAACAGAAAGAATATCCAGAAGACATACAAGGTGAAAAAAAGAGGTACATCTCTAATTGTAATAGTATGTTCTGGATCCAGAATTTAAATTTGTTGTGGCATTTGTAATTAAATGCTCATTAATATCATTCGTATTACCTGTACTAATAATACAGTAGCTCACTATATCTTAAGATTTATTCATCTCATACATATGCATTTAGTATTTTTGTATCATCAAATAGGGGGAGATTATTAGGAATATACATGTGAATGTTATTCTTTTATTCATATAATTTGATGATGAAGATGATGAAGTTAATGAATGAATATGCAAATATGTCTACATTGATAAAAAGCTATAAAGTCGTTAATAGATGACATACAATATGGATAAGAACTTAGATTGAAATGATCAAATATGTTAGGTTGATCTAATGTAAATGAATAGTTTTGTAAAAGTCCTTCAATAAATCATAATGTACAAGGACTATGAATAGAAAGATAACACTTGTTAGGTTCATCTTATAAAGTGTAATAGATAGGCATGTCTCGATTGAAAGAGCACCGCATCGATCACTATATAATGCCGCCAAGAAAGTAAGATGTAATCGTAGACTACTCTCGAATCGTGAGAAGCCGCCTCATCGAGCGCTGTCGAGCTAAAAAACAAGAATCGTAGGCTTCACTCAAAATTGTGAAGTCTACAAGTCATCACCAATTAGAATCATAGTCTGCAGAACTAGAGCCAAAGTCGTAGTCAACAAATTGCTTATATAGCTATGGCATAATCATAGAGCACTCTACGATTCCCAACAGAAGTAATCCTAAAGTGTATACATAGATCTCATTCTCTGGTAAGAGCAATCAAGTTTCAGAATGGCAATCTACTTGAAGAATATCACAATGACCTGTAAGCAAATAGAAAATCAAAGCACCAACTCTATCAACAAGGCTGATTAAGAAGTGAAAAGCCATTCAGAAGGAGTCTCCAACAAGCGCTCATTAGAGGACAATGATCATAATGTTGGCTACAACGATCATAATGTCTGCAAATTAGCACCAAAGTCTAATAAAGAATCTACAGAGACAAGGGTAAACATACAAAGGACATATGAAGAGGATTGTATATGCTCAGCCTCACCATAAAGAATGATCAAGAGATCACATGACAGAAAGTTAAGGAAGCTGAGCATGATTAATCAAAAGAGACATACAGACCAAACTACGAAAATAGTCAACCAATCTATTAGTTCTTGAAGCAAAGCAAGACAAACATGATCGTAGAACAGACTGCAAGAGAAAACTACAAGATGGTACAACGTTGAGCACTCTCGGAATCATAAGGGATGTCAAGGTCTAGTCATCCTACGATTTCCAAAGATAAGTTACGCCCAAGTAATCGTAGAGTTCATAAAGGTCAACATCAGCATCGTAGAGGGCATTTGTGTGATGAGTGAGAATGAATCAACAATGAAAACTGACATTTGAACGTTGTGAATTGAGGATCCCGATATAATCTCCAAACATCCTTGATATAAATCGAGGAAACAAAAGAAAAGGGTGACTGTCTACAAGTCTGCTGAAAGTGATGTTGTCAGAAGTGTTAGGTGGTAAAGCAGGCTGATGTGTCAGACAAGTCAAAAAGGAGTTGTCACATCAACCTAGTATGTCTAAATCAAATATTTTAGAATATCTAAAGCATTAAATGCTCTAGAGAAAATCTCTTCAATAGAAGACTTCCAACGGCTATGTTCCAATGGGAATATAATAGATGAATTTATAAAGAGCTGAAGCTACAAAGAAGATAGATTAGTTGACTTCAGATGAAGTAAGTCATATAAAGCTTTACAGAGAAAAGGTCTCAATGAGAGTGAGACTACCACAGAAGAGTGAAGCATAACTAATGAGAGTCTTACAATGAAAAATCTGCACTTAATACAAAGGAGTATGATAACAAAGTGACATCTATACTGAGAGCCAAAAGGCCAAGAGGACAACAACTAGAGTGGCAGATCAGAAAGCAGATTACTTGAGCCACTCTACGTTTCATCATGAACACACTGAGATAAAGAAAATAAGATAATTTTCTAAATCTGTGCACAAGACAACCAGTGTTCAAGGACTGCTAAGTATCCAAAGAAGTCAAGCTGATATGCGAAGACTTAGCAGTAACTTAACGGTGATAATGTGCAATGTTGAATATCAGATGAATACAAGCATCAACAACAAAGAGAAACATCACCAAGGGATGAGTCAGACTGCTAAGTACCAATAAGATGTCAAGCTGACCATACATCTTAGTAGTCCATTAGATGTGATCAAATACTAATGTTGAATGCCCAATGATCATAAGAAGTTGTTAAGTACAAAAAGATGAACAAGTTGAATGTCATCTTAGCAACTCAACAACAACAAACAAACATCCAAGTAACTAAGGTCTGCAGGGTCCTTGTCTTAGTGACTAAACTAAAGTCAAGTATGCTGGGCTTGCAGAGTACCGAAGGGTACAAGAGATTCTAAGTCTGTTGAGCTTATTCTACAGTTTTCAAGGCTACTGGTCTTGGAAAGTTCTTAGTGAACTAGTGTTCCAAGGCTGCTGGTCTTGAAGGAGTCTTAGTGATTCAAAGTTGATCCAATCCTTTGTGGAATCCCTACTTGTTGAAGCAGAAGAGTGGATTTGGAGTATTTAGTCTCTGAACCACTTAAAACCTCTGGTGTCATTTAATTTATGTCATTTACTTTACGTCATTTAAATTCAGTACTATAATTGTTATATCTGCTTGCAACTAACTCAACCTTAGAACTGTGTTTAATGTTATACTCTTGAAGGGGATCTTAATCTATTCCGTTATGTATGAATTTATTTCTCTATTCATTATTTGTTAATCACTTAACAAGATAAAAGAAAACAAAGAAATTTTTTTAAAGGATCTATTCAACCCCCCTTCTAGATCTATTGTATACCCTTGGGAACTAACAGATTTTATTGGCCTTCCTTATTTCATGATGCACATGCCTATTATGTAGCTTGTGAGAGATGTCAAATGTTATGTAGTCTCACGTGACGAAGTATGATGCCCATTAATCCCATTTTAATAGTAAAAATCTTTGATGTGTGAGGGATAGATTTTATGGGACCCTTTCCTAACTCTTTTGGCAATCTTTATATTTTAGTAGCCGTCGACTATATGTCAAACTGGGTAGAGGCTATAGCGTGCAAACAAATGGCCACAAAGTGGTGGTTAAATTTTTAAAAGAAAACATTCTTACATGATTCGGTACACCCCGCACTATCATTAGTGAGGGGGGGGGTTGCACTTTTGCAATAAACTATTTAAAGATCAAATGAAGAAGAATGGAGTAATTCATAAAGTGTCAACCGCGTACCACCCTCAAACTAGTGGGCAAGCTGAAATTTCAAATAGGGAGATTAAACATATCTTAGAGAAGACAGTAAATCCTAACAGGAAGGATTGGTCAGTCTAACTAACAGATGCTTTGTGGGCATACCGTACTGCGTATAAGACTCCCATTGGAATGTCCCCTTACCGCTTAGTGTTTGGCAAGGCATGTCATCTGCCTGTTGAATTAGAACATAGAGCTTTTTGGGCTGTTAGACAATTGAATTTTAATTTTGACCAGGCGGGAAATCATAGAAAAATTCAAATTGTTGAGCTGGAAGAGATAAGGAATGATGTTTATGACTGTGCAAAATCATACAAGGAGAGAATGAAAAGGGTGCATGATCAAAAGATTCTTAGAAAATCCTTTCCCCCTGGCCAGAAAGTCCTTTTATATAATACTCGTTTGCATATATTCCAAGGTACATTGAAATCCAAATGGTCTGGTCCTTTCATAGTCCAATATGTGTATCCTCATGGGGCCATTGATATTCAGAATCCCAAAGATGGTACTGTGTTTAAAGTGAATGGCCATCGTTTAAAACCATTTTTGGAGTTGAAAAATCCAGAAGTTGAAGTTATGCTTTTGGAGGATCCCGTTTATCAGGATTGATTTTTTTTTTGAGGCCATGATTCATGTATGTTATTGTATATTTGGATTTATTATTTTTGCTTTTCTTTGTTCTATTTCTAACAAAAGTGCAGGATTATCTCTCCGAGCTTTAAATCTGGAATTTATTGAGCTGTCCATACGTACACACATTCATATTCAGATGATATCCTTCCTTTACTTATTTACTTATCTTTATACATTGCGGACAATGTAAGTTTTAAGTTGGGGGGTGGGATTTATTTGCCTTATTGTTCCATGCACTTCGCATACTTTGTTAGGATATGAGAAAATTATTTTATTTTCTTTAAAGAAAAAACATAAAAAAATATTAAAAAAATATTTAAATAATTTATGCAATGGTTCTTGAGCTGGTATTGAGTGTCCCTTTGTCTAGCTGATGCAATAACGATGACGCATTCGTCTTAATTCTTTACATATGCATGCTTAATTCTCATACTATCATTATTAAGAGAAATTTTTATGATCTCTAATCCTCATTTTATTTGAGCACATAAGATAACTAATGCATGACTAGATGGATGAGTGAGTATAACTTAAAAATTCTTGAAAAGCATAAATACGGAGACTGTTGTTCGTAATCCCGATCAATATATGCATGCAAGTATACACGGTCAACTAGTAATAAAAAGTAAGTAGAGTATTGTTCCTGCAAGGAATTACTAATAAAGCTTACCAAGAAATAACTTGTAACCAACTCAATCTTATTTAAACGATTGATTTGATATTTTATATTAAAACTATGTAATTAACTAATACTAACTACCCCTAGAATGAGATTAGATAATGAATACAATTTCACCTATCATTTCAATTGACACACTTCCTATTAAGCTAAATTAATTATACCGGATTGTTAGTTGAGAACACGAAAGTAAAATATAGCCATCTCTCGATGTACCATACCCATATCACACTAAATACACAAATGATAGAATGAATGTGAACACCCTAATTAACTAACCCACTATATCTCTATGTGAATTACAATTAAAAAGGGTTGAAGCTCAAGTTCTCAATTGACTATATGCGGTGCATAGGTATATCTCTATCCTAGGCACAAATCATGAATTCCATTATCATATAGAAGTCACAAACACTCGCTACTATGATCAGATCTAAACCCATAATCCGTCTCTTAATTTCATATGGATAATCACGGTAATTGATAGCTAGGAAATTAAGCAATTCAACACAAATCATAATAGACAATCCAATAACAATTAATAAGACTAACAAGGAAGTATATTAAAGTAAACTACACAACAAGATCCATAGTAATCTCAAAATAGAGATTAATTCATGAATGAACTAGAATTCATGATTCACAATTGATTATACATTGAAAGATACAAATAGAAGTAAAGAGAATTAGGGATTAAGAATAGCAAATCTCAGTTTCTTCTCTTGTTTCACTTCAGAACTTTCAAGGATCTTCAATTGCTTCAATCCCCAAATCTTAGCTAATATAGGGTTCTAATCTAATCTAATCTAATAAGGAAATTAAAGAAAAGAAAAGAGCATATGTAATCTAAAGGATCCCCAAGGGTGGAATGCTCTTTTACATACTGATATGTCTTCTATATATAAGCCCTAATTGACTCCTTGCCCAAGTTAGGCTCCAATTGCACTATTTAATGAAAAAGTCAACCCTGATCAGCTTTTAAAGTGGCGCAGCCACGCTGGAAATAGATTGGAGTTGGGCGCGCCCATACTCAAATAGCAGATAACATTTTCTTAGTCCAGGAAATGGCGCGACCACTCTCCAAATGCACTAAAAATTGGTGCGCCCATGCCATTTATTTTCTACTATAGTGTCCTATGGTAAAACAGCTATAACTTTTAATCCAAGAGGATTTATAGGGCCTGCCACCTATCAAATCGAAGATCTTGACAAGTTATACAACTTTCATTCTTTGAGGTTTGAGAAAAATGGACAGGAGAAGGTCAAAATTGGGTTGGAAGTAACTACTGTGCAAATGGCCACCCAAAACCTTGAACTTCAATGTCCGTTGGTACAAATGTCATAACTTTTGCATCCGAACTCCGGTTAGAATGATTCAAGATATTCCGAAAAGCTAAGAAGAAGCTTTACAATATAATCCAAGTTCCAAGCCAAGAACATGAAATGAATATGAAAGCCCAAACGATGTCCGGATTGCTTTTCCTTGCTTTTTCATACCAATAGTCGCTCACACGGTTCCCAAGCATAAAATCTACAAAATGAACACATAATGCATGAAAAGTAACTACAAAACATAATTTTAAGAAACTAATTCAAGTAATAGATATCGGATAAGTAGGTATAAAACTTACTTATCAAATACCCCCAAACTTAAACAGTTGTTTGTTCCCAAGCAACACAACATAATGCAATGCAATAAACTAAACAAAATGCCATCTAATCTAACATGCTAACGAATCCAAATATCAGCTAGATTGAAATTCACAAGAAATGCCTCAGAGAAACTACATAAATTTTAAACAAAGAATCCAACCAAGAACAAGGCCATAATGCATATTATTTTGCAAATCAGAACTTGTCATCACTGATGTAGTGTATGTGTGTGTGTGCTTAGCAACCATTAAACTTGCTACAGAACAAATACTTCACATAATATACTTCTTAGAGGGGAAAATATAGTTTTAACTCAAGAAAAATAGTAAACAAATTAAGTTCTAACAAGACTACGCAACAACTAAGCTAAGAGTCAACAAGGAGTTTATTTTGCTTTTATTCACTCACGAGGGTGATATTCGCACTTTCCCGCTTTTACACCTAACTGTGTAATGTCTAGTCCTCTTAGGCTTTTCAGTGATACCCCTTAGCGAGCTTTCAACCAATGACTCACAAACCGTCAGGCTTTAGGGCGCTAGGTGTAGAGACATCCCTTAGGGCGTACTTACTTAAGTATCAAAGGCCACAAAACTAAACTAGTCAAAGTATTTATTCATATAATATTTTTTTCTTTTTCTAGATTTTTTTAGCATGCATACCCAGTTAATTTCCCCAAACTTAAGCTTTTGCGCAATCCTAGTCTTTACTAACTATTTACCCAATCTCTTTCATTAAAACACACATTTCTCACTAGAAGACAATTATGTGACCATTCACACTATGTAAATCATAATGGTTACTCTAATGTGCAATCCGGTTACATCAGATTCAAACAGATAAAGATTTACATCATGCTATGACAATACAACTAGGCCTAAGTCATCAAAACTGTTTAAAATCATGTAATTCCAATAGCATCATAGGCCAAAAGAATTTCAAACCAACTGAAAACTTGGGTTCATGCAATATAACCCATCTACACTAAATGCAACAATTTAAAAAAAAATAAGATAAGTTAAATAACATACTAACATATGCAATAAATACTAAACTAAAACAGTAATACTAACTATATGCAATCAACATGATTATACTAAATATGTAATCTGAAACAATAAGAGCAATCCCCCAAACTTAAAACGAATAATGCCCTCATTGTAATTAAAAGTGAAAGAATACTCCCCTAAGTGGCAATGTCATCTCCGTTCGCCTCCTCAAGATCCGATGGTATATCAGGCGATGGATAAGTTTGAGATAATCTAAAGTTGGAAATTGAGTGTGGACTTCTAACTGTCCGAATGCTTGAGTCAGAAATTTTAAAAATTAAGCAGTGTTTATTTTCTATGACTGAGAGATGGCGCGGCCGCACTGTGTTTGGCTTGTAGTTGGGCTCGGCCACGCTACCCTGTACCTTGGCGCTTAAGTTTTTTTTTTACTTCTGTTTGATCCTGAATGCTTATAGCAATTGGATTGAACCTGAGAGGAGAAACACTCAAACTATTATTAAGACTAAAAACTATCAAACATCTACTAAAAATGGAAAGTATGAAGAATTAAACATATAAGAAGAAGAAATTGGAAATGTAAATAAGAATTAAATAAGGAGGGAGAGAGATTGGATGGGGTGCCTCCCATCGAGCGCTTAGTTTATAGTCGTTCAGTCGGACTTCTTTTTGTCAATGCTATCCAATTCCTCTTTAATAATTTGGGAACCCTCCATCCATCAGGAGAAACGTAGCTTTTTGTAGGTTCCCCATAATGATAGCTATTGAATTAAAGTCACTTAGTTTGCTCTGTTTAGATAAGTGCCCAATTGAGAATGTTGAATAACTAGGTGCTTTTTCCTCCATTGTGTATGTGATAACATTGGGGCATTGGGGCTTGTGAAGCACAACGGGCTCTTCTTCTATCTTCTCTTCCTCAGCCCACCATGGCTTTAAAGTTGTGCTAGCTCTCATGTTATAAAGAACTTTACCGATGACGTAACTCCCTAACGGGCAGGGTTTTGCAAAACTAACTGGATTCTTGAACCTTATTAGAGAAGGAACTTGGGACACTAATAGATTAGGGTCATCATCATTAGAACTTAAAGATAGATATTTTATGGCCTCATAATCCTTATCCCCACTTGTCTCCCCTTTTTCGAACTTTTGTGGTTCATCTAGTTGCAGATTTAACTCGGGCTCTCCATCAGTCTCAGAATCCATGTTATAGCACCAATTATTTTGAGGACAATTGTTCAAGGCTTCGAACATTTGATCTATCTTATTCTGAAGATTTTGAATAAACATCTCTTGCTCAATCATCTTTTCATCAGTTGACGCTATAAACTTGAACCAAAAATCCTCCAGTCTTGAATTATCTATTTCAGTTTCAGAATACATGTATTGAAAAACATTCATTGAGGGATTAATGAGTTGTTCCAATCTGTTTATTATGATTTTGGCTTGATAACTCCTGACTCATTATCATCTCTTCGTGGTCTGCTATGATCTTTTACATGAATTCCTTTAACTTTGAATTTTCTTCTTGTTGCATTGGAGGTGGATATGAGAATTCTGGCATGTATGTTGGATTTGGAGCATTGTATTGGTCTTCATAATTATAGCTCCATGAAGAATTTGGGTGATAGCCCCAACCTTGATGATAATTTGGATAAGCATAATTGTTGAGGTGATCACCCTCATACTGTATTGGTCCAAATCTTGCGGTGCATTGATGACTCGAATGATTGTCAGCATAAAAATTACAAATTTTTGCGATCTTTCAAATACGTTAGGCTGCAAGAACATTCAACCTCTTCGAAAGTGTTTTAATTTGTGCTGACAATACAAAAAATTCATTGAGTCCATCAATTCATGTGTCCCTTTGTTGAGTCATATTCGTATATGGCCATTGATAAATAAAGTCATCCATGGTACCTAAAAATAGAGAAATATAGGAAGAGAATTAAAATAAAATAAAATAAAATGTTTAAATTAAGACTAATTTGATTGAAATTAATGTTGGCAAAAATTATTAAACTAATTCCCCGGCAACGACGTCAAAAACTAACAGGTCATAATCCCGATCAATATATGCGTGCAAGTATACACGGTCAACAAGTAATAAAGAGTAAGTAGAGTATCGTTCCCACGAGGAATTACTAATAAAGCTTACCAAGCACTAACCCGTAACCAACTCAATCTAATTTAAACGATTGATTTAATTTTTTATATTAAAACTATGTAATTAACTAATACTAACTACCCCTAGAATGAGACTAAATAATAAAACTTTAGATTATAATTTCACCTATTGAATCATTTAAATTGACATACTTTCTGTTAAGCGAAATTAATTATACCAGATTGTTAGTCGAGAACACGAAAGTAAAATATATCCATCTCTCGATGTACCATACACATATCACACTAAATCCACAAATGATAGAATGAATGTGAACACCCTAATTAACTAACCCACTATATCTCTATGTGAATTACAATTAAAGAGGGTTGAAGCTCAAGTTCTGAATGGACTACATGTGGTGCATAGGTATATCTCTATACTAGGCACGAATCATGAATTTCATCGTCATATAGAAGTCACAAACATACGCTACTATGATCAGATCTAAACTCATAATTCGTCTCTCAATTTCATATGGATTATAAAGGTAATTGATAGCTAGGCAATTAAATAATTCAACACAAATCATAATAGACAATCCAATAAAAATTAATAAGACTAACAAGGAATTATATTAAAGTAAACTGCATAACAAGATCCATAGTAATCTCAAAATAGAGTTTAATTCATGAATGAACTAAAATCTGTGATCACAATTGATTATACATTGAAAGATACAAATAGAAGTAAAGAGAATTAGGGATTAAGAATAGAAAATCTCAGTTTCTTCTCTTATTTCACTTCTGAACTTTCAAGCATCTTCAATTGCTTCAATCCCCAAATCTTACACTACAAAAAAAAGGTCATAGCCGACGGGCTATGCCGTCGCCAATAACCCTCTTGTCGTTGGTAATGAGGTCATTGGCGACGGCATGGTCTGTTGCCCTTCCTTTCGCCGTATAGGTCGTCGTCACTGGTTCCCATTGCTCGCCATCGGCAAGTGTTTCATTACCGACGGGAGTCATTACCGACGGCTGTCCATCGGTAATGAGTCATTAGCGATGACATTGGCGATGAATAGACCGTCAATAATAAGTATTTCAGAAAATTAATAAAATAGTTAATGTCGACGGCTGAGCCGTCGCCAATGACCCTCCCCCCCCCCCCTGGGGCGCCAATGAGATTTTAAAAAAAAATTGAAAAAAAATCAAAATACCCCTGTTCATTTACATAAACATAATTGTACCTGCTATAAACTAAAAAAACAAATAATTCTTCATGAACGCATATCAATAACAAACATAGCTTTTGCTATCAACCATTAAATATGTAAACAATGTAATAACTTATAGATAAAATTCGTACGATGTAGATACAAAATTTAATCATAAACAATCAATATAGTTAGATACATATACCATCAACCTAACTAGATACTAAACTCTAGTATGTACAACTCAAAAGCTATATAAATACATACATGAAAGTCAAAATATAAACATAATGGGTACTACAACCCAAGATCAGGAATGTCAGTATCATCATCGTCACCAGTCCCACCTATGGTCTCATCGTCCGTCCCACCTCCGGTCTGACTGTCGGTCCCACCCTCCATAGTCTCATCAGCATCAGCCCAGCGATTATCTCCATCTCTACCATGGGCATCACCTGTGCCCCAGTCTCCACCCGCCGGAGTCTCATCAAAAAGACCCTACAAAATTAAAATATTAATAAAGAATTCGAAAATAGACCATATTTAAATTAGTTTTGTTTGTGTTCTTCAAGTGTTGGCGAGTTTTGACTGCAAGCTGATAACTCGGCCTCAGTATGTCGAAATCGAGTCTCGTAAGTTGTAACGCGTGCCTAATACCTACTCGGTGCTATGTGTGTGTTTGCGTGGGGTTTCGACGACCGAGGCGGGTTTTGGGCTCTTTTTCGACTTTTTGCCTAAGTGTTGGCGAGTTTTGCCTACGGGCCGATAAATCGGCCTCCATATGTCAAAATAGAGTCCCGCAAGTCATAACGCGTGCCTAATACCTACGCGGTGCTATGTATGTATTTGCATGGCATTTTGACGGCCGAGGCGAGTTTTGGGCTCTTTTTTGACTTTTTGCCTAAGTATTGGTGTGTTTTGCCTACGGGCTGATAACTCAACCTCTGTAAGTCAGAATTGAGTCCCATAAGTCGTAACACATGCCTAATACCTACACGATGCTATGTGCGTGTTTGCATGGCGTTTCGACGGCCAAGGCGGGTTTTGGGTTCTTTTTTGACTTTTTACCTAAGTGTTGGCGAGTTTTGCCTATGGGCTGATAACTAGACCTCCGTATATCAAAATCAAGTCCTGTAAGTTGTAACATGTTCTTAATACCTACTCGATGCTATGTGAGTATTTGTGTGGCATTTCGACAACCGAGGCGGGTTTTGTGTTCTTTTTTGACTTTTTACCTAAGTGTTGGCGAGTTTTGCCTACGGGCTGATAACTCGACCTCCGTATATCGAAATCAAGTCCCATAAGTCGTAACGCATGCCTAATACCTACTTAGTGCTATGTGTGTGTTTGCATGGCGTTTCGACGGTCGAGGCGTGTTTTGGGTTCTTTTTCGACTTTTTGCCTAAGTGTTGGCAAGT
This sequence comes from Panax quinquefolius, assembly GCA_020205615.1. Taxonomy (NCBI): domain Eukaryota; kingdom Viridiplantae; phylum Streptophyta; class Magnoliopsida; order Apiales; family Araliaceae; genus Panax; species Panax quinquefolius. The sequence goes on from CM035153.1 coordinate 107,742,756, forward strand.
TTTGCCTATGGGCTGATAACTCGACCTCCGTATGTCAGAATTGAGTCCTGTAAGTCGTAATGCATGAATAATACCTATGCAGTGCTATGTGTGTGTTTTCATGCGATTTTGATGATTGAGGCGGGTTTTGGACTCTTTTTTGACTTTTTACCTAAGTGTTGGCGAGTTTTGCCTACAGGCTGATAACTCGGCCTCCGTATGTCATAATTGAGTTCCATAAGTTGTAACATATGCCTAATACCTACTTGGTGCTATGTGTGTGCTTGTGTGGCGTTTCAATGGCCGAGGAGAGTTTTGGGTTCTTTTTTAACTGTTTTGCCTAACTATTGGCGAGTTTTGCCTACGGGCTGATAACTTGAAATCTGTATGTCAGAATCGATTCCCGTAAGTTGTAACATGTGCCTAATACCTACACGGTGCTATGTGTGTGTTTTCCTGGTGTTTCGACGGCCGAGGCGGGTTTTGGGCTCTTTTTCGACTTTTTGCCTAAGTGTTGGCGAGTTTTACCTATGGGCTGATAACTCGGCCTCCATATGTTGGAATCGAGTCCCATAAGTTGTAATACATGCCTACTACCTACTCGGTGCTATGTGTGTGTGTTTGCGTGGCGTTTCGACGACTGAGGCAGGTTTTGGGTTCTTTTTTGACTTTTTGCCTAAGCGTTGGCGAGTTTTGCCTATGGGATGATAACTCGGCTTCCATATGTCAGAATCAAGTCCCGTAAGTTGTAACGCTTGCCTAATACCTACTCAGTGCTATGTGTGTGTTTGCGTGGCATTTCGACGGTCAAGGTAGGTTTTGGGTTCTTTTTTGACTTTTTGCCTAAGTCTTGGCGAGTTTTGCCTACGGGCTGATAACTCGACCTCCATATATCAGAATCGGGTCCCATAAGTCATAACACATGCCTAATACCTACTCGGTGTTATGTGTGTGTTTGCGTGACATTTCGACTGTCGAGGCTGGTTTTGGGTTCTTTTTCGACTTTTTTCCTAAGTGTTGGCGAGTTTTATCTATGGGCTGATAACTCGACCTCTGTATGTCAGAATTGAGTACATTAAGTTGTAATGCGTGCCTAATACCTATGCGGTGCTATGTGTGTGTTTGTATGGCGTTTCGATGACCGATGCGGGTTTTGGGCTCTTTTTTGACTTTTTACCTAAGTGTTGGCGAATTTTGCCTATGGGCTAATAACTCGACCTCTGTATTTCAGAATCGAGTTCCATTAAATGTAACACATGCCTAATACCTACTTGGTTCTATGTGTTTGTTTGTGTGGCATTTCGATGGCCGAGGAGGGTTTTAGGATCTTTTTCAACTTTTTGCCTAAGTGTTGGCGAATTTTGTCTACGGGCTGATAACTCGGCCTGTGTATGTCCGAATCAATTCCCATAAGTCATAACACATGCCTAATACCTACACGGTGTTATGTGTGTGTTTGTGTGGTGTTTCGACGGCCGAGGCGTGTTTTGGGCCTTTTTTCGATTTTTTGCTTAAGTGTTGGTGAGTTTTGCCTACGGGCAGATAACTCAACCTCTGTATGTCGAAATCGAGTCCCATAAGTTTTAACGCGTGCCTAATACCTACTCGGTGCTATGTGCGTGTTTGTGTGGTGTTTCGACGGTCGAGGCAGGTTTTGGGTACTTTTTTTACTTTTTGCCTAAGTGTTGGCGAGTTTTACCTACGGACTGATAACTCGGCCTCCGTATGTTGGAATCGAGTCCCGTAAATTTTAACGCGTGCCTAATACCTACTCAGTGCTATATGTGTGTTTGCGTGGTGTTTCGACGGCCGTGGTGGGTTTTGGGTTCTTTTTTGACTTTTTGCCTACGGGGTGATAACTCGACCTCTGTATGTCAAAATTGAGTCTCGTAAATTGTAACATGTGCCTAATACCCGCTCAGTGTTATGTGTGTGTTTGTGTGGTGTTTCGACCGTTGAGGTGGGTTTTGGGTTCTTTTTCGACTTTTTGCCCAAGTGTTGGCGAGTTTTGCCTACAGGCTGATAACTCGGCCTCCGTATGTCAGAATCGAGTCCCGTAAGTTGTAACACATGCCTAATACCTACTCAGTGCTATGTGTGTGTTTGCGTGGCATTTCGACAGCCGAGGTGGATTTTGGGCTCTTTTTCTATTTTTTGCCTAAGTGTTGGTAAGTTTTGCCAACGGGCTGATAACTCGACCTCCGTATGTCAAAATTGAGTCCCGTAAGTTGTTTCGCATGCCTAATACCTACACGGTGTTATGTGTGTTTGTGTGGTATTTCGACGGCCGAGGCGAGTTTTGGGTTCTGTTTCGACTTTTTGCCTAAGTGTTGGCGAATTTTGCCTACGGGCTGATAACTCGACCTTCGTATTTCAGAATTGAGTCCCGTAAGTTGTAATGCGTGCCTAATACCTACGCAGTGCTATGTGTGTGTTTGCGTGGTGTTTCGACAGTCAAAGCGGGTTTTGGGCTCTTTTTCAACTTTTTGCCTAAGTGTTGGCGAGTTTTGCTTATTCTTAAGGGTTTTAGTATTATTTTATTGTAGTTTAGTAAGTTTATATTAATAATGGATTTCATAATGGAAGTTAGGGTTTTATCTTAAGTTTATCTAAGTAATACAATTACAAATTACATAAATTAAATAAGGAAATAAAAAATTTAATTGTTTTACCTGTCGAATATGTGGTGGGAAGATGTTGGCCAAGATAACTACACATACACGGATGGCCTCCTCCCTTACTATACCCATGAGGTCGTCAGCAGAAGCTGTAGGATCTATAGAGTCGTGGACAACCTCTTGAGCCAGCTGGTAGATTCACTCACGTGATGGTGCGCCTGACTGCACAACACTGCTCCCCATTCACCCCTCTATGATCCGCCAGATGAAACCGTCAGATAATGAAGGGTCGGTGCCCGATCCACTCGCACCACTTCCTCCATTGGGTGGGCGCAACCGAGATCTCACAGCAGGGACTAGGTTGTAAGCTAGGACATGGGGAATGCCCACAACTCTACCCTTCTTCGGCCCCCCTGTAGCTTGCAGCCAGTCCTCCAACTCATTGTCCGCACACATAGAATCGTCTACTGGAGTGTCACCTCTCTGGCACGCGTAGGGATCTTTCATGTAAATTTAAGGTGGGAGGTTATACACAACAATAATCACCAGCCAAGTTGAGTAGGGCTTGGTGTAAGGCCTATTAAATGGATTAAACCCATCTGTAGCAAGTCCAAGCCTAACATTGCGAACCTCTTCATCAAACGAGGGGTGATTTTTATCAAAAATTTTCCACTCAAGCTCATCTATCTGGTGCGTTAGTTAACCTTTGACTATGTCCCGTGTAGAGTGCCACCTCATATACTCGGCGGGTATGTGTTGACATGAACAATTGTTGAAGCCTCGGGGCAATGGAAAAGTAACATAAGATCTTTCTCGGCACGTCTTTTCCCTTTTTCTTGCGTTGTTCATAGTATTTACTTGTACCACAAATATCACATGACCTCTTATCTTTATTGACATCACCGTAATACAACATACATTCATTCTCACAAGCATCAATCTTTTCATACCCTAGATTGAGCCTTTTGACCATTTTCTTCACATCATAGTAAGACTCCGGTAACTTATTGCCTGCAAGTAAGCACTCCTTCACAATGCTTAGCAGTTCATTAAAACCTCTCTCGCTACAGTCATGCTCATTCTTGAAGTGTAAAAACTTAGTCACGGAAGATAAGACGGTGTGCTTTTCATGCCCGTTATACAGTGGCGTTGCTACTTCATGCAATAACTCATAAAAACCCTTAGCCCCGTCATTCGGCTCTTGCTCGACGCTACTGCCATCCCTGTCTGTATTCCAATGGAAGTATGAACCAGCAGCTTCGACTATCATGTTAGTACAGTTAAAGGTTTCATCATCTCTGGATTCCAGTTCTGATTCATGTTCATCCAACCTGGTTTCCCCATGATAAATCCATGTTGTATAACCCTGCTTGAACCCATACGCATATAAGTCACACACAACATCACTCCTTTCCTTCCACATTTTATTCACACACCTCTTAAAATGACATCTAATCTCATCGTCGCTAACTTGCTCAATCACGAAGTTGAGTAACTGTTCAACCCCACTATGATACTCAGAGCTAAGCCCACTCTTATCAGTGGCTACCTTATGTTCCATCCAACTTCGATCAACAGACATCTCAGACAACTGTCTGTTATATATATGGAAATTTAGACAAACATAATCAAGTCTCCAAGTTAATGTATATGCAAGCTTATGAGTTTCGTAACTTCATCTCCACCTCTAACGGGTCAGGCTTCTATCCCATTCCTGGATGTATCTCCTCACTGATGCCAACAACTTGAACACATCTTTAAATTTTTCAAAAATTTCGGCAGCACCTCAAGACGTGCTCAAGAGATATATACTGACCGAAGATTCAAAAAATATAAAGACGTGCTCAAGTCGTTAACACCGGCCTAAATGAGATCGAAACATACAAGAACAATCCCAAAACAAGGACTATTTGAGATTCACTCCTACTAAGTGAATCTCAAATGGGTTTCTAAGCTTCCTAAACTATATGAAAATATGCACGTATGAAATTGAACTATTTCCTAGAACAAAAGGAATACTATATTGAGAATGAATTATGAACCACAATAAAAGAAATTAATTCATCGATTCTCATGAGTATACAAAATTAAAGACTACATATTAAATAATCCTCTAGAACATATTTAGAATAACACAATGCTACCATTTTAATTAAGCAACAAAATGGAAACAAAGACATGGTAATTTATATTGAGAAAGCATTATATTTGTTTCAAATAGATGTATCTCAATAACATAGATGTATCTCAACCAAAAGTACACATGTTACATTTTTAACATGAAAATCATTAAATTTCAAGAAATAACATACACTTGGGAAATAAACTTAAGTGTTATACTTTCCAAAGTGGACTGAAATTTTACGGATCAAAAATAAGTTACGGATCAAAAATGGCAACTTTCCAAAGTGGACTGAAATTTTATGGTTCTTGGAGTAAAAACTGTTTTTGATTTCCTTTGACATAAAAGCTCATCAACACATAAAATGACCATGTCTAACCATAAAACATCATATAATATATATATATATATACACACACACACACACACACACACACAAAATCACTACAAACTTCCAATTTTCCTTGCAATTCCCTAATTCATAGTCTAAATTTTGTTTTGGTGTTTTTAATGCCAACTAACTTATTAAAAAAATTCAAATGTTATCAATAATTAAAGATGGGTATCTTCATACATATATGATGTATCCATATTTGAATATTATATTTATTATTTATTTATTGTATCGATCTTAATTTTTTTCTTTTGCTGTCTTCCTCTTCTCTCTTTCTAAAGTGTAGTGCTAACAAAAATGGTAAAAGGGGATAATACCAATTGTGTTTGTCCACTTTTTTGGATTATATTTCCAAACGTTTTTAAAAAAAATTGGCATACGACGTCAAATTACATTTTTGTTCTATAGTAATGATCATTGAGACCAACTTTATATACCTTTAGCAAAGTAAAATTTTGAATTTGTGAATCTTTAAACTTCATATTAGTCCATTAGACTATGCTAATAGTTTAAACCAAAAGAATAATGCCTAAACAAAAGAAAACAACAAAGAGTTTCTATAAGCATGAGCGAAACAAATAACTGGGTTAAAAAGAGGGGAAACCGTATTTACATTGTCCACTGTCTATGTTAATATGTTGACCACTTAAACCAAAGGATTTTAATAAATGAACAAAATCACTAAGGACTAATATGGCCCTCGAATCACATCCAACAACAAAAGAGGCTCAAATGGTTTGATATATGTAAAGCAACCTCTACAGTATGGCTTTGATTGCTAGCAGAAAGCAGAAGCTCAAGATAATCAGATTATTAGGAAGATAAAAAGGCATGAAAGGGAAGATAGATTAAAAACAAACATGGTTATGAGAGAATCAATATCAACCTTAACAACAATATAGAAAAATTACAGACCCCCAAAAATAGTAGGGGATTCAAAACAGACTGATATATATATAAAGGAGATGCGAACAAAAAAATCTTACATGGCTATGAAATTACCAAACCAGCCCAATCCTTGTACAAGTGCAGGTACAACTTCTAGAGTTGCAACAACGAAATGGGCGGAGGCATGACCAGCGAAGCTGCAACGCCCAAATGGAAAATAGAGGAGTTACAGCGAGGATGAGGGAAATGGGCAAGATGAGGGAAATAGGCGAATTCAATTGACCAAGATTGAAAATCAATATCATAAATTTGAGAAATAAGTGGGAAAATCTGACAGTAATGGGCGAATTTGAGAGGGAAAGAGAAATACGAGAGAGGGAAAAATGTGTCGTTGTTGTCGCGAACCGGGATTTTAATTAAAAGAGCTCATTCTCGACGGCAATCCCGTCGACAATGCCCCCGTCGAGATTGAATTATTATCGATGGTGTTAACATTGCCTTTGATTTATGTGTCAGTCGCCAATGAGTTTTCCATCCACCACCATATTTTCGCACCAAATTATCCCATGGGAAATAGCATTATCGACGGCACCCATTATCGATGGCTTCCCAATTGGCATTAAGGTCATTATCGACGGGTAATTGGCTGTCGCCAATGACCCTTTTTCTTGTAGTGAATTAGCTAATCTAGGGTTCTAATCTAATCTAATATAATAAGGAAATTAAAGAAAAGAAAAGAGAATATGTAATCTAAATGATCACGAAGGGTGGAATACCCTTTTACATACTGACATGTCTTCTATATATAAGCCCCAATTGACTCCTTGCCCAAGTTACGCTCCAATTGCACTATTTAATGAAAAAGTCAACTTTGGTTAACTTCTAAAGTGGCACAGTCGCCTTGGAGATAGCCTGGAGTTGGGTGTGCCTGCACTCAATTAGCAGATAACATTTTCTTGGTCCAGGGAATGGCGCGGCCGCGCTCCAAATGCACTAGAAATTGGCGCGCCCGTGCCATTGATTTTCTGTTGTAGTGTCCTCTAGTAAAACAGCTATAACTTTTGATCCAGAAGGAGTTACAGGGCCTGCCACCTATCAAATCGAAGATCTCAACGAGTTCGACAACTTTTGTTTTTTAAGAATTGAGAAATAATGCACAGATGAAGGTCAAAATTGGGTTCGAAGTGAATGCTGTGAAAATAGCCACCCAAAACCTTGAAGTTCAACGTCTGTTGGTACAAAGGTCATAACTCTTGCATCCGAACTCCGATTAGAATAATTCAAGATGTTCTGGAAAGCTAAGAAGAAGCTTTACAATATAATCCAAGTTCCAAGCCAATAACATGAAATGAATATGAAAGTCCAAACAATGTCCGGATTGCTTTTCCTTATTTTTTCATACCAATAGTCGCTCACACAGTTCCCAAGTATAAAATCTACAAAATGAACACAAAATGCATGAAAATTAACTACGAAACATAGGTTTAAGCAACTAATTCAAGCAATAGATATCGAATAAGTAGGTATTAAACCTACTTATCAGAGACTAAATAACCTGTGACATTTGATCCAATCGTTCTATTTGAGGGTTTTTACATCAACTCTAAATTTTTTTTTGAAAAGCATATTTTGTTGAGTAGTCTCATTATTTTTTGTTTTGATTGAACACTAGAAAGGTACGTCCATGAAATGTAATTTCTTTTAAAGGATTCCTAATATTGCTTGAACTGAAGAAGTCTAGACCTTAGGAAGTGACTTAGGTCATCTTTAATAGCTGACATATGAGCCTAATCCCACCTTTAAATTTGTACCGCTAGTCACCTTTTTGAGCCTTTTATATAGCCTTTCTTTGGTAGTTCGATATCTTTACCTTACTCTAATTTGGAGTGTAAACCATATTTATGGCCTACCCTTTTATCTAAGGATGTGTTTAGATTATTTCTATGCATGGACAATAGTGAAAAAGTGAGCTTGAAAAGAAAAAAAAAAGACAATAAAAGAAAAGTGATGAAATCTTCTTTAAAGATCAAATAAAAGGAAAAAATTACATGAAAAGGAGATGTGAAAAAAATGGAAAAAATTGAAGAAAAGCTCAAATGAAGTTGAATTAAGCCCACGTGATAATTTTATATCTTAACATGTTTCTTAGATCGTTGAATTCCTTATATGCCCTTTCGTTTCATAACCATTTCCCTAAGCCTTTCATTATAACTCTAAAAAGTCCTAATGATCCTTTGGAATATGATTTAGAGGTGAGAGTAGTAGAGGGGATCCATTTATGCATTTCACCTTTCTAGTGGGATTTATCCATTCATGAGACTTTGTTCTTTCATTTATAGCATTTTTTCATATATACATGTGAGAGGCATTTGAATTTGAATACATTTATTCTTTATAGCTCAAATGTAATGAGAGTGATTACACCCTATTCTTGAATGTTTCATTTGTTGAGTGTATGCCATGTGAGGAGTTGAGTCAAAGTATAGTTTGGATGGAGTTTGAAAGTTTTGCTTACTTTGATATCAATGATGTTATGTTGTTGTCAATTCACACACTCACAATGAGATTGGCAGGAATGAAATCTTCTTATTGATCTTGCTAGTTTGAGAACTTTGATGTTGCATGTGAGTTATATTGCCTTCGCATGTGGGTGTTTTGATGTCTTTGTTGAGTTATTTGTATTGGTGAATAAAGGGGAAACACATTTTAGAAAAGAACAATTGCATTCGAATTTTGTTGGTATATTCATTGTAAACCATCAAGAGACAAAACTCCTCCTACTGGGGACACATAGAGGTTTAAAGGCTTGTAGTATATGCTAAATATTATCGTGTTCCCTATGAAGGTGGCTTAGGTTTATTTATTTATTTTATTTATTTGCTCCATTTTCTCAGTTTTTGCTTTGCTCGAGGACTAACAAAGTATAAGTTGGGGGAATTTGATGTGCCAAGAAATTAGTATGTCTTAGCCTACTAATTTATACTTTGGACAGCATATATTATTACAAATTCTATATTTTTAGTGTTTCTCATGTGTTTGGAATTTATTTGTGTATTTTGAATTTTCAGGTTCTAAAATTTATGGACCAAAGAAAGGGGCTGTAAAGAGATAATTTCCAAATTTTGGGCAATTAAAGACAGGATTGGGCCTATGGGTGGCAACCCAATTTTATATACTCAAAAAGTGCAGTCTACGGTAAATGAATTAAGTACTTGAGCCAATAAAAATTTCAAAGGTCTTCCGAAATAGAGGAAGGGAGATGATATATCGGATAAGGAGCATCGCGAGTACTGAGAAAAAAATAGATTAGATCCAAGAAGAAAAGGAGAGGCGTAAGAAAAGGGAGAGCATAGTGTCCTTCAATTTTTTTTTTCCTTTGATGATAGACATAAGAAGCTTATAAGATACCTACAGGGGAAAAGGATATATATCATCCTTTTTGGCAACTAACTTTTGAAAAGGAAGGAGATAATAAAGGGGCAAGAAGATTTCATTAATAAAAGAAACTATTTGCTAGAGGTGAGAGCTTTAGACTTTTACTTAATTGCTTTTTGCCATGGAAAAAGGCAGGAACTAATACGACATGTTTGCTTCTACCGAATTATTTGTTGGTATTTTCTTGTAATTTAACAATTGATGAGCATAATTTCTTTATTCAATTTATTCAATTTATTTTTATTTTTTTAATGTCAAGGATATCACTATTTCTTATTTATAGAACAGAACACTTTTGAGTTTTAAAATTCAGAATTTATTTTATTTTTCTTATTCAATTAATTGGTACATAGAAATAAGTATTCTATTTATTAAATATGCGTTATTCAATTATATCTTGTGTTCTAATTTCAAGCATGCTAGGCTAGATTATTTTCTAGGGTTGCGGATGAATATAATTTGTTAGTTCCTGGAGGCACAACATAGATCTAGAAGGGGGGTTGAATAGATCCTTTTTCTTTATTGAATAACGCTTTCTCTATTTTGTTTTATCTTGTTAAGTGATTAACAGATATATAATAGAGGAATCAATTCATGCACAGCGGAATAGATTAATCTACCCTTTAGACATATAATCATTAAACACAGTTCTAATGTTGAGTTGATTGCAAGCACATATAGCAGTTATAGTACAGAATGTACATGACATAAAGTAAATAACACCAGAGGTTTTAAGTGGTGCAGAGACTGAATGCTCCTAATCCACTCTTCTGCTTTAACAAGCAGGGATTTCACTAAGGATATGATCATCTTATGAATCACTAAGATTCCTTCAAGACCAGTAGTCTTGGAACTCTAGTTCACTAAGAACTCTTTAAGTCCAGCAGATTTGGAACTTCAGTTCACTAAGAACTCTTCAAGGCCAGTAGCCTTGGAACTCAGTTTAGTCCATAGGACAAGGACCCTTCAGGCCCTGGCTTTTTGTTGTTGTTGTTGTTGGTGGTGTTGAGCTGCTAAGATGACTTTAAGCTTATTCATCCTTGATACATAGCATCTTTTTGTGATCCTCTATGGATTCTGCATCGAGACTTGATCACTATTGGACATACTTCTAAGTTGTTCATGAAGCTCGATCTCTTTGAGTACTTAGCAGTTTTTCACTTCTTCTTTGGTTCAGCTAATCTTGTGGTTGATTCTTATCTTTATCTGATCTCAGCTTACACACCTACACCACTTGAGGTTTGCTAAGTCTTTGAACTTTTGGTAGACTCAGTCTGGCATTTAGTATCCCCCGAACCTTGGTTGACTTGTGTACAAATTTGGTTTTGTATTTGTTCTTCTTCAGCTCTTGGTGGTTCTTGGTGATTCGTAGATTAGCTCTTTGAATCTTCTCTCTGATCTGCCAATCTTTTGAATGCGATTTTCTTGGCCTTCTCGGCTCTCAGCTTGGCTGACATTCTTAATGGCATTCTCATCGTTGTTGAGTGAATCACTTTTCTGTTAAAGCTTTTCTCTTATCTTGCTTCACTTCTACTTTCGTAGTCTCACTGCCACTAAGACATATTCTGATTTGCTCTGTAGAACTAGTAGAGTTAACAACTTGTCAAAAACTAACAACACTTTTTTCTTCGGGCTTCAGCTATTAAATATCCTTTCATAAGCTTTCCATTAGAATATAGCTGTTGAAAGCTATTCGAATTAATTCGTAGATCTCGAGTTATTTGGTGCAGACTGCTGATGTGACGTGACAGTCCCATTTCAACTTTTCTGACACTACAGTCTACTATTTCACCTACCACATCAAAGATGTCATTTTAATGCGTCAGGCTGGTAGTCACCTTTATTTCTTCTTTCTGATTCCTCGATCAGAACATCAATAGTAGTCCTTCTGCATTGATGTCTTTAATTAACAACTTTCAAATGTCAGTCTTTGTATTGAGACGTTGCCAAGGCTTCAATACTCAGATGATCGAACTCTACGATTCTGATGCAGTTGATCGAACTCTACGATTCTAAGAGTGTTCTTTGGATTTGCAATGCTGAACCTCTCTTCCTTTACTCATGTAGTGCTTCAACACTTCTGCTTCCCTTGACTTGCATTAAATACTGACAACTTGTTTGAATGCTCTGGCCCTCCCAAGATTCAAGACTCGTCTGATTGACCATGCTTAGCTCTCTTTCTCCTTGTGATCTCCCGTTCACATATCATCAATGGTCTGACCCATGCTTAATCTTCTTTATCTATTCTCAAAAGGTTGGACAGTATCTCTGTATATACCGCATCAGTTTCTGCTTCTCATCAAGCTAGCACTAAGATCATGGTTATACCCAAGATCGTTATCTATTGTTTATCTTGACAGCTACTGCATTGTTGACTTCCTTTTGTCAGTCACATTATCTGAATTCTTCTTACTGTTGCTTGTGGAAGACTTTCTTTAAATAGCTTCACTACTCAATCAGGATGCTGATTGAATTAGTGCTTCGATTTTTTGTTTGCTTTCAAGCCATTAGGTGAACGCTTTCTGGCTTCCTTCAGGTAGATTGCGTCTTTTACAGTTTTGACCAGAGGTTTCATCCTTTGGATGATTTGGGATTGCTCATTTTTTGAGAATCGTATTATCACTACGATTCTTCCTTGGCATTGTGAGCACTGATAGACTTCGTAGAAGACTTTGTTCTACAAACTACGATCTAGCTTTGGTCCTGTAGACACTACAACTTCGTGAGCAGATTATGCACCAAACTACGATTTCTGCTTTAACATTTGTTATCCTTATCTGATCTAGCTCGACTACGATCATGATCGTAGTGTCTTGCCATATTCGTGCTTGATTTAGTCTTGATGAACACTACGATTTTTCTTAAGCACTGGTAGACTACGATTCTTGCTTACTTGATTTATAGACTCTACGCTTCTGAGAACAGACTACGATTCTTGATTTGACTTAGCAAGCTTTTGGACCAACTCTACGATTCTGAGTGTGTGACACCCCCAAATTCGGGTACTTTAATCCCACAGATTTGGTGTTCACTGTCCAATTAAATCATAACTAACTACCCATAAACAAAGGATATAATTAAACTCAAAAGTTTTAAGAATAAATCTCCCATTATAGGGTTACATAATCTCAAATAAAACCCAGGTCATCTAACCTTTATTATTACAATCATCAGCGGAATATTAAAATATAATCATAATCAAATCTATTACATAATCCTCAAAAATAAATGGTAAATTAAATGTCTTCTAATCAAGCACTTTGCCTTTGCCCTTGTTTGTAGAAAGCTCTTCAAACTTCTTAACTTCATCTGTATTGTTTTGTGCAAGAGTGAGCAAACAATTGCCCACAAGAAGGATAGTATACAATAACATTCTATGAATAACAATTAGCTGAGCTTTCAATGGTAAAGTACTCTTACCGGGAAAATAAACTCTAATTCAAAAGCTATGAGTTCAAAGGAATAATGAATTTAAAATAACAACAGATATCAACATCAAAAGAATACACTAAGGGTCACAAAACCACGAACTATGTTCTAGGTTGTAAAGTATTTCTACTTTAACCTTTAACAGTCTAAAAGACCATAAACATCTTCTATGTCCTAGATTAACAAGTGTTTCTATTGTAACCTTTAACAGTCTAAACGACTATATGGACCATCATCTCGTACTCTAGGTGATCAGCCCTTTGTACTATGTACTGCGCAAACATTTTAATGCATTGCGTAGCTCTAAAATAATCCCCTGATATAGGGTTGTTCATCTCAACTTAGATCATTAGGTTCCATACCAAAGGAAGTTTGGATTGGAATTAACTTCAAATGAATTCTAGATCTTTAGAACGCTCATCAACCAAGTACTGGTTGAATCAAGTAGGGATTAATAACTATTTAAGAGTTTGGTTACAATCGAATTATGCCAATGTATCAATAAGAGATAGGATATCAATGGTTTATCAGCTGAACAAGTATTAGTCATCAACTATACACTCTTAAAACTGTAGAGATTCATAAGCAAACCAAAGGAAGTTTGGCTTGGACCAACTTTAAGGGTAATTTAGAGTTTAGAACATTCATCGACTAAGGATTAGTTGAATCAATAAAGAATCTCTAGTCAACTAAGAGTTCGGTACAACAATGTAAGATTGTACAATGACATTGGTGATCAGAGATCAAACAACAATTAATTCTAGCTAAACAAATGTTTTTCAACAAGAACAAGCTTTCAACAATAGTACAAACTTTTAATAACCAAAGCAATCTCATTTGGGATGAAGAAACAAAGATTAATTAACTAGCTCAATGAAAAGAGTAGTTTAGAAACTTACTCAACAATAATTCAGAGTTAAAGAATATACATAACAATAACAAGTTAGGAACAAGAACTTGCATAATGAAAGATTAAAGTTAGAGAACTTGCTCAATTGAATAATAACTTCAAGAAACTTGCATAACGTAAAGTAAGGTTAGGAGACTTGCATAACAATAATAACTTAACTGCTCAATAAGAGATTAGAGATAGAGAACTTGCATAAGTATAGCATGACTGCGAAAAGTAAACCTTGCTGAATAATAAAGTAGCAAAGGTTAGGGAACTTGCCTCTTGCGTAAGCTATACAATTACAACTCACGTAATCCAATATCCTACACATACCATTAGGATTATCACATCAATTAGCTATATACACATTATCCTCATAGATTCAATTCTTATCTTAGTTAAGTTATAACCTTTAGCTTAAGGATTAACCATATTAATCAACCACATAACATGAATATGAAAACTCACTAAAATATAACATAAGACTTTTAGCATCCAAATCACATTCTCAACTCTTACAACGTTGAGTTTCAATCTAATATAACTTATTAATCAATACTATATTTTTTTTAGTCAAACTCGAAGTTCATTCAAGTGTTTAAGTCTTCCTATGACTCCTTATTGGTTTTATATTAATCATATTCCATATCTTATAATGTTCATTTCATTTTAATTAAAACACTTTTTACGTTCATTAACACTTGTCACGGCATTTCGACGTTCATTCGTCGCACACCCGATTCGTCTCTCTTGCGTACGCTTAGTATGCTTATACAAATTGTCTAATACATCATTTATTAATGTTAAGCATCATTATACTTCATAATATTAATGTTTTATAACTTAGAACAATATCTTTTATCGTCAGAAGTACTACGCTTGCATACGTGCATGTCTAACGCCCTCCGATTGCCTCTGAATACACATCAGTCCTAAAGATGGTCATTTTTACCCCTGTTTCCAACCTCAAATAGAAAAACTTAAAGAATAAAATTTGTAGGTCTACTCGTTATCTTTTCGAATCATCCTGAATCGTCTCAAACAGTGTTCGTATGAAAACGTTATGATCGTTTTACCAAAAGATGTCAAAAAAGTCACATCTGACACTCCATGAGCGTAGATGCACCCAAATAAACCTTGTGAACAGCGTAGCTATGCCCCAATAGACTTAGGGCATAGCGCAGCTACGCCTAATAGCAGAACCAAAAATTAGCAGTTTACTGCTCTTACGATTTTTGACCCTTTTTCTCATACTAATCTCCATAACTCAAGCTATACACATCCAAATTAGTCCGTTTTTGATTCTATGGATTTCTAATTCATAGAACTACAGGATACCAAAGAATCAACAATTTACAAAAATATTAACTAACCCAAATCTTGACCTAAAACTCATGTTTATACTAAATTTTCATGTTTTAACATGTTTAGCGAATTCATTCACTACGAATTCGTTTCTTAACCAAATTGATTCATTCAACTTGCATTATTTTCATTTTTCAATATATTAACAATAACATTTATCAAATAACAGGTTTTTACATGAATTCTCAAAATAGACCAAAACATATATATTCCATCAAAACCTAATTTCTTTAAACTAAATCATGTATACATGAATTTAATCCCTACAACTTAATTATAACAACATAACATGATTCATACATACTCAAAAACATACTAAACAAATTTTTAAACCAATTCATTCATAAAAATCCAATTTCATAGAAACTAAGAACACATAAACTAAAACTAAAAATTTAGATGCTTTACCTCTTGATTCTTGTTTAGACTAGCAAAGATGATGGTTCCAAGGCTTGACAAACCTTCTTCTTCCTCTTAATTCCCAATTCTCAGATAGTTCTCAATTTCTTTGTAATTCTCTCTTGTTCTTCCTCTGTTTTTTTTTTCTTCTAGCTTTAGCCTTAGGATTATACGTATACACTAACTGATATAATACGTGCAATTTAAGTTTTTTCAAAGTTAAAACCAAAAGGCTTTATCAGTTATAATATGCCAAAGGCCACAAGGCCATGTTTGGCAATCCTCTCCAAAATCCCTTTTTAATTTATTTTCATATTTTCCTTATTATATAGTATACATTTGTCACACTCTTAATCAATTAATTTGATTATTTCAAATTTACACTTATCTTAGAATTATAATTTCCATAACAAATTATAATTTTATTTAACAAACTAATAAATCTCTAATTTAATTATTAAATTAAATTAGAACAATATTATAATTATTTAATAATTTATTTAATTTAATTATCTCATTAACTTAAATCTTAAATTCATAAAATTACCATACATTAATTTAGTTAATATACACACTTAACTAAATTATTACACAACAATTTCATCGAATATTTATGTATCTCAATAAATAAATCAACTCAAATATTTATTTAATTCAATAAATATTTAAAATTAAACTCAAAATTCTCGTTAGTTATAGAGTGGCCCCCCAAAGCAGACTGTGATTCTTCCTTGGCTTCTGCAATCTCTTGGCTGACTCGACAGATTACGAACTTTGAGAGTTACTTTTCTTACAGACCTCGATGGTTGGTGCAGTTTTTCAATGATAAG
This sequence comes from Panax quinquefolius, assembly GCA_020205615.1. Taxonomy (NCBI): domain Eukaryota; kingdom Viridiplantae; phylum Streptophyta; class Magnoliopsida; order Apiales; family Araliaceae; genus Panax; species Panax quinquefolius. The sequence continues at coordinate 107,759,107 of CM035153.1, forward strand.
GTTGGTCTATCTATTACATCATATAAGATCAACCTAACCAGCTTGATCTTTCTATGCTTGGTCCTTGTACATCATATTCTTTAGAAGGGCTTTACAAAGTTGTTTTACTCGTGCATAATCATCCTAACATGTATGATCATTTCAATCTAAGTCCTTGTACATATATTCCTATTATCTATTCAAGAACTTTATAGCTTGTTTCAATGCATACATATCTGTATATTCATTCATTTATTTCATCGTCTTCATTATCAAATTATACGAATAAAGGAATAACATTCACATACATATTCCTAACATAATTGACTGATTCCATAGCAAATATTCATGCCCATTGATTCTACCAATTTAGTGATTTCGCGTTAAAAATAATTCTTTCTATTGAATGCATATTTTTACTAATAAAAAAATAAAGTTGGATTCTTGCTATTATTAATTGGATTCAGTTTACGACTTGCTCAAAGCGGATATAAACTGTGTTTTGATGTAAATAATGAGTGTTTTGATTTTATGCATATGTTTGGCTATAGAAGAATTAACAATATGATTTTCCAAATTAATTGGACTTAATTGATTTTATTTTCCACATTAAGTAGTGTCGAGAGACCAAACTAGTGCGAGATAAAGAGTAGAATATTGGGCATGAATATTAAAAAAAATTACATCAATTATATGACTCTGCCACCCTAGTATTTTATCATTAATTATTTTATTTGCGTATTTTTAGTTGATAAAAATTCTCTCAAAAATTTTAAGCTAGATTAGGAGTTAATTAAAATTAATGAGTAAGAAAAACACGTTTCATTCGTCAAGTCCTTAGGGTTCAACCTCTCACTTGTAAACTATATTAGTATTCGATTAGTGCACTTAAGAGTAAATAAAACATTCACAACATGAGTCTTAGTACTTATATTATCAATAAATTTAATATTATTATTTTATTATTTAATATATGGGATGATAGGGTCTATGTATAATTTTTGATAATTTTTGATACGTTATTTGTGTACATAAATTTACTTGAATGACACTTGGTATATGATTATTTATATTAATTTAGCATCAATAGCAACTATTTATCTCATAATTACCATAACATTTAATCTTATACATTATTTACTATTATTTCTAAAATTATTTACTACTTTAAAAGTAAAATGTATGGTATTATTTTTTCATTTTAGGATTATAACTCATCATAAATTGAATTTAGTAGTGATAAAACATTGACTTAAATATAAATTACTACTTCAAATTATACACTTTTTTCACATCGATGATTGTCTTTTTAAAAAAATTTTAATTAGATAATTAAACTTTTAATTTTTTTTTAATTTAGTTCAATCGAGATGTCATGTCATAAATTAATGACATGACTTTGCACACATGCCATTTTAGTGTGTACTTGTTAAAATGAGTCAAAATAAATATACTCCCTCTGTCCCGAAATAAATGTCCTGATTGGTTTTGGCACGTTGATTAATACAAATTTCTTTTATCTAAATTACCCTTTTTCACTTATTAATTGAAGTATTTTTTTTTTTACTTTTCTATGAACCTAATAATTATTTTCTCACATCATTTAAATCTCTAGAATATGTTTTTTATAACTCTCACATTCTCAATGAGTATATTAAATAAAAAGAGATGCTATAGTGAGTGGTATATTATACACCAGTTCCCAATATAAATATTTTTACATTTATTCAATTTCCAATAAAAGTTTAGTAAAAAGATTATGAGGGTATAAGAGGAAAAATATGAGAAATATAGTTATTAATATAGAAATAGAATATTTATTTTGGAACATCCTAAAAATGAAATTAGGACATTTAATAGGGGACGGAGGGAGTATTACTTATTGCTTTATGTACATAAAAGGATAAAATAGTAATAAAGCATATTAAATTATTATTAAAACTAGGCCTAAATATGGATTAATACCCTAGACTTTTAATTTATTTATTTTTCACTTTGGGGATTATCTTCTCAATTTATTCAATTAAGGGATTAAACTTTTACTTTTTTCTATTTGGGGATTGTCTTCTCAATTTTTTCAATTAGGGAATTAAACTTTTACTTTTTAATTTATGATTACGTCTAATTGATAGTATCACATTAGAAAATTGATGACATGACAATAACACGTGACTAAAAAAATACTTACGTGTAATATTGAGTCATATTTTAACATTTATTCAATTAATTTGTTGTACTAAAAGGATAAATATATGACCATTATTAATTTGAAAGTAAATTATTATTATTATTATTATTATTATTATTATTGTTATTATTATTATTATTATTATTATTATTATTATTATTATTATTATTATTTTAATATAAAACCATTATTATTTTTTAAAGTAAAATTACTGATCATTTTACCCTTTTGGTAAATTATTAATTTTTAAATTTAATTTTTGGTAAATTTAATTTTTAAAGTAAATTTAATGACAAAATTTTAACTTTAAATTAATAATGGTCTTATATTTATCCTTTTTTTATAAAAAAAATTAATTAAATAAATGTTAAAATGAGACTCAATATTACACATAAATATTTTTTAGTACGTGTCGCGACCATGACATCAATTTTTTGATGTGACACTATCAATTTAGACGTAATCAGAAAAAATTAAAAGTTTAATCCTTTAATGAAAAAAATTTAGAAGACAATCCATAAAGTGAAAAAAACTTAAAAAGTTTAATCTCTTAATTGAAAAAATTGAGACAACAATCCTCAAAGTGGAAAAAATTAAAAAATTAATCCCTAATGAAAAAAATTGAAAAGATAATCATCATGAAAAAAATATTAAAAGTTCAAGATATTAATCCATATTTATGCCTAAAAAATATTTTAACAAAAAAATCAAAGTAAGAATTAAACAAAACAAAATACCAATTACATACAACTAAACACCAATTAAATAAAATATACATAATTAACAAAGAAAATTGATATTTTTACACGAAAAGTATCGTTATAGATGTATAGTAACAGTAGTAAAAATCGTCGTTATAAGACCTATAACAATAGTTTTCATGTAAAAATATTATTTTTTAATTAGTATGAATTTATTTAAAACTAAACTTATCCTCTCCATTCTCTCCTCCCTTCCCCTTGTCGTCCCCATCCCCTTGTCCCTATTTCCGTCCACCTTCCCCCTTCCCCCTTCCCCCTTCCCTTCATCATATGCTCTTTTTCCATTTTCAACAGAGATCGATGGTTAACAAGAGAAACAAAAAAGAAATTGTGGTTGATTTTCTTTTTCTTTTCTTTTTCTTTCTTCTTTTTTTTTCTTTGAGGGAGTGATTAACATAAAATTAACTTGGTCTGTCAGGAAATAATCTCTCTCTGCGTATCAGCTTATCATTAAATTAACTTTATGGTAACCGGATCCAAATTTTAATATTGTTAGTTGTTGGATGACAATGTAGGTCGGAGACATTGTTGTGTTGTGCTAATTTTTTTTGTGTAATTTAATCATTGGTGTAACTCGGACACATTGTTGTGTTGTGCTAATTTTTTTGTGTGTAATTTAATCATTGGTGTAACTATAGATCTAACTTGATATTGTGGGTATATATGTATGCATGTTGTTTTTTTTTGGATCGGATATGCTGCGCTCTTTGGCTGGCGATTCTAATGATTTTATTATGAGGTCAGATGGTTTCGATGGATCTATCGGGAACTAAGGATGGTGGAATTTGGGGGTTTGTTATGGGATTGTTGCTGAAGATTGTGGATAATGAAATTAAGGTTCATTCGCTACCCTTTTGTACAGATCTGGACAAGAATTATGCTATGTTTGGATAGAAATAATAAATGTGAGAATTGAATCACTCATTTTTATAGAATGAAAAAATTGTGTTTGGTTGTGATTGAAATGGATTAAACTATTATTATTTTTTGCTATTTTTAACTGAAATTTAATATTTTTGCCCAATATTTCAAGCCCAAACGCAATATTATGATTTTATTAAAGAAAAAACAAAGAAGCTAGTTGCAGATTTAGGATTTTTTTTTGTTTTCTTTAGACGTAAGAAAGTAGAGGAATAATTTAGGTGTGAAATCTATTGTGTGAGAGAAAGATGTAAAATATTTTAATGGCGTTGGGGGCGCGCAACACTGGTGTCTAAGTTCCACCGAAGAACTACAATTATTTCTTATGGTTTGGTTATAGATTTTGTTTTATGGTTTGGATATTGATTTTTTATTTTATTATAATGTTGGGTATTAAGTGGATTGGCTAATTTACTTTCTATTGTGTCTAATAAATATGTAAAATGATAATAAAATATTTTTTTTTAATTACAATACTTATGCTCCTATTTAGAAAGATACGTGAATGCTTTAATTAAACGAAAGTGAAAAAAATTAGTATTTAATTAAAATAAATAATAAAAATAATCATCCAAATTAAAAATAATAAAAACTGTAAAAATATAATTAGGTAAAATTCAAATACATTTATATTCAATTTTATGTTCACATAGAAGAGCTCTAAAAATAATAATAATTTATATTTAAACTTAAAATATAATACATGAGATAAAATAACAAATGCAAATAATTTTATCACACATTATTTTTATAAACAAACCTCGAATTAAATATATTTTTATAAAAAATATGAAAGAAATATTAAGGAGTAGATAAACCTAGGCGTAGGGGTGCTCAAAAAATTCGATTTTTTCGGTTTTTTATCGAATAGGTTGAAAAGCAGATCTGCCGTGATCTGCTTTTTTTTTGATTCGGTTTTTTGATCTTGGTTTTTTGGTTTTTTTATATTTTTACGCACTTAGTAGCGGTAATGAAAATTTTGAATTGATGAATAGAAAAACCGAAAAAGAACAAGAAAACCATACAAATAATATATTAACAAATAATTGGCCCATAACATTTATGCAATAATTGGCCCATAACATTATCAATAAATTTTGTACTCACTCTTTGTTATTTGTACCAATTATTGGCCCATAATATTACGCAATAATTGGCCCATAACATTATACAATACAATAGAATTTTGTACCAATTATTTGTTAATATATTATTGTAAATCAAAGAAGGGCTGTTTTTATATTAAATTTGTTAATATAAAAAAATTATTTAATTATTGTGGTATAACCGAAAACCGAACCGAAAAAACCCATCGATTTTATGAAGAACCAGAACAAAAAACCGGTTATTAAAGATGCATTCTGATTCTTGATTTTCGGATTTTTCGATTGATGCTGGGTTCGATTTTTTTTGATTCTGGTTCGATTTTTTACCGACGAAAGACCCCTACCTACCTAAAGTGTCTGGGCAGTCTGGCTAGACATGGATTTAAACCATATCAGCCCGCAGGTTGTAAAAGACCAAAACTTTCAGCTTGATGAGCGGCGCTAGAAAATGGTTCAGGTTAATATGGTATGTTGAGAAGTAGGAAATTGGACCTCAAAGAGATATTATATAGAGAGAATCTTCTTTTGAACCACTCCAACTGTCAACAGAGGGAGATAAATTATCTATAGACGGCCGTTATACCTTTTCTTCTACTATTAGACAATCTTTGATAACGGTGCTTTTCCGTCTGTGGACGTAACACGTGACTTAATCCACGCATGCAAAGTTCTCTATGTCTTCATGTCATGTATATACATTTATGCACACATACATCCGTGCATTGGATGATTGGATATTATATAGTGAAGACATAAATATAATTTACTACCCTAAACTATAAGTTATATTTCACTTCGGAGATCCACCTTTTAATTTTGTCAATTAAATGATTGAACTATCAATTTTTTTTCACTTACATTCAATTAACCCTGTCACGTCAAAAATTACTGACGTGAAGGTGAACATGTGGCATACCATGTTTATGTGTCAAAAAAAAATATAATTTTTAAATTATTGTAAATCATTTTATTAAAATAAAGCGCAAAAGAATAATTTAACATTCATACCATATACAATCAAAATAACCAAAAACAAACCCAACCCAAAACCAAAAGCCACCATTAAAATTTCTTCGTTCATTTCTTCGAAGCTCATCAAAAACAAACATAGTATCGCCGACCCAAACCAAAACCACTCCATGGATTCCGGCAACGTTAAGCCCAAATACCTCCTCCACCACCACAGTATCTCCGACGCGGGCAGCAACGACGGATTCATCCCCATCAGCGGCGAAATCCGGCGGCGACAACTCAATCTCATCGAGCTCATCCATCAGCTTGGTAAAAGCCTAGCCTTTTCTCTGAGACCTCTGAGAGACAAACAGAGCATTCCAATCCATCTTTGAAATCTCGGGGGAAGAATTTTATTACTGGTATGGATTTAAGGACCGAGGGGTGAAGACCGTGGCGTAGAGCGGTGACAGCGGCTAATTTTCATTCTCTCCACCGAATTCTTCTCCAGATCTGGGTTTTGGTCGCCGTTTTCATTCTCTCATGCTCTGTTCTCTCTCTTCTTCCAATCTCTTTCTGATATATTCTAGGTTTCCGATTTTACAGATGGGGTTTTTCCACTACCATGTCCCGAGTTACAAAACAATGGTTCTTCATCTTGGTGTTCGTATTCCTGAGCTTCTGTGAATGTATTAGGGAAATCAAATATGGTTTGAATTCAGAAACCACTTGAAAGTTAAGTCCACCATGACTTGGACTCAGCCTCCACCTTCAAATCTCCCCGGAAAACACCCTACAATCCGGCCAAAATCTTCTTCTGATTTAATGTACAAGATCTAGATCTACCTTCATCACGACCCTTCTTCAAATCTCAATGAGTTCGACGCTTCTTCTTCTGCTTCTCATCATGACCCTCTCTTCCAAATCTAGATCTACCACCCTCTCTTCCAAATCTAGATCTATCACCAAATCCGTTCTAAACAGATCAGCAATATGATTCTGATTTAATGTACAAGATAAGCAATATGAACCAAAAACCAGATATAAACAGATCACAAATATAAAAACATCAAATCGTCAAGAAACCATTGCTAGATTCGGCGTTAGCAGTTCGAGATCTTAGCCATCGGAAAGGCTAAATAGCACCTAAGTAATAGTGATGGCAAAAAAAGGGGAGGAGATGGTGGGTCGAAGTGGAGAAGAAGAAAAAATGGGACAAGGAGACGGGAGGCCGGAAGGAGCAGAGATGAAGATGGTGGCGGAGATGGAAGATTTTCTGAGAATTCGTCTGAGAATGGAAGCAGCAGAGATGGAAGAATTGTTTGTTTTGTTTTAATGTGTAAAAAGTGTTTTGTCAACTTTAGCCCCTATTTAAAAACTTTAAATTGACAAAATAATGAAAAAAATATTTTTGAAGTACACGTCAGCTGGATATGGCCTAGTCAAGGTGTCACGTCAGTAATTTTTGATATGTCAACAAAAATTGGATATAAATGAAAAAAATTAATAGTTTAATGATCTGATTGAAAAAATGGAAAGGTGAATCACCGAAGTGGAATATGACCTATAGTTTAGGGTACTAATTCATATTTAAGCCTATAGTGAACTATATTGGTTGTGTTCTATTTTATACCCGTCCACGGATGACATTAGTAAAAAACAAAACATCAAAAGATGAAATGAATCCCTAATTACTAAATTAGGAGCCCTAATTTGTTAATTGAAAATCCTAATCGTTAATTTAACAAGCTTAATGATAATTTGTAAAACTTAAACCTAATTTCCATGTTCTAAGAAATTAGAAAACTTAACACAATTAGGAAACCCTAATTTTCAAAATTAGAAAGCTTAAATTCCATTTTTTTGCCCTAATTACAAAATTCTACAAAATAAAATTGTAAAACCTAAGGGTTAAACCCTACGGGTTGGGATAAAATGTCAAGTTAGCCATTAAAATTTCAAGCCAAAAGACCGATATGCCCTTTTGCACATTCTTTATTAGTTGCTTGTAGATCTAGCTAAAACTTTAGTGGTTGAACAACTCTTGACTTTCCCATGTGACTAATAAACTCCAGCAATCAACCTATTTGATCATCCATACAACATATTATATAAGGATCAAGAGAGGGAAAAGTTCATTATTTGCCTTATTTGTTCATAACACTCAATCAAAACTCTCTCCACTCCAAATCTATAAAATATATTGCTAGACCAATCCCAAAACAAGTCCTAAGTTCAACCATAATAGATCAGAAGCCTAGAATCAAGCATTGCTTTGGACTGTGATGGGAGTTGGTTTCTAGCATTTGAATAGCTTATGGACTCTATTTAGCAGAGAATTCGACTGGGACTTGCGTGTTGGACATCTACTACTCAATTAACAATGAATAAAACAACACATAAGACATATTACAAAGATCAATTTCAGTTTTTCTTAGCAAGCTTTGGAGGAGTATTTCGAGGAGATTTTCAAGATGATTGCAATTTTAGGCTACGTGAAGGGTGTTTTTCAATATTCTTCTTCTTAGGCTATTATTTGTAATTGAGAGAATGTTTTCTATGATTTATTCAGTATTTATTTCATTTATGATGAACTAGTTCACTTTTTAGGCTTATGGTGGATCTTTAAGTGAAACGATGATTTTGTAAACTGTGATTTCCAGTTCAATAATCTATTTCCAGTTTATCTATATTGATTTGAGCTTGAATTTATGAATTGCCTGATCAACAATTCTTTGTGGATTTGTATGGAATCGAGAGAGGATATTCAAATCTAGACTTAGTTAATATAACATGTGTTCATGAATTTTGTGAATAGCAGAATCTTGATGAATGTTAAGGTAGAGATATGCTTGACATCGCATGTAGTCGGATAGAGAACTTATTCTTAAACCTTCTTTAATTGTAATTCACATAGAGATATAGTGAGTTAGTTGATTAAGGTGTTTAACTTGTTTCTATCTTAATTGTGGATTTAAGTTAATACGGTATTAGTGCATCGAGAGGTGGTTAATACTACATTCGTGTTCTTGATTAATAAACTGGAATAGTGTTTTGAATTGGAATAAAGGTGTTAAAATTAGAGTGAAGCTTAAAGTGAAATCATAAGTCTAATTCACCATTAATTGTTTGAAATTCTAGATTTTGATATTTGTGATTGTTTTGTGGTAGTTCAATTATTCTTTAATTTAGAATTTTTAATTATAATCATTGAGTTGAATAGTTTAATAAAATTATGATTAATATAAAATTGGTAATTGTAAGTTAAGATTATTGATAGTTGATCTCTATGGGAACGATACTCTACTCATCACTTTATTACTTGTTGACCACGTATACTTGCGTGTTGTGCGTATATAGATTTTACCCAACAAGTTTTTGGCGCTTTGCCGGGGACCAATTTAGTATAGATCTTATTATTCTTACAATATCATTTTAATTAATCCAGTTTTACTTAGACATTTTTATTTTTGTTTTGTCCCTTCTATTTCAGGTGTTTGAAGCAGTTTATGGAAACTCGGTCCAAAAATCCAGACTTACTGCCTTTTGAGGATGACATCGAGAAAAGGTTTCAGAGGTTAAGTAAGTGGATCAAGGAAATGAGGCAAGAATTTGCAACAACTGAGAAAGAAAAGGAAATGGCAGCCGAAGATCAGAAAGCATTAAGGGATTTCGCCACACCCAAGGTGACTGAACTGCAGTCAAGCATCACCAGGCCCACAATAGTTGCTAACACATTTGAAATCAAGCCTGGGACGATTCATATGATTCAGAATTCAGTTCAGTTTGGGGGATTGGAAAATGACGATCCGAATGAACATTTAGTCAGCTTTTTGGAGATTTGCGACACCTTTAGGTATAATGGGGTGTCGAATGATGCGGTGAGACTTTGCTTGTTCCCATTCACTTTACGGGACAAGGCAAAAAGTTGGTTGCATTCTCTACTGCCTGGATCAATCACTACGTGGGAAGACCCAGCTCAGAAATTCCTCGCCAAATTCTTCCCACCGGCAAAAATTACAAAGATGAGGAACGAGATAACGATGTTTGAACATCAACATGGGGGAGTCGTTATATGAGGCATGTGATAAGTGGATTTCATATACGCAATTTAATGTCCATTACATGCTTATTTGTTGCTAAATCTTTGTGATTATGTTCATTTTTACTTGTTCTATGTTATTTCATGTGTAGAATGGTAGTTATAGCATTCAACGTTTATTTGGAGCTATTCGGTGTGATTTGAAGTCAATTGGAGCCTAATTTGAGTATAGCATGAAGTTCAGCAAGTTATGTGGTAGAAGACAAGCCCGCCGAGGCAGCCATTATTAGCTTATACACCTCGCGGGGTGGGGTCTCAATTCGATTAGCGGGAAGGTAGCTGGCAAAAAACTAATTTTTACTATATACACCCGTATGTGGCGTCTTCATCTGAGCTAGGCAGAAGGATGCGGCCACTTATGCTTTTATATAGATCTTGAACCCCGTCGTATAAAGTGTTGTTTCTGAAGTATCCTGTTATGTTTGTAATTCTTTTTGGGCACGAAATTTAGCTATTTGTATGGCGATGTGACTCTATTTGATAGAGAATTCGACTGGGACTTGGGTGTTGGATAACATATACTCAATGAACAACAATTAGACAGGAGACAAGATATATTACGAAGATCTAAGCTCAATTTTTGATAGCAAGCGTGGAGGAGTATTTCAAAGGGATTTTCAAGACGATTGCAGTTTTAGTCTACGTGAAGGGTGTTTTTCAATATTCTTTGTGTTAGATTATTATTTGTAATCTAAGGATGATTTCTATGATTTATTCAGTGTTTATTTTGTTAAGTACGAACTAATTCACTTTTTAGGCTTATGATGGATCTTTGAGTGAATCAATGATTTTGTAACTTTGATTTCCAATTTAATAAGCTATTTCCAGTTTATCTATATTGATTTGTGCTTGAATCTATGAATTGCCTGATCAACAATTCTCTGTGGAATTGGATGGAATCGAGAGAGGATATTCAAATCTAGACCTAGTTGATATAACATGTGTTCATGATTTTGTGAATAGCTTAATCTTGATTAATGTTAAGGTAGAGATATGCTTGACATCGTATGTAATTGGATAGAGAACTTATTCTTAAACCTTCTTCAAATGTAATTCACATAGAGATATAGTGGGTTAGTTGATTAAGGTGTTTAACAGATTTCTATCTTAATTGTGGATTGACATTAATACGGTATTAGTGCATCGAGAGGTGGTTAATACTACGTTCGTGTTCTTGATTAATAAACTGGGATAGTGTATTGAATTGGAATAAAGGTGTTAAAATCAGAGTGAAGCTTAGGGTGAAATCATAAGTCTAATTCTCCATTAATTGTTTGAAATTTCAGATTTTGATATTTGTGATTATTCTGTGTTAGTTTAATTATTCTTTAATTTAGATTCTTTAATTACAATTATTGAGTTGATTTGTTTAATAAAATTAGGGTTAATAGGAAATTGATAATTATAAGTTAAGGATATTTCTAGTTAGTCTCTGTGGGAACGATACTTTACTTATCACTTTATTACTTGTTGACCACGTATACTTGCGTGTTGTGCGTATATAGATTTTACCCAACAACATGGGAGAGATACAAAGAATTGCTCAGAAAATGCCCACATCATGGATTTCCCAAGTGGCTGCAAATGAACACCTTTTACAACGGACGACATGGGAATCTCAGAACGAGTATTGATGCAGCGTCGGGCGGAGCATTCATGGCCAAGAGTTACGAGGAAGCTTACGATTTGATTGAAACCATGGCGGCTAATAACTACCAGTGGCCCACCGCTAGAATGATTACGTGCAAAGGTTTGGGGTGTTAGAAGTGGATGGTGTGACAGCTATACAAGCACAGATTTTAGCACTTTCAAAGAAGTTGGATGCTATAACAGGGGTACAGGCACAACAAGCACAACAAGTGACAGTTATATGTGAGTTGTGCGCGGAAGAGCACCCAACGGATCAATGCACGATTAATCCAGCATCTGTGCAGTTTGTGGGCAACTATAATAGAATTCCGTAGAATACATACCAGAATACGTACAATCAAGGGAATATGAATCACCCTAATTTCTCGTGGAACAATAATCAGCAACATCAAGCTCCACGACAGTCATACCCCCCAGGTTTTAAGAATCACCAACAACCTGTTCAACATCATGAAAGGAAATCAGATTTCGAGGAATTGGTGTCGAAGAATATAACTAGTAATGAGGCAGCAATGAAAAATCAAGCAATAGCCATCAAGAACTTGGAAAATTAGATGGGGAAAATTGCTCTAGCACTAAATAACAGGACACAAGGGACCCTACCAAGCGATACAGAGAGGAATCCAAAGGGTAACCACAAACAGTGTCAGGCAATTACATTGAGGAGTGGAAAACATCTCGAGGGTACTAATGCAGAAAATTCAGCGACACCGGAGGAAAAAGTTGATGACAAAAATGTGGTTGAAGGAAACAAGGGTGAGGATAAACAGAGTGAGGAAACCAAGTTAAACAATAAGCCAATTGTGTATCCACCACCACCATTTCAGTAAAGAGTCCAAAAATAGAAATTAGACAAGTAATTCGTAAAGTTTTTGGAAGTGTTCAAGAAACTCCAGATTAACATTCCATTTGCAGAAGCCCTAGAGCAAATGCCGAGCTACGCGAAATTTATGAAAGGGATTCTGTCAAGGAAGAAGAAATGGGAAGATTTTGAGACAGTTGCATTAACAGAGGAGTGTAGTGTAGTATTACAGCATAAATTACCACCAAAACTCAAGGACCCGGGGAGTTTCACTATCCCATGCACGATCGGGAATATGCATTTTAGCAAGTGTTTATGTGATCTGGGGGTGAGTGTGAATCTTATGCCATTGTCAATATACACAGAACTAGGTTTGCCCACGCTAAGGCCTATGAATATTTCATTGCAATTGGAGGATAGGTCAGTCACATATCCGAGAGGCATAGTAGAGGACATTTTGGTTAAGGTGGATAAGTTTATATTCCCCATGGACTTTATCATACTGGATTTTAAGGAGGACAAGAACATCCCGATTATCATGGGGAGACCTTTCTTGGCCATGGGTAGGACACTCATAGACGTACAAAAAGGAGAACTTACTATGAGGGTCCAAGATCAAGAAATCAAATTTAATGTGTTCAAGGCCATGAAATTCCCTACGGATGAGGAAGAATGTTTTTGGATGGATTTAGTTGAACAAATCATTAGTGAAGATATGAGTAAGAGTTTGGCCAACGATCCGTTAGAAACAACTTTATTGGGGGATGAAGAGGTCGACGACCCAGAATTGGTGGATTACTTACAAATGCTAGATTCATTGCCACGAGTTAGCCGATTCAGAACACCATTTGAACCATTGCACACGGAGGAAGTAGCCGCAGAAAAACTGAAACCATCATTGAAAGAGCCACCAAAGTTGGAACTTAAGCCACTCCCTAAACACCTCAGGTATGCGTATTTAGGCAATTCAAATTCCTTATCTGTTATTATTTCAGTTGCACTTAAAGAATTGCAGGAAGAAAAGTTGCTGAGGGTACTTAGGGAACACAAATTAGCTATTGGGTGGACGATCGCGGACATAAAGGGAATTAGCCCTTCATTTTGCATGCACAAGATTCTGATGGAAGATGAAGCAAAACCAACGGTGGAGCAACAACGTCGACTTAACCCTATTATGAAGGAAGTTGTGAAGAAGGAAATTTTGAAGTGGTTGGATGCTTAGGGTATCATCTACCGATTCGACGAGAAGTGGGTTAGTCCGGTCCGATGCGTCTTAGAAAAAGGAGGAATTACCGTGGTGCAAAATGAGGACAATGAGTTAATACCGACAAGAACAGTGACAGGATGGAGGGTTTGCATGGATTATAGGAAGTTTAACAAGGCAACCTGAAAAGACCATTTCCCACTGCCCTTTATTGATCAAATGTTGGATAGATTGACAGGACATTCATTTTATTATTTATTGGATGGGTACTCGGGCTATAACCAGATAGTCATCGCTCTGGAGGATCAAGAAAAGACAACATTTATGTGCCCTTATGGCACATTTGCATTCAGGAGGATGTCATTCGGGTTATGCAATGCACCTGCAACCTTCCAACGGTGTATGATGGCCATTTTTTTAGATATGGTGGAGGAGAATGTTGAAGTCTTCATGGATGACTTTTTGGTCCATGGGGACAACAAAAAAGGAAGTTTCTTCATGACGTGAAATGGTACATGTGGGACGAACCATATTTGTTCAAGCAGTGCACCAACAAAATGATTAGACGGTGCGTCCCCTATAGTGAAGTGAAGAACATTCTGCATGAGTGTCACTCATCTGCGTATGGCAGACATTATGGGAGTGAGAGAACAGCAGCGAAGGTGTTGAAATCAAGGTTTTATTGGCCCACATTATTTAAGGATGCCCACCATTTTGTCAAATAGTGCGATAGGTGTCAAAGGGTGGGCAATATTTCGAAATGGAATGAGATGCCTTTACAAATGATTCTTGAAGTGGAAATCTTTGATGTATGGGGTATCGATTTCATGGGGCCATTCCCGTCATCTTTGAACAATCAGTATATTCTACTCGTAGTGGATTGCGTATCGAAGTGGATTGAAGCTGCAACACTACCATCCAACGATGCCAAGGTGGTCCTCAAATTCCTACATAAAAACATTTTCACGAGGTTTGGCACGCCAAGAGCAATAATCAGTGACGAAGGTAGTCACTTCTGCAATATGTCTTTTATAACTCTTTTGGCCAAGTATGGGGTTAACCACAAGGTGGCTACAACATATCACCCTCAAACAAGTGGACAGGCTGAGGTATCAAATAGAGAAGTTAAGAAGATATTGGAGAAAGTAGTAAATCCGAGTCAGAAAGATTGGTCACATCGGTTGGATGATGCATTATGGGCATACCGGACTGCATACAAGACACCAGTCAGAATGTCATCATATCAATTATTGTACGGGAAGGCATGTCACTTACTGGTCGAGCTACATCATAAGGCTTATTAGGCGGTTCAAAAACTCAATTTCGATCAAGCAGTTGTAGGAGAGAAGAGATTACTTCAACTGAATGAACTCGACGAATTTTGCCTTCATGCCTATGAGAACTCCAAATTATACAAAGAAAAATTAAAAAGATGGGACGACCAGAAAATTATGCGTCAAACATTCGAGTTGGGGCAATCAGTCCTTTTGTTCAACTCACGGCTGCGATTGTTCCCAGGAAAGCTTAAGTCGAGATGGTCGGGACCATTCACTATCAAGCGTGTATTCTCTCATGGCTCAGTTGAACTCTACAGCCGCAATCCATTAGATACGTTCAAAGTCAACGGACATCGTCTAAAGCATTATTGGGGAGGAGAAGCTAACACCAATGTGATCACCATCACATTGGCAGACACAACATGAACAGGAAGTAGTCAGGCTGAACGACTTAAATTCAAGCGCTAATTGGGAGGCAACCCAATCTTTAGTTTATTTCTCATATTTTTCATTCATAGTCGTTACAATATAGTTTTCATTAAAATACTAGGTAGTAGCATACAATAAAAGTCCCGTTAATCTCTCCATAATACATCATGTTATTAACAACTCACTAATTCTCATGTTTTACATCATGCAGGATGAACAAAGGATAATATGGTGAGTTACAATGCAGCAAAGTGAGAAAACAAAGGAGTCTGATAGTAGGCATGCCCGCCGGGGCGGGGGTCTCCAGAATTTTAATAGAAGACATGCCCACGGGTTATTTTTTTTTTACACCCCCAATTGAGGTGGGGTCCCTCACTGAAAACTAATGAAGCTAGGTTCATTGGGGTGAATTTGTCCAAGCATAATATCCCCCGCCGGGGTGGGGGTCCTAAAATTTAACCGACTTCTGGCAGTTACACACATGCTTCTCCCTTCCCAACAATACACCACTTTCCCATTTCCCAACTACTTCATAACTCCATCTACCACCCACTACACCCACTTCTACCCCACTATTTCCAATACTCCATTACTTCTCCCCACCTCTTCAACCCACCAATAGACCCCATTCCACCACCTCTATATATATTACTACATCTCATACCATATTTCTCACAACAATTGATATAGGGCATTCATAGAGGATACTTGAGAGCTAGAGATGATCAAATTGAAAAGTTTGGGGGAGAGTTAAAGCAAGTCCAGCAATAGAGAGAGACTATGGCTTCATAACCAACATCGAAACGACAAAGGGGAGAGAGTTCAATGCCATCTTAACCAACTCGAACCTTCGATCGTCGAAAATTCATTTCATCTTATTGCATTGCATAGTATGTAGTTGTTTTGCGCCCGAGGACTAGCACGGTTTAAGTTTGGGGGATTTTGATAAGTGGATTTTATATACGCGAATCAGCATCCATTTCATGTTTATTTGTTGCTAAATTCTTGTGTTCATGTTCCTTTTCACTTGTTTTATTTTATTTTATGTGTAGGATGGTTGTGGTGGCATTTAACGCATATTTGGAGTCAATTGAGATGATTTGAAGTCAATTGGAGCAGAATTGGAAGAAGCTTTGAAGTTCAGCAAACTATCTAGCAGATTATACCTCCGTCGGTATGAACTGTTTATCTTTATACCCCGCACGAGGTGAGGTCTCCATCAGGACTTGACAGAAAGGGTGCTGGCAAAGGAATGAAACTCATATAAAGCGTGCACCCGTAGGAAGTGAGGGTCTCGATCGAGAGAAGATTCTTTGCGCTATTGAACTATGATTGGAGTTGGTTTCTAGCATTTGAATAGCTTATGGACTCTATTTAGCAGAGAATTCAACTGGGACTTGTGTGTTGGACATCTACTACTCAATTAACAATGAATAAAACAACACATAAGACATATTATGAAGATCAATCTCAGTTTTTGGTAGCAAGCTTTGGAGGAGTGTTTCGAGGAGATTTTCAAGACGATTGCAAGTTTAGGCTACGTGAAGGGTGTTTTTCAATATTCTTTTTCTTAGGCTATTATTTGTAATTGAGAGAATGTTTTCTATGATTTATTCAGTGTTTATTTCATTTATGATGAACTAGTTCACTTCTTAGGCTTATGGTGGATCTTTAAGTGAAACGATGATTTTGTAAACTGTGATTTCCAGTTTAATAATCTATTTCCAGTTTATCTATATTGATTTGAGCTTGAATTTATGAATTTCCTGATCAACAATTCTTTGTGGATTTGTATGGAATCGAGAGAGGATATTCAAATCTAGATGTAGTTAATATAGCATGTGTTCATGAATTTTGTGAATAGCAGAATCTTGATGAATGTTAAGGTAGAAATATGCTTGACATCCCATGTAGTCGGATAGAGAACTTATTCTTAAACCTTCTTTAATTATAATTCACATAGAGATATAGTGAGTTAGTTGATTAAGGTGTTTAACTTGTTTCTATCTTAATTGTGGATTTAAGTTAATACGGTATTAGTGCATCGAGAGGTGGTTAATACTACGTTCGTGTTCTTGATTAATAAACTAGAATAGTGTTTTGAATTGGAATAAAGGTGTTAAAATCGGAGTGAAGCTTAAAGTGAAATCATAAGTCTAATTCACCATTAATTGTTTGAAAATCTAGATTTTGATATTTGTGATTGTTTTGTGGTAGTTCAATTATTCTTTAATTTAGAATTTTTAATTATAATCATTGAGTTGAATAGTTTAATAAAATTAGGATTAATAGAAAATTGGTAATTGTAAGTTAATATTATTGCTAGTTGATCTCTGTGGGAACGATACTCTACTCATCACTTTATTAGTTGTTGACCACGTATACTTACGTGTTGTGCGTATATAGATTTTACTCAACAATCACCCCTGTGCCCGTAAGTTATGACAGTTTACAGATGAAGTTCTGTTTAACGTTTTCAAAAATTGAAAACAATGTTCATAGTCTGTCGACTGCTCTTCATTAATAGTCAGTACGTAGTTTCAAAAATTTGAAATAAAATGGATATGTTGTTTATTGTTGCTTCAGCTTACTTCACAAGTGTTGATTCGTTGTAGAAGTGTCATTCAAAGAAAACATTTAATCCTTTCAGCTAATGTTTATTGTCTGTTATTAATTGCTGGGCAATCAAATGCTCATTCTTGCTTAATTTAAATATTTTCAGTTAAGTGTGATCATCCTGAAGGCTCTGCCAAGAACAAAGGGAAAGGAAAGCTGACAGAATAAGTTTGCATTATCTTATGTAATAGCTAGACTTAATTAAGATGATAATATTTATTATCTATCATGTAATGAATGTTTTAAAGGTCACGTACCTGGGATTTAGACAACTCTAATATGTAAATTAAGTTTGATATTTATATTATTATTATTCCGCTCAAAGAAATGGTATTGTGAAGCACCGAGTTTGGGTTTCAAGTACCTAAATTTGGGGGCGTCACAGTTATTACGCGAGTATTGGAATGCCGCCTTACGAAGCGTTATACGGCAGGAAATATATAACTCCGTTTTGCTGGGATGAGGTTGGTGAACGTCAACTATTGGGTCCAGAGTTGGTACAACAAACTATCGAGATCATCAAGGTGATTCGAATAAGATTGATAGCTGCACAAGATAGACAGAAGAAATATGCCGATCAACACAGACAAAATTGAGAATTCGATGTTGGTAGTTTTGTTTTCTTGAAAGTGTCTCCCTAGAAGGGGAAAATTCGGTTTGGCAAAAAGGGGAAATTAAGCCCTAGGTTTATAGGACCTTTTGAAGTGCTTTGACGAGTTGGTGAAGTTGCGTACGAGGTAGCTTTACCTCTGAAATTGGAACATATTCATAACATTTTCTATGTCTCGGTATTGAGGCCATATAAGTTTTATTATAAGCATGTTATTGAATATGAGCCGTAATAGTTTGAGAAAGATTTGTCCTATGAAGAAGTCCCTGTTCAAATTAGCGACAAGAAAGAACAAGTACTAAGGAATAAAGTGATACCTTCTATTAAGGTAATTTGGAGAAACCACAATGCTGAAGAAGCTGCGTGAGAACTTGAAGATGTTATGATGAGAAATTATCCTCAGTTATTTGCTTAATCTTGTATATCGATTCTAGGGACAGAATCCTATTAAAGTGGGAAGAATGTAACGAATAAATTTATCGAGTCGTGATTCTGGGGACATAATCCTTTTAAGGAGGGAAGGATGTAACGATCGAGAAATTTTATAATTTAAATATTTATTGAATTAAATAAATATTTTAAATAATTTATTTATTGAGAAAAATAAATAATTGAGGAAATTGTGGTGCAAAAATTTAGTAAATAAATTGAGTAATGTTAATTAAATTGATTAATGGTAATTTTATTATTTAAAGATTTAATTTAATACAAGAATTAAATTAAATGAATTGTTTAATATTTAAGAAAATAATTAAATTAAATAAAATGATGTTCTAGTCTAAATTAATAATTAAATTAGATATATAACAATTTATCAAATATAAGGTATAATTATAATAAAATTATAATTATAATTGTAAGTTATTTAAATTAGTTACATGTGTGACAAGTAAAACTATATAATATAAATATTTTTAAAATAAATTGAAAGAGGGGAATTTTGGTTAGCCAAACAAGGCTTTGTAGCCTTTGGCTTATTTTTAACCGATGTAACCTGTTGGGTTTGTTACCTGACGTATGTGGGAGAAAGGCCATATAAATTATATTACGCGCATGTTTTCCCTAAGGCTAGAAAACACAGTGAAAGAAAGAGTTTGGTGAGGAAGAGAGAAATTCTCTAAGATTGTCAAGAGGAAGGAGAAGTTGTCACCATCTTTTGCTAGCATATAATCAAGGATTAAATGTATACTTTACTCCTAATTTTCATGTATTGAGTTCTCAGTGAATATTTTTTGTAAATTGATAAGTCACAATTAGATTGAGATATAAACATGTAGGTATGGATTTATAAACTATTAATCATCATATATGAGTGATATTGGGTTGTCAAATTTGTGAGAATTGGCTTTGCAAGAAGGAAGTTAGAATAACAATGTGTAATTGGGTGTAATATGGCTTTTTTAAGTATAAAATTTAATGTCCAATATTTGGTATAATCTGTAAATTGATTTTAGATTGTGTTAGTACATCAAGAAACGAAAACAACGTAATTTGAATCATGTCAATTGGTTAAGAAACGAAGTTGTGGCAATCAAATTCGCTAGAAGTGTTAAAAATGAAGAAATTAGAAAAAAGTGTGGTTTTGATCTTTAGAAGTTAAGTATATATAGTGTTTATGTTGTTAGAATGATGAATTGAATGTTTATTGATGTTATTACAAAGTTTCAGTTGTTAGGATTTGTGAATTTCTGTGGAAATTGGGTGTCTTGTGTAAACAGAAATATAAACTGCAATTTCTATCACGTATGCGGTAAAATGCCATTTACTTGCATTATTAAGAAGAAATGGGCGAATCGCGCCTATATGGTTTTTTGAGTTCTCGCACCAGAAAGCAACAATGCTTGGGTGATGCAAGAGTAAGTAAAAGCGTATGATTCTTGCAGAGTGCCTTGAGCCTAGGTAGTGAGTTCTGATTATTTATAGACTATAATATAAAGACCTAATCTAGTGTAGTATGCATGATAGAAATGTTAAATCATAACATGGCATACAATACCAGATTGTGATGTAATGTAATACAAAAATGTGAAGATTTTTAGTGATCATTTAAACAAGTTATGTAATGAATAAAAGTCGAAGTTTATAAGAGTTAGAGGTGAATGATAAAGCTTATAGTAGGCGATAGTGAGATTTCAGGTTCGTATAAATGGTGAACCAACATGATTAGACATTAAGATAAGGTTATGGCTTAAATTGTGGGTTAAACCTATAAAGCTAATGTTGAAACAACTAATTGGTATTGAAATTTCAATGGTATGTGTAGGGTAATTAGCTAACATTATTTTACTTGTGTAGCTTACACACGAGGCAAGTTCTCTAACTTCATTCTCTTTATAATGAATGCAAGTTCCATAATTTCGTTATTTTGTTATTGTCAAGCAAGCTTTCTAGTCCTAAATTATCATTATGATAATCCTGTATTACAGTGGAGCAAGCCTATTGATTCTATTTTGTGTATGGTTATATAAGCTCTTGTAACCTAATTCTTTACATCAAGCGAGTTTCACTTTCTTTATTCTTGTTATTGATATTCAAAGCATATATTGTTTTAATACATTGATTCAAATAAGATTGTTCTAACTCTTTTGAATGTAGTACTTTGCATGTATACCATGTCTACTCAAATGTCTATTGTTGTTATTCAATCTTTGATTTAAGTAACCTTGTTCAATTCTATATTGTTGTGTTGAACCTTCAAATAGCAAGCAAACTCTTATTGATTGGACTAGTCTATAATTGAACAGTGTTCTAAAATTCTAGAACCACTGATAAGCTAGTTCCGAGCTAAACTTTCTTTAGTGCGGAAATCTTAAAGTCAAACTAAGACGAACAACCCTAACATAGGGGATTATGTACGTGTAACGTTTAGATGTTTGTGCACAGTATATGGTACAAAGGGCTAATCCCCCTAAGTACGTAAAGAAGAGTCTGTATAGTCTAAATGACTGTTAAGGTTGGGGTAATAATACCTAAATATCGGGGACATAGTTCGTGGTCTTAAGACCCTCAGATATTAAATTTGAACTTATTTTCTATTTTTGATTCGTAGAACAAGTTCACCATTATTCAGCATTCGTTGTTCAAACTCATATTGTTATTATTATTACTCTTTATATCAGTGAGCAATTGTTTACTCACTCTTACAATTAACACTGCAGCTAAAGTCGAAAAGGTCGATGAGCCATTTCCAGCAAAGGAAAGAGCAAGATGTCCAAGTGTTGAAGATTTATGTGAATTTATTTGGATGAAATATGTTATAAGACTTAATTTATTTTGTGATGTATTTCGCTGACTTATGTAATAATTTAAGGTTAGATTACCTGGTATTGTTTAAAGTTGATGTAACCCTTTAATGGGGAAGATTATTATTTAAGTTATTTAAATTATATCTTTATCCTTTATTATGCGTAGTTAGATGTAATAGTTTTGGATAGTGAGCACCACATTTTGTGGGAATGGAGTACCCGAATTTGGGGGTGTCACAATAATACCTAATTACCGGGGACATAGTTCATGGTCTTAAGACCCTCAGATATAAATCATAAACTTGTTTTATATTCTTAATTTGTAGAACGAGTTCTCTATTATTCAGTATTCGTTATCTAATCTCATGTTATTGCTATTATTATTCTTTATATTAGTGAGCAATTGTTTGCTCACTCTTGCAATTAACACTGCAGCTAAAGTTGAGAAAGTCGATGAGCCATCTTATAGCAAAGGAATGGGCAAGATGTCCAAGTGATGAAGACTTATTTGAATTTATTTAAATGAATTATGTTATAAGATTTATGTTATAATGTGATGTATTATGCAGACTTATGTAATAGTTTAAGGTTAGATTACCTAGGACTGATTTAAGTTGATGTAACCCTTTAATGGGGAAGATTATTGTTTAAGTTATTTAAGTTATGTCTTCATCCTTTATTATAGGTAGTTAGTTGTAATTGTTTTGGATAGTGAGCACCAAATCTTGTGGGAATAGAGTATCCGAATTTAGGGGTGTCACAGGTTGGTATCAAAGCTTTAGGTTATGAACCGTAGGTGGGGAAACCTTAGAAAGTAACCTTTAAGGAGACAAAAAACATAGTGGTGTCAAACTCTTATCGAGTTTAAGGGAGGGATTAAGTCATCCATTAAAGATAAACAATAAAAGACTTTATGTGCTATGTGTTAATAACTTATGTACTCGCGAGTATCGAAGAGTGTTACATAATAAATAAAATTTAAAGTATTTTGTTGTCAGGATGTCTAACGTTGAAGGATCCAGTCAAGCTAAGGAAGTGATACCTCAGATATCCAGGGATGAGGAACCCCGAGACGTTCATGTGGTTCGGGAATAGTTAATTAAGAGGGAACCTTCTCTGTTGGTTGCTGAAGAAGAACAGGAGCATGAGCCCGTGTCTGATCCTGAGGAGGAGAACTCTGAGGATATAGAGGTGAAGGATGAAGAAGAGGATCCTGTGGAGTTTCTACCAAACTCTATATCAGCTGAGATGTATGATGAGCTATACGACTGTAATATAGAATTATAGGATAAGGTTGAGGAGCTGAAGGAGTTAGTTGAGATGCGTCAGGCTACTATAGAGTAGAAAGATGCGGAGATTCAGGAGCTCGACTCATGTCTTGGAAACACGGAGTGGAACCTAGTTCACACAGAGGGACATCAAGAGGAGCTATTGGCTAAGAATGAGAAGATGAAGACTGAAGTGGAAAAGCTGAAAGATGACTTGAAGGAGGAGTCAGCTAAGTGTGCTAGAGCAGAGGATGCTTGGATGAAGGCTACTCATCGTGCAGATCATGCCAAAGCTAAGGTTCAAATGAAGAAGGCTAAGATGAATTAAATGGATCATTCCTTTCATTCTGCGATTGATAGGGCCCAGGATCGAGTCTTTTACTATCCACCTCAGTTTGAAGACTTGCCGTGGTTCGTAATGGATCGTAGGATGGCATATCGTATTATGGAGGAAGAGCGTAGAGAAGCCTCTCAACGTCTTAATATGTCAAGATAGGAAGAATAATAATAATAATATGTGGTTAAGTATGTGAATAAATAAATTGTAAATCCCTTATTTTGAGATAAATAAAGGGGTAATATGAGGATGTAATCCTAAAACTTGTTTAGTTCAGAAAAGTGGAGGTCGATAGTAGAGATGTTATCCTTATTATGTTTTGGAAAATTATGAATGAATAAAAATATCAAAGTTTATTGAAATGTTATATGTTATAGCTTTAATCTTAGAATGTTTAAGTTAAACTTTAAATATTCAAGAAGTTGAGTAATGAACTAATAAGCGTATATTTTAACAGAAAATGCCTCCTAGAAGAAGACAAGCACGTTAACAACCACCTCCTGAGGGGTCTACTAACGTTAATAACGAGGCCAACGCTAACCCTGTTCAGCAGTTGGTGACATTGTTAACGGGAGCACTTGCGAATCAACCGCAAGCCCAAGTCACGACCTTCAAGGACTTCAAAGCGGTTGGACCGCCAGAGTTTCAAGGGTCTATGAATCCAGTTAAAGCTCAAACCTGGATCATTGAAATGGAGAAGGTGTTCGATGTTTCCAAAGTCAACGAGGATCAGAAGACCGCTTTCACAATGTTCATGTTGAAGTCTGAAGCTAGCAATTGGTGGTAGGTGAATAAGGTTCGTGGGGGACAAGGAATAATAGCATGGGATAGATTTAAAGAGATATTTTTCGAGGTGTATTTTCCAGCGAGTTCTCAAAACCAGTTGGAAGTTCAATTATTAGAGCTAAAAGAAGGAACCATGACTGTGCCATAATATACTGCAAAGTTTAATGAGTTGGCAAGATTTGCTACTTATCAAGTTAATACCGATGAGCATAAGGCGACAAGATTTGAACAAGGGTTGAAGCCCTAGCTTTATAGAAAGGTTTCAATGTTCCAATTAAACACGTTTGCAGCAGTACTGGAAAAAGCAATTATCGCAGAGGGTGGAAGCAATGCCTTAACCAAGTATAACCAAGAACAGAAGAAGAGGAAGAATGAGAATGAAAACAAGGTTGGTGGAAATAATAATGGAGGTAACAACCAAAAGAGGAAGTGGAGTGAGAATTCGAATACGGGAGGACAACAAGAAAGTTAACAAAAGAAGAAGTTTGAAGCTTGTGGTACTTACGGAAAGAACAACATTAGGGTGTGTTTGAAAGGTAAGAGGGTGTGTTTCAATTGTGGCCAGGAGGGTCACATTGCACCAAACTATTTTAGCCCAAAGAAGGGAGCATGTTTCACCTGCGGGTTGAGGATCACATGGCTCGTGATTGCCCTAAAAAGATAGTGGGATGTCCAAGTGGAGGAAAGGGAAACAACGGTGGTGGTACATTAACTATCACTGGTCTAGCACAATCAAGTCGACCTACTGCGAGGACTTTTAATATGAACGTGCAGGATGCTGTGCAGTTAAAGGATGCGGTGTCAAGTATCATTCCGATTAATGGTATTAATGCTTATGTGCTATTTGATTCGGGTGCTACTTGTTCTTTTATATTCGATGAATTTGCTCAGAACTTAGATTTTCCTCAGGAAGAATTAGAATTTCCTTTAAGCATAGAGATTGCGAATAGGGAGGTGATTCCTGTTAGGTTTATATATAAGAATTGTAGAGTGGTTATAAAGGGTAACGAGATGATGGTAGAATTGATACCAATTAAACTTTGGGAATTTGATGTTATACTAGGAATGGATTGGTTATTCAATTAAGGTGCAATAATTGATTGCCAAAAGAAATGTGTTAACCTTATGACTCCGTCAAAGGTGGTGTTTTATGGCAGCAAATTACCTCGACAAGCAAGTTGTCTGACGGTGATGTAAGCCAAGAAGTTACTACGGCAAGGATGTGTAGGATACTTAGCCTACATAGTCGATACACAGAAGAAGAGTGCAAAATTGGAAGATATACCAGTTATTAAAGATTTTGAAGACGTATTTCTAGACGATTTGTCTAGACTTCTGCCAAATCGAGAAATCGAGTTTGTGATTGATTTGGTGCCAGGAACAACCCCGATATCTATAGCTCCATACAAAATGGCCCCAGTAGAAATGAAAGAGTTGATGGTGCAGTTGCAAGAATTGCTCGACAAAAAGTATATTCAGCCGAGTGTATCGCCATGGGGAGCGCCGATGTTGTTTGTTAAGAAGAAAGATGGATCGATGCGACTCTACATTGATTACCGAGAATTGAATAAGGATACGATTAAAAATAAGTATCCGTTACCGAGAATCGATGAATTATTCGATCAACTGAAGGGAGCTAGATATTTCTGAAAGATAGACTTGAGGAGTGGTTATCATCAGTTAAAGGTGAGGCCAAAGGATGTACCGAAAACAACGTTCAGAACTCGGTATAGTTATTACGAGTTTCTAGTTATGTCATTTGGTTTAACTAATGCACCTACATCGTTCATGGATTTGATGAACAGGGTGTTTAAACCATTCTTAGATAAATTTGTGGTGGTGTTTATTGATGATATTTTGGTGTATTCCAAGACCAAGGAGGAACATGTTGAACACTTAAGGGTGACATTAGAGACGTTGAGAAAAGAGAAGTTGTATACTAAATTCTCAAAATGTGAGTTTTGGTTGGAACGTGTATAGTTTCTTGGGCACATTATTGATAAGGACAAAATTTTGGTAGATCCATCAAAAGTTGAAGCTGTAATAAACTGGGATCAGCCGAAGACACCGTCAAAAGTAAGAAGTTTATTAGGATTGGCAGGTTACTATAGGCGTTTTATTCAAGACTTTTCCAAGATCGCAACTCCGTTGACGAATTTAACTAGGAAGGCAGTTAAATTTGTTTGGACGGAGAAGTATGAGGAAAGTTTTTGAGAGTTAAAGAAGAGGTTGAGTTCAGCACCTGTATTATCATTGCCTAATGATACAGGGAATTTTGTGGTGTATAGTGACGCATCGCATAAAGGACTAGGCTATATGCTTATGCATAATGACAGAGTTATTACGTATGCATCACGTCAATTGAAAGATTACGAGAAAGAGTATCTGACGCATGACTTAGAATTGGTTGCAGTGGTGTTTGCCCTAAAAATTTGGAGACATTATCTCTATGGAGAAAGGTGTGAGATATATACAGATCATAAATTTCTGAAGTATATCTTTACACAGAAAGATTTGAATATGCGACAGAGAAGATGGTTGGAGTTGATTAAAGACTATGACTGCGAGATTTTCTTGTTAGGTTTGTAATATTCATGAACGCAATCAAATTGTACAAAATAAGCAGAAGTATGGAAAAACAAAGTTTTAAAATTTTACAAACCATATACCCGGATTATCATTTATGCACAATTATTAATTAAACGAAAAGAAGAAGAACAAGAATTATACCCTAGAAGAGTCAAGCTTCCTTAGGTGCAAGTTCACCTCCAAATCGTTTTCGCGTTCAACTTGAATCCACCGGGTTTGGTTGCTTCCTTTGATCAATGTTAGCCACCCAAGTGTTTGGCATCTAGAGGTGATCCACCAAAGAAGAAGAAAGATTCAAGAAGATGGGTATTTGGCAAAACTCTAGTTTTTTTTCTATCTCTCATAGAAAAGGGTGTACTCTCCCAATTATTAAAATTACGTATTCACGTGTTTTGTGAAAGTGTCAACCACCATCACCCATAATAAGACTCCTCTATTTATAGATGCAGGCAACCCTTCTTAACAATTAAGGAATTGAGTTTTATTTTAATTAATTAAACTCCTTTAATTAATTAGGCTCCTAATCTTATTAGGAATAATTAATTAAACTCTTTTAATTAATTAGCCTCCTAATCTTATTAGGATATATGATAGATTTTTATTAATTAATTCTCAATTTCCTTTAGGAATTAAATAATAATAATAATAATAATAATAAGACTCTTCTTATTAATTTATATTTAATATTTTCTAAATATTAAGCTATTGAATTTATTCTATCACCATAGATTAAATTAAATATACTTAACTTATTATTACGATTATGTCATTAACTTCTTAAAAAATTATTTTTCCTTTTATGGTGTGACCCTTTAGGTTCTCCATATTAAACCGATTGTGAATAAATCAATTAGAACAATTCTAATCTTATTTAAATAAATAAATTAAACTATTATTTTATTTAAATAAATAATATTTATTCTACAATAGGGATAAGCCTCCCTAGCAATCAACGACTTTCCAGATAATATAGATTTCAACATTAATCATAAAAGAACATTTGAGTAAATAGTTACCGTACAATTCAATCCTTACACCATACAATATCCCAATTAAATATAAGACATGGAATTACTGTCAAGTCTTATTTTATTTAATTATATGTATTTCGACTCTTAATAAAATAAAGAAAGGATCACTTATTTTGTAAGTTACCAAGGATACATTTGATTTTTTTTTACTTTATTTTTCTAAATTTGTGTCTAAAATATACTTTTGAGTTTGGACATGTTAATGTCAAGATTCGTCCATGCACCATAATAACTAAAAACACGTCTAAACATGCACATAAACGAAATCACAGAGCTTTAAATCGCCGAAGTATAGCTCCAGTTTGAGAATAAGTACATGCTGAACAAGGTTTAACAATAGAGATATTTAGTGCTGAAAAATAATAATGATTTGTGTGTACCTGAGAACTAGCGTAAAACCTTATATTTATAGTGATCACACCTCCTCTACATGCCCTTCCCCGTATAGAAATAGAATTCATCATTAGGTTAGATTTTTTAATGGGATTGAACTGAATTTCCTCAAAAGAAGAAAATCAGATTCTATTTTGACATTTTCCTTAGAAGTTAGAAATCAAATACAATTAGGAACCTTGGATTCTTTAAAGCTCTCTAATTTCCCAAACAAGTTCCTATATGTGATAACTTCCTCCACGTGGATCATGGCCAACCGAATCATCCGGACCCAAATAATTATGCCCTAACATTGCCCCTAATCTTCCATTATAATGAGACATTTAATGAAAAGGTTCCTCATTAAAAACCCAATAATTACATAATAAATGTGAATACACTATTGTCCTATTTCACAATCAACAATTGCGTGCAAGTATGTACGACTAACAAGTAATAAAGTGATAAGAAAGAGTATCGTACCCACGAGAAATTCTATTTAACAAATCCCAACAACTAATTTTATATCACTCCAATTTTATTTAAACAACTGAATTTTATGATTTCCCAATTAAAACTAAATTCAGTTACTAAAAGTAATTTTAAATTAAAGATTTGATTCAGATGATAAAGGCTTAAGACTACATTATCCCCAATTATGCAATATAAATCAATTACTCAATTTATCCAATTATTAAATCCACCCGAGTTGTTAACAGGAATTCACAATATTTATAAGCCCTTTTCCAAGTGATCAAATAAAAATACTCAACTCAATTAGTTTTGCGATATTCCTATGCAAAACAAAAGAATCAAGTTCATTAAGCATCAATTCTCAATTGTTAAAAGCAGTGAAAAGAAATATTCCTAATCAATTCACAACCCTAATTATTCATCTCATGCAAATAACTAAGAATACATGCTATCGCATTCAGTTCTAACCCTAGATTTCATCTCCCGAATTCATCTAGTGTAACATGGTAATTATTAGCCAAATAATTAATCAATAAGCATGAAATATGATAGACAACTTAACTTGAATAAATAATTAGATTAATTAAAGTAATCAATTCATAAGCATAAAAGGTTCAATTGTAGCCTTAATTAAAAAGTTAGTTCATACTGAAATTTAAAACCAAAAATTCCATGGAATACATCACAATTAAATTGCAAACTGAATAAGAGAAGGAAAGAAAAACTTTGTAAAGCTTTCCAGTCTTCAATCTCAAATCTGAATCTCCTTGCAACGATCCTTTACAATCTCCAATCTCAAGCTTCAGTTCTGTCTCAAAATTTATGTGCGACTTTAATCCATAATCTCCTCCCTATTTATAGCTTTTTGTCTCCTCTAAGTCAGTCCTCCTAAACTCCTTTTTCTCCTTGAAATATACTTTTTCTCTCCTTTTGTTTCCTTTCTTTGTACCATAATCCGAACAATCAATACTGCCCCAGCGCTTGAATTTCTTCTTTGTTGAGCGCCTCGACGCTGGGTTGGTATGAAGAATTATAGTTTCGCCCTTTTAGCTTTTTTAAGTTCCCAATATGCCCCTTTCCGTGCATTAACCTACAAAAGACAAAATAAAATAGTTATGACACCACCAAATTTGGGTACTTCAATTCGCACGGGATTTGGTGTTCTCTGTACAAGCATTATATGTCCATCTACCCATAATAAATGAAAACCATAAAATAGATAGAAATAAATCCTCCCCTTTTGGGGTTACAACATTTGAATGTAACTACATCAATCCCATGTCATACTAACCTTAAATCTCAAATGCGAAAGCATAACCAAATATTAAGTCTTACACAACATTAACATAAGTTTAAAACGTAAATACATCAAATAAACAACAAGTCTTCATCACTTGTTGACTTTTCCCTTGCCTTTGCTAGTAGAAGGCTCGTCGGACCTTTTGTTCTTAACTGCAATGTTATTATTACGCAAGAGTAAGCACGATTTCCCACAAGTATAATAATATAAAAATAATATAATAACATGCGAGTGAATCAAAGACTTTTGAAATAAAAAAACTCAGCTTTTGAATCAAGAATAAATAACAAGAATCAAAAGAACTTCTGCGGGTCATAAGACCTTGAACTATGTCCTAGGTTATCAAGTGTTTATACTTGAAATCTTTAGCAGTCATAAGACTATGGGCTCTTCTTCTCGTACTTAGGGGGATCAGCCCTTAGTACCATACTGTACACAATATCTTAATGCTAAAGCATCAATAATCCCCTATAACAGGGTTGTTCATCTCAATTTATCATTAGAGTCCGTACAAAAGGAAGTTTGGTTTAGATAAGTTCAATAAGGGTTCTGGAATTTAGAACGTTCATCAACTATAGACTAGTCGAATCAATAAGGGTTCTCTAGTCTTACAAGGTTCAACAATAAATGATATTCAATTTGAATAATAAATTCTCAAGAGGTATACAATCGAATAAATATTATATAACGGGAATCATGCTTTAAAAGAATGATAACATCTAATATGAAATCTTGAACTTGAACAATTAATAACACGATCTTACTCATCATAGAATATAAGTTTAGGATTTGCTCAATCTAAGAATTTAGAATTTAAAGAATATTATTCCATAAAAGTTAAGTTTTAAGTAAGGAAAACTTGCCTCGTGCGCAAGCTACAAGTATAGTTACAATTCAATTCCTCAACGTCCTACACATTACATGCATTCACAACATTCATTAGTTACCTTCATATTGACCTTATAGGTTTAGTTCCTTCTTTTAATACAACTTGTTAACTTAGTTTAAGTTCTGCCCATTACCATAAATGTCATATACAAGACTGAACTCTCACATCTTAAGTTTGATCATTATCATATCTTCTCATGGACATAAATTTTAGTCCTAATACAACTCATCAAATTACCACACAATTACATCACCTGTATGTTAACAATCTGATATGACATCCTATTATATGTCTAACACATTATTATGTTCCTTAGACTAGGTTAGACCAACATGTAGTGGACTGTTCATGACAAAAACTGAAACAGTTTGACTCTGCCACTCCCGTCGGGGCGAGGCTTTTAGCTGAAGAAATGCCCGTCGGGGCGGGGTAAAATGCCTAGTAAATCCCGTTGGGGAGGAGTCACACGGACTTAGCTTCTGCAGTTCGCGATTTTGACAGTTCGTAGCCCAAATAATTCTAATTAAATACAAATTAAACTAGTACTGTGATTTCTATGAAATATAAACTTCATAGAAACATCATAAAATATTACTAACATGTTTTTACCACCTTAAATCATGCAATTACTCAAATCAAATCACATAATTTCATTGTTCTTGCTAGAAAAACTCATTTTAGACATTCTTAGCGAATCATCACATCACAAACTCGTTTCTTGACCAAATCAGTCCGTATAACATACGTTGTTTTTGTATTTAAACGTATTAACATAATCAATTGTCAATTTACAGATTTCAACATGGATTGAACACTAATTTTGGTTCTAAAATGAGCTTTTTTGTACTTTTAATAACAAGACCCAAATATTTACTTAAAAACCTATTTCATACAAATTTAACTTCTGAAAATCATTTCTAAGTCACACATGTCAACATATATAAAAACTTATCTAATAAATTCATCAACCAAAACCCTAATTTTAACACTACACTCACATATATTGTATATTTATCATCAAAACTCAAGTTATTCATGCTATAACAGATTTGATTACTCTAAATCACATACAAATTATATAAAATTAGATTATGCATGCTAATAAACATATATAATCAATTTATTAACAAATTGGCCATCAAATTCAATTTACAGAGAACTAAAATAAACCTTCGTGGAGAAAATTCAAGAACATAAATTAAAGCTTGAATATGAGAGATTACCCTTGATTGTTTGTTTAGATTAGTAGGAGATGATAGTAATTCTTTTGATTCTTCAATTTCTTCTTCAATCTCACAATTCTCTCAAATTTTCCCTCTATTCTCTTTGAATTTCTCTAAGTTAAGTTTCAGGAAAAAAAAAAAATGCGAATAAAAGAGAAAGGATCGATATATTAAGATACTAAATAAAACATGGGTGTCAGTTAAAGCCATTACGCAATTAACTGCTCCCACATTTATAAGACCATGTTTGGCTAGCCTTAAAAGGCTTCTTTTCATTTATTTTAATTAAATTCTCTTATTATATAGTTTATTTGTCACACTTTAATAAATTAAATAATATTATTTAAATTCAATTAAATTAAAGGCAAGATTACTTATTAAATCAAATTAACACATAATTAAAATTCTCATTTATTAAATATAACACATAATTTATATTCTCAATAAAAATTCAATTAATTATTTTATTAATTAGAACAACATTAAAATTATTTGACAACTTATTTAAATTAATAATCTCAATTAAATTCATAATTTGAATTATAATATTATTCCTCATTAATTTAATTAATGTAACACATTTAATTAAATTAATCTACCATAATTCATCAATTAATTATTTAACCCAATAATTAAATCATTGAAAAATATTTATTTAATTCAATAAATATTTAAATTAAATTATAAAAATCTCATTCGTCACATCTTTCCCCCCTTAAAATGATCCCGTCCCCAGAAACACGACTTAATCAATTCATCCCTCTACATTCTCCCCCTTACAAAGATTCTGTCTCTAGAATCGCTACACAAATTAAGCGAATAAATGAGGATAATTCTTCATCATCTGTTCTTCGAGTTTCTACGTATCTTCTTCAGCGTTGTGGTTCCTCCAGATTACCTTAACAGAAGGTATTACTTTATTTCTGAGTACTTGTTCTTTCATGTCGATTATCTGAACAAGAATTTTTTCATAAGACAAATCTTTCTCAAATTGCAGGGGTTCGTATTCGATAACTTGCTTTTAATAGGGATTATAAGGTCGTAAGACAAAAACTTGGAAAACATTATGGATATGTTTAAAGGCCAGAGGTTAGGCTACCTCATAGGCAACTTTACCAATTCTTCGTAAAACTTTGAAGGGTCCAATGAACCTCGGGTTCAATTTCTCTTTCTTGCCAAATCGGATCTTTCCCTTCCAAGGAGAGACTTTCAATAATACCAAGCTACCCGATTTGAACTCAACATTCTTACGGTGTGGATCGACGTATTTCTTCTGCCTATCTTGAGCTACTACTAGTCTTTTTTGGATTACTTTGACTATCTCTACTATTTGCTGTACCAGTTCTGGTTCTAGTAACTATCTCTCGCCAACTTCATCCTAGTAAAGTGGAGTTCTGAACTTTCTGCCATACAACGCTTTGTAAGGCGGCATGCCAATACTAGCGTGGTAACTGTTGTTGTAACCGAATTCAATGAGCGGTAAGTGATCATCCCAATTTCCTTTAAAATCCATAATGCACATTCTCAAAATATCCTCCAATGTATGAATCGTTCTTTCGCTATGCCCATCTGTCTATGGGTGATATGCCGTATTCATTCTCAACTCCATCCCCATGCACTCCTGTAGTCGCTTCCAGAAATTTGATGTAAAATGCAGATCCCTATCTGAGATAATTGACACTAAAACTCCGTGCCTTAAAACAATCTCTTTCACATATAACCTTACCAATTGGTCTAAGTTGAATTTGATTTTGATCGGAAGGAAGTGTGCGGATTTTGTCAATCGGTCAACGATAACCCATACTGCGTCATAACCTTTCTGAATTGTCGAAAGGCCAACCACGAAATCTATCGTGATATGTTCCCACTTCCGTTATGGGATTTCTAACGGTTGTAACAACCCACTCGGCCTCTGATGTTTTGCTTTCACTTTCTGACATGTTAGACAGTTGGCAACACACTATGCAACATCTTGTTTCAAATTTGGCCACCAGAAATGTTTTCGAAGATCTTGGTACATCTTGGTACTGCCAAGGTGAATAAAATATCGTGAGCTATGAGCCTCGCTTAAAATGTCTTCCTTAATCTCTAGCACTGGCGGTACCCAAATTCTGCTCTCAAATCTCAGTATTCCCTCACTGTCTATCTTGAATCTCGATTCAGTTCCTTCGAATATCTTCTTTTTCACCTTTTCACATTCTTCGTCCTGAAGTTGAGCCTCCTTAACTTTATCCATCAAGGTTGTACCAGCTTGCATCTGGAACAGCTTCTCATCAGTCTCCATAGGATATTTCACTTCCAATTCCAGTTTTTCCATCACTGAAATTAGCTCCTCCTGAGCAGTCAACATCATTAATTTCTCTCGCCCATTTCTACTTAAGGTGTCGACAACCACATTTACTTTACCCGGATGGTATAAAACCTCGTAATCATAGTCCTTAATTAGCTCCAGCCATCTTCTCTAGCGCATATTTAAGTCCTTTTGTGTAAAAATATATTTCAGACTCTTGTGGTCTGTATATATTTCATACTTCTCTCTATAGAGATAGTTTCTCCAGATCTTCAAAGCGAATACCACCACAGCTAACTCCAAGTTATGGGTCGGATACCCCTTCTCAAAGTCCTTCAATTGTCGTGATGCATATGCAATGACCCAGCCATTTGGCATAAGCACACATCCAAGTCCTTTATCTGATACATCATTATAAACAATAAAATAGATAACATATGTCATCCAGAAGAGATAACATAGGTGTAGTGTGACGCCCCCAAAATAGGTATACAACACCCATTCTGAGTCGCCAAATACATGGTACAGAAAGCAAACTACAACTTCAATAATAAAATTGTCGTGCAAAATATGACAACACATACTGTGAGTTTAAATACAAATATTGTCTTCTAGACAAAATCCACACTCAAATAAGTCCTCATTACAATTATTCAACCACTATTTTACAAAAATAGTGAGGACTGCTTAAATATCTTTCTAGAACCATCACTCCATACCCCGACTAGATCCTGCTATGTTCTCACCTCCTAAGAAGAAAAATGAAATAAAAAGGAAAAGGGTGAGCTCAACTAGCCCAGTAAAGGATATTATGACTAAGATAATATACAAAAAATTATCATTAGTCTTCAATAGGGAAAAATCTAATAAAATATAATAGACAACAAGTTTTAGATCAACAGCTGTAGCGGAAACAAAAATCCATTAGAAGAGTCAAGTAGAGAATGAGTTCTACTATCTTCTAAGATTTAAAAGTCCATCATCAATATTTTATCCTCAGAATAACAATCAATATACATCTTTAATCAAATATTCATCTTTGCAATAAAAGCCAAAGATATTCATTTATATCACCAGTTGGTCATGTTCATCTCAACACATGTTCATCTTTGCACTACGGGCCAAAGATATTCATCAGTTAATCATTCATCTTTGCACTACAGGCCAAAGATATTCAGTAATATCATCATTTAGGACTGAGGATGATGAAAAATATTTTAAAGAAAATGAATCTAGTGAGACAGAAGGAAAAATATTAGGGATTCGTATTACAGTTTATCCAAGATCAATAATACTCCATTATAACCAATTTTGAAGTAGAATTCAAAAATAAAGATCAAAACATGGATACAATCAAAGATAGTAACCATAATAGACATCTTGGACAAAAAAAGAAAATTTCATTTTTTCGGTGAATAGTGTCGTATTCGTGAATAGTGTCGTATACGTGAATAGTAACCTCAACACAAAAAAGTAAAAATTCCACAATAAAATCCATACCAATATTTTGGTATAATAATATTGAAAGAATAACATCATTACGAAAGAAAATAACATCCCTTACCTCAAAAGAGTAGTATTTCTAACTGGAATATCGGATGTAAAGCCAAAGAAAACTTGCACTGAATAGCAACTCTCAAAGTATCTAAATACTCACAAAAATAAGCTCGACAATATAGATAGAAAGAAAACTTGTTTCTGGTGTGATTTTCAATTCTAACATAAGCACCTATTTATAGGAAAATGCTAGAACAACAAAGGAGACTAAATAATAAAATAATATTATTTATTTCTCCCTTCTTCTACGCCTACTTTGTTGAAGAAGATGAGCAGCCCTCATTGAAAACAAATTCAGCACATGTTTTCAAAACAAACAAAAGTGGGTCCCACCCATATTTTAATAAAAATTATTTTATTTTCCGAAACTTCAGTAATTCATAGAAAATAGCTCGTTTATCAGAAAAATATGAATTTTATGTCCATTCCACACGAAATTGAATTCCCTACAACTCTGTAGCTTTAAGTTTTTCCAAATTCCAGACAGAAAATATTCAAAATCAATTAACGGACGATTTTCAACACCTTTTAAAATTCATAACAAATCATACGTTAATTTTTAACGGTTCAAAATTTGTGGACATATAATAAACTTATATATGTATAACATATCCAAAAATTATAATAATCCAACGGTCGGATTAAAATTATAACGCACGTAATAGAGCTTTAGAACACCGATTTGATCTTTAATACCTCCATTCCGACAAAATACTGATAAAACCCCTCAACACTAATTCCTTCATTTATAACCACATAAATAAATCCATCATTTATATTCACATCAAATAAATATTTCTTTATCATATAAATCAATAATTAATTATTCACAAATAATATTACAGAATCACAATAATGACAACCAGGCAGTTCCCAGGAAAGAGGGGGTTTTCCGATAAGGATTTCTCCTTACTGGCGCGCAATTAGGTGACCAAACCTCTTCTTGACAGAACTTTCTAGACATTGCCAATAATGGTATCTAATAATATTATCCAAATACTATGAATTATTGATCTGATAATGGGAAATACTGTGCAGTGATAATTATTGAAACAACGATAATATAAAATATCAACGCAACAATTACTGAATCAATAAAATAAAATATTGAACAGTAATTACTGTAACAATTATTAAGTAGAGCCTTCTTACGTAAGAATAATTAATTCAAAAATATTATGCAATACTGTGTTCTAATGTGCAACCATGCGTATTACTGTATTTTAACCACCAGGTAATCCAATAGTGTTAACGGTAACAATTATGCCGTTATTTATAAAAACTCAAACTTGTCGTTTTCTTTATCCGACAGTTATTCTGTTATGGAGCTCATAAATGGCTGCGCCGTCGTACGAATATTCCCCGACAGCAAGAATATTCCACGAACAAATGAATATTCCCCGATAACAATAAATATTTTATAACCACTTGCTTATTTTGAAAAAAATTCATATGTCACCCTTAACTTTACTTTCTATCAATTTAACCATTTACTGAATAATAAGAAAAATTGAATACTTTTATTTCATAAAATTCAGGGTCTTACATGTAGTACTCAACCTCTTCTTATGTTTTTGAAAGCTTTCCTCACACTTCTCCATCTAAATGAATTTCACAGCTTTCCTAGTCAAATTCATCAGCGGATTTGCGATCTTAGAAAAGTCCTAAATGAATCTTCTATAATAACCTGCTAATCCAAGAAAACTTCTCACTTCTGACGACGTTTTTGGCTGATCCCAGTTTATCTCAGCTTCGACTTTGGAGGGATCTACCGAAATTCTGTCTTTATCAATCACATGTCTGAGAAATTGTACCCGCTCAATCCAAAATTCACATTTTGAAAACATGGTATATAACTTCTCCCATCTCAACGCCTCTAATGCCACCTTCAAATGCTCTACATGTTCTTCCTTGGTTTTCGAGTATACCAAAATGTCATCGATCAACACCACCACGAATTTATCCAAAAAAGGTTTAAGTACCCTGTTCATCAGGTCCATAAATGCTGTAGAAGCATTCGTTAGACCGAATGACATCACCAGAAATTTGTAGTGACCATATTGAGTCCTAAATAATGTCTTCGGTACATCCTCTGGCCTCACCTTTAGTTCATGATAACCACTCCTCAAGTCTATCTTTGAAAATTATTTCTCTCATTTCAATTGATCAAACAGGTCGTCGATCCTCGGTAATGGATATCTATTCTTAATTATGACCTTATTCAGTTCTCTGTAGTCGATGCAGAGTCGCATCATCTTGTCCTTCTTCTTCATAAATAACACTGGCGCTCCCCACGACGATACGCTCGGTTAAATGTATTTCTTGTTCAGTAACTTTTGCAGTTGTACCATTAATTTTTTCATCTCTATCGGAGCCATCCGGTATGGTGCCTTCAATATTGGAGCCATTCCTGGCACCAAATCGATCACAAACTCAACCTCTCTATCTGGCGGAAGTTCTGGCAGATCATCTGGAAATACGTCTGTGAAGTCCCTCACTACTGGTATCTCTTCTATCTTTGGGTTCTCTTTATGTCTGTCAACTATGTAGGCTAAATATTCTACACAGCCTTGTCTTAACAGCTTCCTGGCCTGCATCATCGTCATACAACTCGCTTGTCTAGGCAATTTGTTGCCATAAAACCCAACCTTTGACGGAGTTATAAGGTTAATACATTTCTTTTGGCAATCAATTACAGCCTCATAATTGAATAGCCAATCCATTCCCAAGATAACGTCAAATTCCCTAAGTTTGATAGGGATAAGATCTACGTTCATAATTTTACCCTTAATATCCACCCTACAGTTCTTGTGTACGTACTTAACATGGATTACTTCTCTATTTTCAATCTCTATGTTCATGGGGTATCCTAACTCGTCCTTAGGTAATTCCAAGTTCTTAGCAAAGTCATCAGATATAAATGAACAAGTAGCACTTGAATCAAATAATACATAAGCATTAACTTTATTGATCAGAATGATACCTGACATCACATCGTGAGATTGCACAACATTCTGCACTGTCATGTTGAATGTCCTGGCGGTTGGTCAGTTGGTTATGGTTGGTCCTGTGATAATTAGAGCATTGCCACCACTGTTTCCCTTGTTCCCTCATGTTTCTGCCCCTCCAGATCCCTTCTTGGGATAGTCCCTAGCCAAGTGGTCCTTCGATCCACATGTGAAGCAGGCACCTTTCTTTAGGTTAGGGCAGTTAGGTGATATGTGGCCTTCTTTACCATAATTAGAGAAAACTCTTTTTCCTTTCATACAAACCCCCAGTTGAGCTTTTCCTCAGGCTTGACATGCTTCAATCCTCTTCTTCTGACCTCCTTGCTGATTTCCAATTGACGAGTTATCAGTCCACATACTCTTCTGATTGTTACTTCCTCCCGTGTTGCTGCCACTGGCCTTGTTATTTCCTTTATTTTTACTCTTCTTCTTCTTATTATTATTATTATTATTATTATTATCTTGATTGTACTTGGTCACCACATCGCTCCCACCTTCAGCGAGGATGACCTTCTCCAGTACTCCAGCAAAAGTATTTAGCTGAAACATTCTCATTTTGCTATATAACCAGGGCTTCAGTCCCTATTCAAACCTTATTGCTTTCCTCTCATTCGTGTGTACTTGATACGGGGAAAACCTAGCCAACTCATTGAATTTTGCCGCATAGTCTGGTACGTACATATTGCCTTCCTTCAATTCCAGAAATTGTACCTCCATTTTGTTCTACGAGCTTATCAGGAAATATATCTCGAAGAACATCTCCTTGAACCTCTCTCAGGTGATCACACCTTCTCCTTCACGGACCTTATTTGTTTGCCACCAATAACTGGCTTCTGACTTCAATATGAACGTTGCATAGGCAGTTTTTTGGTCCTCTCTGACTCTGGCGACGTCAAAAACTTTTTCCATCTCTATAACCCAAGTTTGAGCTTCTATCGGGTTCATGGAGCCTTTAAATTCAGGCGGTCCCGCCGCCTTGAAGTCCTTGAACGTTGTATTTGGTGGAGTTTGAGGTTGATTATTAATTGCTCCAACCAATAAGTTCACCAACTGCTGAACGGGGTCACCATTGGCATCGTTGTTATTGTTCATCGACCCTTCTTGGGCCGGTTGATGGTTTGCTCTTCTTCTCGGCGGCATATTTCTTTTAAAATATACGCTTATTAGCTCTTTATTCAATCCCTTAAATATTTAAGGCTTAACTAAAAAATTTAAACATAATCACTTAACACATTATCTCAAATAAACTCTGATATTTTATTTAAATCAAAAGTTTTAACATAATACGATAGCATCACTGCTATTTGCATCAACTATCTCGAGATAAAGAATCTTCAGGATTAAATCATCATATTGCATTACTTTTATTTACACTGGAATTTACATCATTAACTACCATAGATATTCACATAATTCATACTGTTCCTATCACGACCTATTAAGACGTCGAACAACTTCTCTGCGCTCTTCTTCTATGATACGAAACATGTAATGCCCCGAAATTCGGTCTATCTTCACACCCGAATTCCGTACGTCACGGTCCCACTTCTTTCCAATATACATCATTATATAGTGAAATATAACAACATACATTCTCAATTCCCAGGTTCTAATACCTTATAACCTCGTTCATTACAAATAATGATAATTACATTATTCTTTACATCTTACACGAGTGACTTTCATCCACCACCAAGGATACATAACAGTTCATTAAACTAGTCTATAGTTTAATTAAACTATTCCATATTACAAGTCTTCGCTTGATCTTCACGCTCATTCATCTAATGAATGGCACTTCTTCTGGATACCGATCAGCTTGATCTTTACGGGATCCTTAAGTTATTCTCACATCTTTCGTTGAAAATGTTTTTCATTTAAAGCAAGTATGAGCATTCAATTGCCTAACAAGTCATAACAGTTGAACAAACAACTTTAAGAAGTTAAACATTCCTTTAGAACTTCGATAGCCGAACAAAGGTTATGAAGCAGCTTGAATAATAGGAATAATTCTGATTCCTATCATTTTAAAACATTAGTCACATTCACTGTGAAATACTTTCATTTTTCTACCTTTTCCATAAACATTCTGTCTAGCTAGAATCATTAGCACAGACTTAACAATAACGAATCATGTATAAAAAAAACATTCTCATATTGAACAGTTCAATCGCAGATCAGTTCATCTCACAGAAACACCGAAGTGTTCAAATTATGGCACAAGGTCTCATACGTTCTACCACCTTGTACAAATATCGCACATTCGCACATAGAAAGAACTTCTCAAGTTCAACATCTGAGAAGTTTAAGAAACTAGCATTCGTTTAGAATATGAATGAAGTTAGGAAACTTGCCTTATGCACAACTACAACTTATGCTGAACTGCTCAATACAATCCCTATAAAACACATAAGGAAATAACACATACACCAATTAGTCATATACTTGACTTACGCATTAGTTTACTTAAATTTACTTCTTAGGGTTCGCGTTTTATCAACCTAAGTTTATACGACAACTTCCTTTACCGCTTTACGGCTTCATGAAATACGGAGATGTCTTACTCATACGTTCATCATTTTTGATGATTTGCATTCTTATCTTCTTCTTATAACTTCTCTAAGACTCAGCACACATTGCGTCTCTGCTAGTAGTCCATATGGTACTCTGAGTGGTTTCCCACAAACAACCAACAAATAAGTTGTGAGACCCCAGATTTTATCAATAAAGATTTAAATTTTGTCGAAATAATTTTTTAATATTATGGTGTGAATTTGAGATAATATTATAGTTGTGGGTAGTATTTATAAATTTTGCAAAGTATGCAAGTGGTTATATTATATTCGATTGGTCGGGGAATATTCGGTTTAGCAGGGAATATTCGTACAATGGCTCAATCATTGGTGGACCCCTACAATGTAATATATTGTCGGATCGAGAAAAGCGACAAAATATTTTATTGAAATAACTGCGGAAGTTTATCGTTGATCTTGTTGAACTACTCGGTAGTAAAAGTACAGTAATACGTGTGGTTGCATAGTAGCACACGGTATTGATTATTGATGCTTATGTGAGAAGTCACTCAGTTTGATTCCATTATTGTCGATTAATAATATGAATTATTATAGCGATAATGACGTTTTGTTTTATTCGTATTATTAACGTAATAAAACAGAAACATCTTTTTATATAAAAGTGAATACTTTATTAAAGTTATTCTATAAATAGAATATATTATATTTTATTATGCATAGTGTTGCATAGTGTTTTGCATAGTGTTTTGCATAGTGTGCATATAGTGTTTGCATAGTAAAATGTTTTTATATAAATAGAATATATGATATTTTATTTAAAAGATTTTGCTTTAAATATGGACCGTCGATTAAAAGTAAATCAACTGGACCGTTCATGGATTAATTACTATGCATTCTATTTTCCTATAAATAAGCTCATTCCTTCATTATTTTCTTACGAATTCACTAAAACTAGAGAGAGAAATTATAGAGAGAAGCTATAGAGAAAATCTATAGAGAGAAAGAAGAAGAGTATTCTGGGATGATCAGATATTGTGGTTTATTCATTAAACTGAGTCTTAGTGATAAAAATTGATGAAAACCTTTTAAAACCTAAAAGATAGTAGACTTTATTTTCTACTTGACTCTTTTAATGGATTGATATTCATTGCATTAAACCGGGTTGTCTATTGTATTTTATCGGTTTAACATTGTTGAAGACTAATGATAATTTATTCGCATTATCTTAGTCATAATATTTCTTCTTGGGCTAGTTGAGCTCACCCTTTCTTTCCTTTGTTCTCTTCAGAAATGAGAATATAAATTTGGGACGAGCCTCGGGAAGCGGAGTAATGGTCCAGAGGATAGCATTAGTAGTCCTCACTATTACGTGAAATAGTGTGATAATAGTTTTAATGAGGACTCCTTTTGAGTTTGTATAATATCTAGTAGACAATATTTGTATTCAAACTCACGATTTATGTCGTATTGTATACCTACAGTTATATTAGTAAGTTGTATTTGAATTTATGTACCATGTAAGTGGCGACCCAAGATGGGCCGATGTATACCTAATTTTGGGGCGCCACGGTTGGGTATCGAGCTTAGGATATGATCCCCTGGTGAGATGTGAGATAAGAACTAGGAGGGAGAGGACGGGAATTCCTTCGCTAGTATGACCTACCTAAATTTATTTGGTATTTAATTGGTCGGTCGAGTATAGGGATAATATGTGATATGTTAATTAACCCCTTGTTTTGTGACGGTGTTTGAGAATGGCATCGAAAAATTTGAGATAAGCAATGAAACACATGAGAGTGTTGATACAACTCAAACAAAAGGTAACGACCAACAACACGATAATAATCATACTGTTGGCAACGGCTATCAGAATAATGATAACCATCGTGGGGGAAATTATCATGCCAAGAATGGTAACCACTTTGATTGGTAATCATGGCAAAGATAATAGAAGTGGAAATTACAAGAAGAGAAGGTCATTTAGCCCAATTTTGTTGTGCACCAAAGTCAAGTCTAGCTGGGACGGTGGCACCAAAGGTGAATGTGGACAAAACAAAGTCGTTGGTTTTAGGAAGTGCATTTTCATGACTTCAAAAAGTAGTAAACCGAACGGTTAGCACAAAGTTAGTTAATTATAAATCATGCGAAGTCTATACCTTATAAGATACCGGTTCTACCCATTATTTTATCTCTCTTGCTTGCGTTCAACGTTTAAATTTGACTCCGGAGAAGTTAGACTTTGACTTATTGGTTGAAACTTCGTTAGTAGGAGCCTTCGTTACCGCTTACTATTTTTAAATCTTGTTTGATTCAAATAAACACTTTCACGTTATTCGTCGATCTTATCTTTTGAAAATACTTGCCTTTGATGTGATTTTAAGAATCAATTGGTTAACTACTCATCATGCTTTTTCGTAAGGTTGTTAGCTTTTATATTCATAACCAACTTATTGTGCGTAATTCAAGTAACCAAACTACTAAAGTCAATTATTGTCATATCAAGCCATAAGTAAAGAGCCCCGAACCTTTCGTTGTTGACTTCCTTGTGTGGAATGCAAAAAGCCGGACTTTCTGTAGGCGACATCGTGAATAAAGATGGCAAGTTTATAGGTATCATTGTGAGGTGCTATCTAGGTTAAGGGATAGAAGTCACAGTTGGTATCAATGTGACGTACTATCCAAGTCTTGGATGAGAGTCACGATTTTGAATGATATTTCTATTATTAATAAATTTCTGGCGTATTCTTGAAGACTTCTTAGCCTACTTAGAGCGTGAAATCGAATTTTGTATTGAATTCGAAGACAAAAACCCATTTCTTAAACCCTCAAATATTTCTTCAACTAAAAGGATCTGTTTACGTGGATTATGATGAAAGTTATAATAAAAGTATAGAACTGATGAAAATCATGGGTATATGAAGTATTAGTAAGTTTTATGATGAGTTATGTTGGTTAGTATGTGAAAACATGAAAGTTTCTTAGAAATCACAAAGAGTTGAAAATCAGATTTTGGTGAAAAACGTAACATGAAATTCAATTGACTTATCTCCTATTATATTTTGAATTTTTGAGTGTGGTCAAGTCCTAGAGTTAGATCTATGCGTTACCTAACTAATCCAAGTGGAATTACTGGAAAAGGTGTTGTAGATTTTTGTGTGGACTGATTTTAGCAAAGGAGGGCAAAGCTGCAAAAACCGAAAAAGCTGCTGCCATGATTTTAGAGGGGCTGTTTCGGCCACTTAAATTATGAGAAAAATTCTGACCTTTTGGGACATGAAGGTATATGGTATTAAGTACCTCCTGTCCAAAAATGAGCTCATTCTGACTTAAAATGAGCAAGTTATGAGTATTTCAATATTT
Source organism: Panax quinquefolius (assembly GCA_020205615.1). Classification (NCBI taxonomy): domain Eukaryota; kingdom Viridiplantae; phylum Streptophyta; class Magnoliopsida; order Apiales; family Araliaceae; genus Panax; species Panax quinquefolius. Next base: position 107,803,966 of record CM035153.1, read on the forward strand.
AGGTTTTTCCGACGAAAAACGCTATAACCGGAGTTCTATAACTCTGATGACCATGAAATTTAAACTGGAGGCTCACATTAACATGTGTAAGGTCCTGCCAAGATTTGGGAATTTCTGGAGTTAACCTTGAGGTAGCTAATTTCTTAAGGAATTAATTAGAAATTGATTTTTGAAAAATAGTAAATGAATTTTAAAAATTCCGAGAAAAATATATTTTCATTATGGGACTATATTATGCAAAATCCCTGAAAAGAAATAATTTTGGGACTGATTTGGTATTTTTCATGAAAATAGTTTAGTTACGAACATATGAGTTAAATATGTTATGTGAAGTAACAAAGTTGAAAATAGGATTTTATGGCTTGAGAATCCTATATAGAGTATATGCATATTTTTTTGATGAGGGATTTGATCATTGGTGATGATATCTTATGAGGATGGCATTTTGAATGATTAAATGCATTATATGGTAAAGCGTAAACAATTGAAATAAATTGTTTATAAATTTAAGAAGTGATTAAAATATTGTTATAATATTAATGATATTAGATTATGAGATTATTAAGTGATTGATAACATGGGGATATTCTTGAATCCTGGATAAATTATATTATAAATGTTTAATATTTATCCTTTATCTCATTTGATTGATTTTTTATATCATTATCCTCATGCTTATATTATGTTGAAAGTCATACGTATTCTGTAGTGCATAGATGGACTTGGTATGATTATGACTGAGGATTGTTGGTATAATCATAACCGTAATTGAAAACACGATTATCTTTGGCCGTAGTGCATGGATAATTTGTGGTCGTGATACTAATGAATACACGATTATCTTTAGTCGTAATGCATGGATAATTTGTGGTCGTGATATTAATGAATACACGATTATCTTTGGTAGTAGTGCATGGATAATTCGTGGTCGTGATACTAATGAATATCATTGGCACTGTGAGTGCGTGGATGATTCGATGATATGAATTAGTTATTGAAATTTGAGTCTCAAAGAATGAAATATTAATTCATGGATGTGGTAAAAGTCATCTTTGGTCGTAGTGCATTGATAGACTTGGTATGATTATGACCAAGGATTATTCGGTATAATCATGGATCAGATTGAAAACACGAATATCCTCGCCAAGAGTGCATGGATAATTCGTGGTCGTGATACTATTAAGTTGCGTCTTAGCATTATTGGTTTTCTGAGTTGTATATCTTTGCTTTGTGAGTGCAAAAGATGAATTGTTAATAAATATCTTTGGCACTGTAAAAAAAGATGAATTGTTAATGAATATCTTTGGCCTTGGGATTGCAAAGATGAATTTAATGTTTTCAACGATAAAGGTATTCAAGGTATCCTCGCCTCTTTATCATACCAGTATCGCACCCTAATTTCGAGGGCTTAAATTCCATAAGGAGGGAGATTGTGAGACCCAGATTTTATCAATAAAGATTTAAATTTTGTCAAAATAATTTTTAATATTATGGTGTGAATTTGAGATAATATTATAGTTGTGGGTAGTATTTATAAATTTTGCAAAAGTATGTGTTTGTTATATTATATTCGATTGGTCTGGGAATATTCGGTTTAGCAGGGAAAATTAAATACAACTGGCTCAATCATTGGTGGACCCCTAATGTAATTATTATTTGATTGAGAAAACGACAAAAATATTTTATTGAAATAACGACGGAAGTTTTACCGCTGTTAATCTTGTTGAACTACTTTAGTAAAAGTACGAATGTCGTGTGGTTGCATAGTAGCATTACGGTATTGATTATTGATGCTTATGTGAGAAGTCACTCGGTTTGATTCCATTATTGTCGATTAATAATATGAATTATTATAGCGATAATGATGTTTTATCTTATTCGTATTATTAACGTAATAAAAGCGTAAACATCTTTTTATATAAAAGCAGAATACTTTATTAAAGTTATTCTATAAATAAAATATATTATATTTTATTATGCATAGTGTTGCATAGTGTTTTTCAGATAGTGTTGCATAGTGTTTTGCATAGTAAAATGTTTTTATATAAATAGAATATATGATATTTTATTTAAAATTTTGCTTTTAAATATGGACCGTCGATTAAAGTAAATCAATCTGGACCGTTTCATGGATTAATTACTATGCATTCTATTTTCCTATAAATAGAAGCTCATTCCTTCATTATTTTCTTCTTAATTCACTAAAACTCTAGAGAGAGAAATTATAGAGAGAAGCTATAGAGAAAATCTATAGAGAGAAAGAAGAAGAGTATTACGGTACTTCACTACTTGATATATCCGGTGTCTTTTTACGGTAAGGGGTATTATTTGTTGTACCCGTAAGGGGTGTTATTCTTTCTTATTCATGAAGAGAACTTACATTATTCCATTCATTATTATTACATTGGAATAACCTATAAAAGTGGCATACCATATACATAACTTTGTGATACGCCTGCATACCCTATACTTGGTGAAATCCTTATATAATTCCATTCTTATTTATTTCATTGGAATAACTGTGATACGCTGGAATCCCCTATACTTGGTGATCTTCTTACGTTATTCCATTCTTTATTATTACATTTGGAATATCACATCTACGTGTGTTTTACACGGGACCTAGTTCCATTGTTTATTATTCCGCATTTATTATTCATTTGGAATATCCTATATCGTGTGTTTTACACGGACACGGTTCCATTATTTATTATTCAAACATTTATTATTCTCGTTGGATCATCCCGCCGATTGTGAATTTCACGACACTGGTTCCGTTATTATTATTCTATTGGAATAACCTATCATATAAATACCGCATGCATGGTGATTTCTTTTGTTATTCCATTCTTTATTATACCCAGTTGGTTAAAACTTTGACTTTATACTCCATGAAATTAGTAGAATATCTTTGATATTTGCGTTTCATCCAAAGATCTTTTCATGGAAATATTCTTCCGATTATTCTTGAATTTTACTATACAAAATATTATCAGGTTGACAATTTGGACGTTACTAATTCCTGGATAAAATAATTCTTGAACTTGTTTTATTGAATTATTATGTCATTGTCATCATCCTCATGTTATAATATGTTATCTTTGGCTTACGTGCATAGATGAACTTAGTATGATTATGACCGAGGATCATTCGGTATAATCATGGCTTATTATAAATGATGTGATAAAAGTCCTCGATGTGCTTTGTAATGCGTTGATGGATAGTTTTTGGTATGATTATGATCGGGGTGATTCGGTATAGTCGCATGACCATTGATAATTTGATGAAAATCCTCGACCGTGGTACAGGATGATCGAGATATTGTGGTTTATTCATTAAACCGAGTCTTAGTGATAAAATTGATGAAAACCTTTTAAAACCTAAAAGATAGTAGACTTTATTTTCTACTTGACTCTTTTAATGGATCAGATATTCACCGCAGATTAAACCGGTTGTCTATTGTATTTTATCGGTTTAACATTGTTGAAGACTAATGATAATTTATTACGCATTATCTTAGTCATAATATTTCTTCTTGGGCTAGTTGAGCTCACCCTTTCTTTCCTTTGTTTTCTTCGTGAAATGAGAATATATTTGGGATTTAGTCTGGGAAGCAGAGTAATGGTCCGAGAGGATAGCATTAGTAGTCCTCACTATTACGTGAAATAGTGTGATAATAGTTTTAATGAGGACTCCTTTTGAGTTTGTATAATATCTAGTAGACAATATTTGTATTCAAACTCACGGATTTATGTCGTATTTGTACACGGCAGTTATATTAGTAAGTTGTATTTGAATTTATGTACCATGTAAGTGGCGACCCAAGATGGCCGACGATACCTAATTTTGGGGCGTCACGGTTGGTATATCGAGCTTAGGATATGATCCTGGTGAGATGTGAGATAAGAACTAGGAGGGAGAGACGGGAATTCCTTCGCTAGTATGACCTACCTAAATTTATTTGGTATTTAATTGGTCTCACGAGTATAGGGATAATATGTGATATGTTAATTAACCCTTGTTTTGTGACAAAGTGTTTGAGAATGGCATCCGAAAATCTTTGAGATAAGCAATGAAACACATGAGAGTGTTGATACAACTCAAACAAAAGGTAACGACCAACAACACGATAATATTCATTTGTTGGCACCCGGCTATCGAATAATGATAACCATCGGGGAAATTATCATGCTAAGAATGGTAACCACTTTGGTGGTAATCATGGCAAAGATAATAGAAGTGGAAATTGCAAGAAGAGAAGGTCATTTAGCCCAATTTTGTTGTGCACCAAAGTCAAGTCTAGCTGGGACGGTGGCACCAAAGGTGAATGTGGACAAAACAAAGTCGTTGGTTTTAGGAAGTGCATTTTTCATGACTTCAAAAAAGCGAGTAAACCGAACGGTTAGCACAAAGTTAGTTAATTATAAATTCATAAGTCTATACCTTATAAGATACCGGTTCTACCCATTATTTTATCTCTCTTGCTTGCGTTCAACGTTTAAATTTGACTCCGGAGAAGTTAGACTTTGACTTATTGGTTGAAACTTCGTTAGTAGGAGCCTTCGTTACCGCTACTATTTTTAAATCTTGTTTGATTCAAATAAACACTTTCACGTTACCTGTCGATCTTATCTTTTTGAAAATACTTGCATTTGATGTGATTTTAAGAATCAATTGGTTAACTACTCATCATGCTTTTCGTAAGGTTGTTAGCTTTTATATTCATAACCAACTTATTGTGCGAATTCAAGTAACCAAACTACTAAAGTCAATTATTGTCATATCAAGCCATAAGTAAAGAGCCCCGAACCTTTCGTTGTTGACTTCCTTGTGTGGAATGCACCGAAGCCAGACTTTCTGTAGGCGACATCGTGAATAAAGATGGCAAGTTTATAGGTATCATTGTGAGGTGCTATCTAGGTTAAGGGATAGAAGTCACAGTTGGTATCAATGTGACGTACTATCCAAGTCTTGGATGAGAGTCACAGTTTTGAATGATATTTCTATTATTAATAAATTTCCTGGCGTATTCTTGAAGACTTCTTAGCCTACTTAGAGCGTGAAATCGAATTTTGTATTGACCCCAGTACAAAAACCCATTTCTTAAACCCTCAAATATTTCTTCAACTAAAAGGATCTGTTTACGTGGATTATGATGAAAGTCATAATAAAAGTATAGAACTGATGAAAATCATGGGTATATGAAGTATTAGTAAGTTTTATGATGAGTTATGTTGGTTAGTATGTGAAAACATGAAAGTTTCTTAGAAATCACAAAGAGTTGAAAATCAGATTTTGGTGAAAATTGTAACATGAAATTCAATTGACCATATCTCCTATTATATTTTGAATTTTTGAGTGTGGTCAAGTCCTAGAGTTAGATCTATGCGTTACCTAACTAATCCAAGTGGAATTACTGGAAAAGGTGTTGTAGATTTTTGTGTGGACTGATTTTAGCAAAGGAGGACAAAGCTGCAAAAACTGAAAAAGCTGCTGCCATAATTTTAGAGGGGCTGTTTTGGCCAATTAAATTATGAGAAAAATTATGGCCTTTTGGGACATGAAGGTATATGATATAAAGTACCTCCTGTCCAAAAATGAGCTCATTCTGACTTAAAATGAGCAAGTTATGAGTATTTCAATATTTAGGTTTTTCCGACGAAAAATGCTATAACCGGAGTTCTATAACTCCGATGACCATGAAATTTAAACTGGAGGCTCACATTAACATGTGTAAGGTCCTGCCAAGATTTGGGAATTTCTGGAGTTAACATTGAGGTAGCTAATTTCTTAAGGAATTAATTAGAAATTGATTTTTGAAAAATAGTAAATGAATTTTAAAAATTCCGAGAAAAATATATTTTCATTATGGGACTATATTATGCTAAATCCCAGAAAAGAAATATTTTTGGGACTGATTTGGTATTTTTCATGAAAATAGTTTAGTTACGAACATATGAGTTAAATATGTTATGTGAAGTAACAAAGTTGAAAATAGGATTTTATGGCTAGAGAATCCTATATAGAGTATATGCATATTTTTTGATGAGGATTTGATCATTGGTGATGATATCTTATGAGTATGGCATTTTGAATGATTAAATGCATTATATGGTAAAGCGTAAACAATTGAAATAAATTGTTTATAAATTTAAGAAGTGATTAAAATATTGTTATAATATTAATGATATTAGATTATGAGATTATTAAGTGATTGATAACATGGGGATATTCTTGAATCTGGATAAATTATATTATAAATGTTTAATATTTATCCTTTATCTCATTTGATTGATTCTTTATATCATTATCCTCACGCTTATATTATGTTAAAAGTCATACGTGGCTGTAGTGCATAGAAGGACTTGGTATGATTATGACCGTGGATTGTTTGGTATAATCATAACCGTAATTGAAAACACGATTATCTTTGGCAGTAGTGCATGGATAATTTGTGGTCGTGATATTAATGAATACACGATTATCTTTGGTAGTAGTGCATGGATAATTCGTGGTGCGTGATACTAATGAATATCATTGGCACGTAGTGCGGGGATGATTCGATGATATGAATTAGTTATTGAAATGAGTCAAAGAATGAAATATTAATTCATGGATGTGGTAAAAGTCATCTTTGTCAGTAGTGCATTGATAGACTTGGTATGATTATGACCAAGGATTATTCGGTATAATCATGGATCAGAATTGAAAAAACACGAATATCCTTGGCCAAGAAGTGCATATAATAATTCGTGGTCGTGATACTATTAAGTTGCGTCTTAGCATTATTGGTTTTACAGTTGTATATCTTTAGCCTGTAGTGCAAAGATGAATTGTTAATAAATATCTTTGGCCTGTAGTGCAAAGATGAATTGTTAATGAATATCTTTGGCCGGATTGCAAAGATGAATTTAATGTTTTCAACGATAAAGGTATTCAAGGTATCCTCGCCTCTTTATCATACCAGGTACGTACCCTTATTTTGAGGGCGAAATTCCATAAAGAGGGGAGATTGTGAGACCCCAGATTTTATCAATAAAGATTTAAATTTTGTCGAAATAATTTTTTAATATTATGGTGTGAATTTGAGATAATATTATAGTTGTGGGTAGTATTTATAAATTTTGCAAAGTATGCAAGTGGTTATATTATATTCGATTGGTCGGGGAATATTCGGTTTAGCAGGGAATATTCGTACAACGGCTCAATCATTGGTGGACCCCATAACAGAATTATTGTCGGATTGAGAAAACGACAAAAATATTTTATTAAAATAACGGCGGAAGTTTTACCGTTGATACTGTTGAACTACTCGGTAGTAAAAGTACAGTAATACGTGTGGTTGCATAGTAGCACACGGTATTGATTATTGATGCTTATGTGAGAAGTCACTCAGTTTGATTCCATTATTGTCGATTAATAATATGAATTATTATAGCGATAATGACGCGTTTTGTTTTATTCAGTATTATTAACGTAATAAAAGCGAAACATCTTTTATATAAAGCGAGAATACTTTATTAAAGTTATTCTATAAATAGAATATATTATATTTTATTATGCATAACTCGTGTATCATGGAATCCCCTATACTTGGTGATCTTCTTACGTTATTCCATTCTTTATTATTACATTTGGAATATCACATGCGTGTGTTTTACACCGGACCGGTTCCATTGTTTATTATCAGTATTTAATATTACATTGGAATATATCACATGCGTGTGTTTTACGGACTGGTTCCATTGTTTATTATTCAACATTTATTATTCTGTTGGATCATCCTGTCGGTGTGAATTTCACCTAACCTGGTTCCGTTATTATTATTCTATTGGAATAACCTGTCTATGCGAAGTACCGCATGCATGGTGATTTCTTTTGTTATTCCATTCTTTATTATACCCAATTGGTTAAAACTTTGACTTCTATACTCCATGAAATTAGTAGAATATCTTTGATATTTGCGTTTCATCCGATATCTTTTCATGGAAATATTCTTCCGATTATTCTTGAATTTTACTATACAAAAACAGATTATCATGTTGACGATTTGGACGTTCTTAATTCTCGGATAAAATAATTCTTGAACTTGTTTTATTGAATTATTATGTCATTGTCATCATCCTCATGTTATAATATGTTATCTTTGGCTTACGTGCATAGATGAACTTAGTATGATTATGACCGAGGATCATTCGGTATAATCATGGCTTGTTATAAATGATGTGATAAAAGTCCTCAAAGGGCTGTAATGCGTTGATGGATAGTTTTTGGTATGATTATGATCGGGGTGATTCGGTAAGAGTCATGACCATTGATAATTTGATGAAAATCCTTAACCGTAGTGCATGAGGATGATCGATATTGTGGTTTATTCATTAAAGCGAGTCTTAGTGATAAAATTGATGAAAACCTTTTAAAACCTAAAAGATAGTAGACTTTATTTTCTACTTGACTCTTTTAATGGATTCAGATATTCCGCCATGATTAAACCGGTTGTCTATTATATTTTATCGGTTTAACATTGTTGAAGACTAATGATAATTTATTCGCATTATCTTAGTCATAATATTTCTTCTTGGGCTAGTTGAGCTCACCCTTTCTTTCACCTTTGTTCTCTTGAAATGAGAATATAGTCGGGACGAGTCGGGGAGCGGAGTAATGGTCGAGAGGATAGCATTAGTAGTCCTCACTATTACGTGAAATAGTGTGATAATAGTTTTAATGAGGACTCCTTTTGAGTTTGTATAATATCTAGTAGACAATATTTGTATTCAAACTCATAGTTTATGTCGTATTGTACACGACAGTTATATTAGTAAGTTGTATTTGAATTTATGTACCATGTAAGTGGCGACCCAAGATGGCTGACGTATACCTAATTTTGGGGGCGTCACATAAGTTCTCATCTCATCTACACTGTCATCACAATGAGTTAGATCGGTTGCCAGTTTCGTGTATACCTTCGCTCTCTAAAGGAATTGTTTAGCCCAGCTCCCATATGTCAACCATCAAAGGTTACGATTATACCACAACCTAAACTTATCTTAACTTATTCGAAACATTAAACTATAATGTTCGTTAAGTCAATTTCTTATTCCTTATGGCTTTTTCTGGAAACTAAATGCCATACCTCAGGATTTATTCCTTATCCGACTCACATTAGACTTTCATTAATCTTATTACCGTTCGTTACGACTTTCTTGATAATTTATATCTTACTTAATACTTTCGTTATTCATTACATGAACCCCACGTTCATTACTCGTTCTTAATGTCGAAGCCATACCATTCGTTGTATGCTAAGACCAATCGTTCATCGCAACAACGTTGCGTTCACAGCGTCTATACGTTTTACACTTATCTCTCATTACCATAACATAACATCGAAATGTCATTCATTACCCTCGTTACTCAACATCTAAGGAATCACAATCATAACAATCCCCCACATTCGTTTATCGCGACTACGGTCCATGGATATCGATTCCGTAACCCGCGTTTACATTCTTTATCTTTTAATCTCGTTTAGTCTTTCCGTTCAACCTTTACTAAAGGTTTAATTTACTTGTTTAAGTGTTACATTCAATGAACTACACGTTCATTTGCTTTGATTACACTTTCCCCAAGATTTGAGCAATTAAAAGCTCATCATTTGGGCTTTTTCCCGCACCAAACAATGCGCTTAGGTTCTCTTCACTATTTTTCGTCTTTGCAGCGCTTACTAGCATCGCGACACCACCTCTCGTGTTAAAGCTCGTATTTGCCAAGACAAGTTTCTAGTGCTTAATTCCCGATTCTGCATCGCTGGGCGCCACCTTCTAAAGCATGGTCGTTGTGGCACCAAGCCCTAATTCTTGAAAAAAATTTCTAAGTGTTAAATTATTTTGAGACGCTTACTTCCCGATCTCATAACTTATTCGTTATAACTCGGAACGAGATCGTTCCAAAGCCATTCTCTTCCTTATCTTACGTAATTAAATCCCCCTCGGACAAAACTTCGTTCTGAATCCATTAACATGTCATTCAATTGGCTTAATCTTTGTCCTTTGTTCATTTTATGTTATTAACGTTCTTCATTCGTTCGTCCGTAATTCGGTCCTCCGAACTCGGAACTCATTCGTTCTTGAGTCCATGACTCATGTTTTCTACGTTCTCTTACATTCTTATGAAACTCTACACCTTTGGGTTCATTTACACACTTTCTAATTCTCGTTCGTCTTTTACAAAATTTTTGCCATAACTTCGTTATAGCTACGTTTTAATCCATTTTTCATGAACGTTTCTACTGTTCCTAACCAAGCAATAAGCATCTATCTAATATGCGATGGTTTTAAACTTTTCCATCAACAATAATTATACTACGATGGTTTTAAATTTGTCCATCAACAACGTTCTTCGTATTCTTCACGTGTTCTTCGCGTTCTTCTTTCGTTCTTCATTTTTAATCGATATTTTGATTACAATTTCACTTTTTCTTGGAATTTGATGTTATAAAACACCATTCCTTACTAATTTCACTGAATTGTTCATATGATTCATTCGGATTGCTCAAATTCATTACGAAACTTATACTTCCTTAAGAAATTTATAATGTAAACTTTAAATTCTTATTTCTTCATTTTCTCATGGTTTCAACCATATGAAATCATTCCTAACATCTTTTACTTCTTATTCTCATTAAGTTATGTTTTTAACATATGAAGCTTAAAGAAAATCTTAATTAGAAGTTAGGTTTTAATACATTTCTTCTTTATTCTTCTTTCTCTAGACAAAGCCAGTGATTCGCTAGCTTTTCTATTTCACGATCACCTTTGATCTGAGCATCCATGCTCATTCTCTTCCTTCTTCTTCTTCTCCAAGCTCTCAATCTCTCTCCCTCTTTCAATGTGTTGGTTGATTTTTCAAAAAAATCAACTAACACTTTTCTTATATAGATTTACTTTTTCCACCTCCTTACTAATCTCCTTACTATTCATGAAGCTTCCCTTGGAAGATTCGTGCTTCCGTCTTACAGAATTCGTTCGACAGTTCAAAAACTGCGATTCTCGAAATCCAAATATTTTTGGATATTTCGTCTTTCCTTTACCGATTAACTTTTATGTATTATTCGGATCTCCAAAAAACTAAAAAACATTTTTTGATGTTAAGCGTTTTCCTTCACGTTTTTCCTCTAACGTAGTTAAACAAATAAAAAGTACATAACAATACTTTTCATCATTTTTATTTTCTCCGATTTCTGCACGTTTTTTGAGAAAAACTTATCGGCTTACTTAACTTTTCACGATATATTATTGTCAAATCTTTCGATGGAATGTCATTTCGACATACCAAACTCTTGAAAAGGCTTAGGTTATTCAAACCCTAACTCTTAGAGTTTTGTCGGGTGAATAGTGCCTATTTTGTCTTTTTTTCCGAAAATATTTTGTTCACGAATTTTTTTTATCTTTGTCTTGAAAATTCTTACTTGTTCAGTCTAGCTCGTAGCCAGAATCCTCCCAATTTATAATCATCCTAGGTTCTAGAACGATTAATAAACATATAACACATAATATTATTATAAAAAATATATTTTATTAATAACTAATTCTTTAAATATTAAATTCTGAACAATCCAGATTCTTCGGGTTGTTACAAAACATCATTCTACGATCCAGCATGTACCAAGGTAAGTCCTCGAACTAAATTAGATAGTATATAACTCGATCCCGAGCTTTGTTAACCGTAGTGTTGAATGTACAATCCATCTCCACCATTTTGACCTTCTTTGCTTGTACTTTTTCCCCGGCTACATCTGCTCGCTGGGAAGCCTCCTCATAAGAATCTTCAGCTCTAGCTCATTTGGCGGATTCCTCTCTCAGATCATCCTTCAGCTTTACAACCTCTGCCACCAGCTCCTCATTGTCACCCTCTAAGTGAACTAATTTCCACTCCACATTTCCAAGACGTGCATTAAGTGTGACGCCCTCAAATTCGGGTATCTTCCAACCCGACATATGGTGCTACACGATACTCATAATCATATAATTATTCCATTGAAACCACAACACAATGAATGTATTAACTATCTTTTTATTACAATCATACAAAAATCCTTTCCCAGGTTCATAAACTGATTACATCATTTGTTGTTCATAAGTATAATACATACAACCATACTAGTCTATTACAAGATATTTATCTATCCATCTTATCCTTGCCTTTATCTCTCTTAGAATTCTCAGTAAATTCGGCTTTAGCTGCAATCATATAATTCATGCAAGAAATGAGCACAACTAGCTCAGCAAGTCTAACAAAGTATAATGTCAATACAACATTCGTGATTTATATGATTATTTTCCATAACTAAACAAATAGTCATGAAGTACTATGAAACATTGACTAACACTTTTCAATTCATAACATCAATTCCAAAGTATATAATAGCTTAGGAATTCTGAACCGGTCAAAAGACCATGAACATACTCTTTCCGTTTTCATACATGAAAAGGACATCACAACACTAAGGCTGTACATCCGACATTTCTTACGAGCACTTCTAGGTGATCTGCCTATAGTACTCTATGTTGATCAACATTCATCCATTAAACGTGTTTACGTTTAAGATTTGGCAAACTCGCGTGCCCATCGAATAAACGATGAAAAATACTTTTGTTTGTTCATAGACAAACTTACCTTTGAATCCGTACCAAATACTTAGCATAGAATATCGTTATCATTTCTATATAAGAAGACATGTACAAAATTCAATCTAACTCTTAAGAATAGTCGAGCTGAGTTAAAACTGGCATTGACCCTTTCTTTAAAACCATTCATGCATTTCATAGCATGAACCATAGAAAACTTGGCTAACACGAAGGTTAGACAAGCGTTAAGAAAACTTGCCTTCAAGCGTCTTCGAATAAAATATTCAACAGTTCTCAATCTTTACAGAATCTACATGATATATTCACAAAACACACTATAATTAGCTACCAAACAATCAATCACATTATTTCTACCAACTTCTTTCTCTTCTATATTTTAGTTGACTTTATTTCATTAATAATGTCAATTCGACTTACTACCCTTCATCACGGCTTGTTAACGTTCTTACGTTACTAACTAAAACTCTATCATCATTGGTGAAGTACCAACGTTGAATATCGTTCACGGTTTACTTATTTACACTCCGCATTCTTCGTTTACTTACTAAAAACTTCTGTTTGATTCCTAAGTTCATCAGAATATATGTTAATATATGTAACATAGGAATGGTTTTAGTATGTACATTAAGTATATAAACTTGGCTTATAGCGGTCTTGAAATATTTGAGTTCATACCTAACTTGCCCAACATTTTCCCTGTCTTGGCGCTGCGGCGCCGGCTTTAGGCCTAATATTGGCGCTACGACGCCACTCCTCCGTAGCTCCTACTACTGTGCATGGCTCTGCGGTGCACCCTAGCAAGCTTTGTCTGGTGCTGCGGTACCAGACTTCAGTCCCAGAAATTTTTGACAGTTAAAACTTTTGATGAACTTCCTGGGCTCATAACTTCTTCATTATAAGTTTGAATTGGTTCGTTCAAAAGCCCTCAGCTCCCATTTTACATACTTTAAGTGTTTATATAAGAATTTTTTATTTATGAATCCATTAACTCAGAATTCACTTTTAAGTTCATTATCGAGCGTTCATTTATTGTTCTTGAGCGTTCAATCTAAGTCAAAATTCGATGATTCTTGAGTCCACAACTCTTGAATACCTTATCTCACGTGTTAACATTGAAAACCAATGTTTCCAAGTCACACGACAACTTTTGACTACTAATCCAGAATTTTTACGTTTTTGACGTTTAACGTCTAATTCCGTAAAATTGGCCATAACATCGTTACTCGTGTTTTATATGCCAAATCAAATGGAACAACTCCATTGATTCCTTATCTACATCCTAACAAAGCAAGATGCACATATCCTAATAGTGATGGTTTTCAATTTGTCCATCAACAACCATGTTATCATTCAATGGTTCTTACGGTTTAGATTTACGTAAACCCTTACAATTTCTATTTATACATGACTTATCAATTCTTTAATCATTAAAAGCCATCCTTATTCCTCCATAAGAGGCATGCTCCACCAATCTATGATTCTTTATGACAAAGAAATCAAAAGGATGGAAAGTTAACGATTACGAAATTTTACCTTTTCGTTCTTCAAGTTCTTGGTAAAACTTCTTATTGTTTGCTTCAAAGTAAGATGATTACTTGCTTTTAGCTCTTTCTCTCACTTAATATAAGTTGGAAAATTCTTGTAAAACAACTAATGAACAACATAAACTTGCTTTTATAGAAAAACCAAATGGAGGGCATAATGGTCATCCTTCTCAACCTCCTTAATATTCAAGTCTTAGCCACCAAGTAATCACTTTACTTGGTGGCCAAGTGGCCGGACCACAAGGTCCATGGGTCATCCCCATCGGTTGCCCCACGGGTTTTACCCATCCGGTGACCCATCGGTTCGATCCGCGATTCTGTTTCTTGGATCGGGCTTAATTAAACTTAACATCGGGCCTTAACTTGGGCTTGATTACATAATTCATTATGCTTGATATAATCCAAGTCCAATTGGATTATACAAAGTCTTTAAACTCTAAGCCCAATAAAAACCAATTGTATAATTCACGTATTCTCTTCGTATAGTACTCGTACAATAATCGTATTGTACGTCATATTAAATCTTCATACTATACTCGTATACTAAATAGTATCACACTCGTATATCATACACATAATCATCTTAATCATTATACGTATTTCATTTCCTTCTCGGAAATCATTTTTCCCAACCCTTAGGTTTTAAGTCCGCATGCGAAAACTTTGTTTGCCATAACTGAAATATTATTGAATATTCCATCTCATCCTCGTATTCTATCATTACGCGTTTCTCAGAATTTCAAACTTAATTCCTGAGAAGAAATGAATGAATAGTGTTTTTACAAAAATTTCTTGGAAAACTTTTATTTTCATCTTGGAACTTCAAAACAATTAATTCTAGCACATAGCCAGAATTCTAACCACATCCGCACATCCTAGGTCATAGAACGACCTTCACATAGCTTACTCACATAAAGAATCAATTAAATTCATTTAATATACATAATCAAATAAAAATTTAATTCTCATATAACTCAAACTTTCTCGGGCGTTACATTCTCCCCCCTTATAAGGATTCTGTCCCCAAAATCTCGCTATAATAACATAAACAAATGAGGAAAATTTTCTTTCATTTTACTTTTGAGTTCCCACGTTTCTTCTTCAGCATTGTGGTTTCTCCAAATCACCTTCACTGAAGGTATTATCTTATTTCTCAAAGCTTGTTCCTTCCTATCAACAATTTGAACTGGAAGTTCTTCATATGATAAATCTTTTTCTACCTGAATAGATTCATACTCTATTACGTGCTTATAGTCTGGTTTATAGGGACACAACACAGACACGTGAAACACATTGTGTATACGTTCCATTTCTGGAGGTAAAGCTACTTCATAAGCTACCTCTCCTACCTTTCTTAAAATTTCAAAAGGTCCTATAAACCTTGGACTTAACTTCCCTTTCTTCCCAAAATGTATCTTTCCTTTCCAAGGCGATACGTTCAAAAATACATAAGACCCTACTTCAAATTCCCTCTTCTCTCGGTGAGGATCAACATACTTCTTCTGCCTATCTTGAGCCGCTACCAATCGAGTACGTATTAGCTTTACCATATATGTCGTCTGTTGTACCATCTCAGGTCCCAACAATTGACGTTCACCTACTTCATCCCAACATAGTGGAGTTCTACACTTCATTCCATACAAAGCTTCGTAAGGCGGCATGCCTATACTAGCGTGAAAACTATTGTTGTACGCAAATTCTACCAAAGGTAGATGTTCATCCCAACTCCCTTTAAAATCCATAACGCAAGATCTTAACATATCTTCAAGCGTTTGAATTGTCCGCCCACTTTGTCCATCCGTCTGAGGTTGATACGCCGTACTCAATCTCAACTGCGTTCCCATTTGCTCTTCCAAACTCCTCCAAAAGTTCGATGTGAATCGTGGATCACGATCTGACACTGTGACAACCCGAATTTTTATAAGTTATTAAAATAGGAATTTAATAATTAAAATTCTTATTATGAGATGTTTTGAGTTTGAGTATGAAATACTATAATTTGATTATTATGCCTTATTGGCAATGGAATTGTTATGAATTAAATTTCATAAATATTGAGAGTAATTCACTTAATTAAAATAGTGAATTAATGTAAATATATTTATTTTTGAGAGGTAATGTGTTACATGTAAATGTAATATGTTAATGTAATTTAATTGTGAATTTTATAAATAGTTAAGATAATTATATCGTAAAATAAATATTTTAGTTGAGATATTTATTTTATAAAGTAAATATTTGATGGGAATTATTTTGGAATAATTTATTCATGTATGATAATATTAAGTTAATTGATGATAAACAATTTTATAATCGGTGCGTATTTTATTACGCTAATGGAATGTAAGGCTCTAATTTAATTAAATAATTAAATTAGAGGATGAATAATTTATTAAATAAATTTATTATAATGATAAGGAGTGATTTGATAAATTAAGTTATTAATAAACACAATGTAACTTAATATGAAATTATAAGATTAGGTTTGGTTATGTGTGACAAATGTACCATATAATAGAGGAGTATTAAAATAAATTGAAAAAGGAGATTTTGGGTGCTAGCCAAACATGGCTTAGTGACCCTTTGTTATTGTAACTGAAGAACCCATAATGTATACGCATTATGTTTATATCAGTTATATTGATATACGTGTTTTGTTCCTAAAGCCTAAGAACAGAGAAAACAAAGAATAGGAGAGAAATTGAGAGAGAAAGAGAAGAAATCCTTTGTTAAATTGAAAAAAGGGTGATTGTGAGAATCAAAGAAGGAAGAGGAAGGATAATCAAGCTATTCTCATCCTCTAATTAAACTTATGGAGAAATTAAAAAGGTAATATTATAGCCCTAGTTCTTAGTTGTGTTTTATCAAAACTTCTTCTCTTTAATTGGTTATGATGCATGATTTGAGTAAAGAATTGGTTTATAAAGATTATTGGGTATGTATAATCTGTTAACCATCATATATGATTGATACTTGTTTGTCAAATTCATGAGAATTGGGATTGTAGGAAGGAATTGTAAAAACAATGTTTATGTTTATAGGATATGGCTTAGAAAGTACAAAATTTCATGATCAATACTTGCTATAATCTGTAAATTGGTATTGGATTATGTTAGTATATGAAGAAAAGAAAACGATGTAGTTTAAATTGTGTTAATTGGTTAAGAAACGAAGCCGTGGAGATCGAATTCGCTAAATATGTTTAAAACATGAAAATATAGCATGAACATTGAATTGGAACCCTTAAATTGACGTGTAAAAGTTTTTGAAATGTTAAAATTATTCTTTAGATGAGTAGTTCAGTGTTTCACGAGTTCATAGAATCGAAAACCAACTATTTCCGACTTAAAACGAAGAAGTTATGAAGGTTTGAAGTAAAAACATTACAAAATCAGAATCAAGGTGAGCGTATGCGTCTACGCCAAGATCCGCATGAGAGAACGCAGGCGATGCAGCTATACTCTGCCATGTCACACAGGCGAGCAGAATCTATGAAGGAGTTGGGCGCGGCTGCACGCCTAGTGTGCAAGGTGTGACTACTTTGACCTGTTTTGGTAAAACGGTCATAACGTTTTAATATGAACTCTGATTGAGGTGATTCAAGATGATCCGAAACGAGGACGAATAGAAATACAGTTTTTTTTCTTTAAGTTTTTTAATTTGAGGTCTTTAGGAAGGGTCAAAATGGTCATTTGTAGGACTGTTATGTTTTTGGAGGCAATTAGATGGCGTCGGGCATGCACGTATGCAAGTGTAATGCTCTTGACGATAAGAGATGTTATTCTAAGTTATTGAACATGAATATTAGGAAGTATAATGATGCTTAACATTAATAAATGATATATTAGATAAGTTGTATTCGCATACTAAGCACACACACGAGAGACAAATTGGGCGTGTGATGAATAAATGTCGAAACGTCGTGATAAGTGATAATGAACGTAAAAAGTATTTTAAATCAAATGAAATGAATATTTTAAGATATTGAATAGTGTTAATATAAAACCAATAATTAGTCCTTGTGACGCCTCCAAATTCGGACCTCCACTTGGTCACTCTAATTCGGTTCATCACGTTTTCATGGTAAAACCATAATAACTAAAATAACGCATACACAACGGAAAATCTACTTTAGAATAATATACAATGATTTATTATAATTATTCCCCCAAGTCTCTCAACCTACAGTGCTTAATAGATTACATAATAATATCTAATAAAGACTTATTACATGATCATACTTAAGCTTAAATATAGTCCACAAATAATCTTAACATAACATAATAGCTTTAAACATAAAAGGACAAGCTAGTCGGTAGCCTTTCCCTTGCCCTTGTCTGCTCCAGAGACACCTCCCTATTCTTCCTTAACTGAAAGGATTTAAATAAGCAAGGATGAGCACAAATTGCCCAGCAAGTAATATACAACAAGAGTGTAGGATATAATATAACAAGGTTTAAAATATCGAAGGGTTATTTTTAAGATAGTTCAAAGTGTCAGAATAACATCATGAATAAGGGATATGACAATTCAATAAAAATCAACAGATATATATGATTTCAACGGCTAACAATGTATCCAACTGGATAAGCAATTTATACTGAGCAGTCACTAAGGACCATTGAACTTTCACTAGAGTTACCAATATTAAAACTGATAACCCAAAAATATCAAGTAGTATAGATGATCAGTCTACAATACTTTACGTTATGCATAACACCACAATAATATTTATTCATGTGTTGGGGTTTCCAACAACATACGCTCCCCTTACCAAAAGGGTTGTCCAACTCAATTTTCAAGATTTCCGCACCAATTAAATGGCAAATCAACACTTTCACAATATTCAAGGACAATACCAATTTCAACATGAATAATAGCTTTCACAAGGGTTTAACATACTAGCTCATTTGAACGAGAAAGTAATGTAACTTGTATTCAAAAGGAATAAGCTTACGGTATTTGTCGAATAAAATAATGCAATGATATTGCACAACAGTAATAGTAGGGTTTGGATACTTGCCTCAAGCGCAGTTTACCTAAATACCGCTTAACAATACTCTTTCAAATCCTAACATAATGTACATAAGATAATCATTAGCTAAATGTGCTCATGCTTGATATGTAAGTTTAATTTCATACTTAAACATATAACTTAGTTGTATACTCTTCACATACTCCATTTCATACCTTACGTACTTATTGTTAGGTTTGTAATATTCAAGAACGCAATCAAATTGCATAAAAGTGCGGAAGCGTGTAAAAATCAGAGTTTAAAAAATTTACAAACCATATACCCGGATCACCCTTTATGCACAATTATTAATTAAACGAAAAGATAAAGAATAAAATCATACCCTTGAAGATCGAGCTTCCTCAGGTACAAGTTCACCTCCAAATCCTTTCGCGTTCAACTTGAATCCACCGGGTTTGATTCCTTCCTTTGATCAACGTTAGCCACCCATATGTTTGGCCTCTAGAGGTGATCCACCAAGGAAAAATAAAGATTCAAGAAGAAGGGGTATTGGCTCAACCCTAGTTTTCTATCTCTATAGAAAAGGGGGCGTACTTTCCAACTATTGGAATTACGTATGTTGTAAAAGTCAACAACCACCTCACCCATAATAAGACTCCTCTTATTTATAGATGTGGGCAACCCACCTTAACAATTAAGGAATTGGGATTTATTTAATTAATTAAATTCTTTTAATTAATTAAGCTCCCTAATCTTATTAGGGATAATTAATTAAACTCCTTTAACTAATTTTCCTTCCTAATCCAATTAGGAATAAATGAGAGTACTTATATTAAATTAATTCCTAAACTCTTTTAGAAATTAAAATAATAATAATTGTAATAATATTAATAAGACTCCTCTTATTAATTTATATTTAATATTTCTAAAATATTAAATAATAAATATTAAGCTATTTAATTTATTCTATCACCATAGATTAAATTAAATATACATAACATATTATTACGATTATGCCATTAACTTCTTAAATAATTATTCTTCCTTTTATGGTGTGACCCTTTAGGTTCTCCATATTAAACCTAGGTTGTGAATAAATCAATTAGAACAATTTAATCTTATTTAAATAAATAAATTAAATAATTAATTTATTTAAATAAATAATATTTATTCTACAATAGGGATAAGCCTCCCTAGCGATCAACGACTTTCCAGATAATATAGATTTCAACATTAATCATTAAAGAACCTTTGAGTAAATAGTTACCTGATAATTCAATCCTTCCACCATACAATGTCCCAATTAAATATAAGACATGGAATTCTTTGTCAAGTCTTATTTTATTTAATTATATGTATTTCGATCCTTAAATGCACAACTCAAATAATACAAATTAGAAACTCCTTTCTAATTTCATTCATATATTGGCCAAGGACTCTTGGGTTGTCATTTATCGAATCACATAGGACATTTCTCTTCTTTTATTAGAAGTGGTAGATTCTTTATTGATCATACATTATCTCCATGTACAACTTATTATACCCAAGCATACCCTTTGATATACCCTAAGGGTCTTAAGGAATAAGTCAAAGTATAACTCATCATACACAAGATACTATGATGATCTCAAGTCCAAGGATCACTTGTACTACTATCACTACAGAATTCCTATTGATGACAAGTAAAACTCCATTAGGTATTCCTTAGCGAGCCACGTTCAGTGAACTTATTCTCTAATAAGCACCTACATACTTGCTTTAGTGTCTCCACACAAATGATCATGAGATCAATCATCCTCATCCAATGAGCAAACAACGTATGTACCAATCTATCCGGATTCACTAATCCCCAATTTAGTAATCCAACAATTGGGAACTATTTTAGTTTTAAGCTTTCTAAGAATTTAGATCTCATTAGAATGATCATCATCATTATTCTAAAAACATTGCTTAAAACTATGGGTTTATCATATATTATAAAACAACATCATGTAGATAATTAAAAGCCTTTAATAAATTAATACCTTTTATTAATAAATGAATAAGATTGTTACAAAGTATATGCTTTATCATCAAACATGATTGGCTTGTGTGCATATTACTTTCAATCTCCCACTTGCACTAAAGCCAATCGTCATTGTATCTTATACTCTTCTTCTCTAAGTGACGACTATCCTGCTGTTGGATAAGCTTTAGTTAATGGATATGTAATGTTGTTCTTGATAGTCCACCATCTCTATAGTGATTTCCCATCTTTCAATGATTCTTATAATCAAATGAAAGTGCCACAACACATGTTTAGATCCAAGATGAGACTTAGGAACTATTCCTAGTTCTGTAATGAACTTTTAATCCAAACAATCAACTTGCGACTTCATTTATAGTTATATACTTTGTCTTTATCACTAAACCAACAACTCTTTTCTTTGTTTGGAACCTTTCCAATTCATCGCACCCTTTATTCAAGATAACGCTTTACCTTAAAGTGGTTTTTTTCGTCATTTTGGTGCATCTCGAAAAACTTGAGTCCATTAAGCCCTCTAGTTTTAATTTAGACCCACCATGAATATGATCACATCCTTAGTCTTGGGTTAAGCACTTTAAGATGTTTTTCACCGACTCATAGTGAACTTCTCCATAATATGGTGATCAACATCGGGTCTCAGTATATTTCATTGCATACATGATTGTCACTCATGCGACCTCTCTTTCGTGGAGTGCGTGGGGACTATTAAGAGAGATACACTCCATAGCTCATCGAATGAGACATCTCTTGGAGTTTGCCATGCTAAACGACTTTAGCATCAAATTAATATACCTTCCTTGGGTTAAGTCGAGCATCATCTTAAATCTATCTATATAGATTTATATCCCCAATTAAGATACTCTTCCCAAATCATTCGTAGAGGAATGTTTGACAACTTTATCTTTCTTGATTGTAGCATTGGTATGTTATTCCTCATCCATAGTATATCAACATATAATACTAGAAATTTCACGACGCTCCCACTGACCCTTTTGTACACACTAGAACTCTTACCTCATCGTATGTAACTCTGGATCATCTTCTTCTATGATGCGTACCTCATCATCATCATCCATGATGAATCCATACCTCCGGTATCTTCAAGATTATTCGATTTACGATTTGGTTGTGGTACAATAGGTTCATCTACTGAGTTCCTCTTATTTGACTTATAGTATTTTGTGGTTCTTGAACTCTTCAAGATCTATTATCCTCCCACTAGCCCCTTCAATGATAAACACCTTTATCTTAGAAGGCGCCGTGTTTACAACAAACACCTTTTGCTAAGTAGAATTATAGAACATATACCCTAAACTTACTTTAGGATGTCCCACAAATCGACACTTGTCAAATCTTGTCCCAAGCTTATCCTTTGAAACCTTTTCACATAAGTTGGACAACCCCTTATCTTAACATACTTAAGATTAGGAATCCTCCCCATCCATAACTTTTATGGAGTCTTGGGGTCGGATTTTGAGGTTACCTTTTTTCATAGACATGCGACCATTTCTAGGACATGACCTAGAAGGATACTTTGGAATGTCGGTAAAATCATTATGGACCGCACTATGTCCAACAAGGTACGATTTTTCATTCGGATACATCAATCAATTATTGCAGATCGGGATGTGTCCATTATGAAAACCATTTGAGATGATCTAGAAACTTATTGCACAAGTATTTATTCCTTGATCTAATCAAAGAATTTTAATACTTTTGCCAATTTGTTTTTTCTCGAATTCTTTGAACCTTTCAAATAATTCACAATTGTATTTCAAAGAAATACACACATTCAACTCTTTGAATGATCATCTCCTTTTCTTATACTAGTTTGTTCAATTTGCAAAATAATTTTTACATAAGTCAAGTATACAAAATCCATTAAGTGATATTCTAGTCCTATACAAAACATTATTATTATAAATAGAACAACAATTGTTCTTAATTATAATACTAAAGATTTCATTGTCAACAATAAAAGCGAAATAATATTTATACAACAAAGCTGGAATACAATAACAACTTATTGACTTAATAGATTTGCCCGTAAGCATTGCTAAACTATAAGTTTCTATGGCTAATATGGCAACCTTTGTTACATTTCCTGCACATAGGATTACTTATATTTGTTTAGCTTTCTACTTTTGCTTGGTCCCTTCATAAATCTATATTTATGATAACCAAAGTCGGTATCCAATACCCAAGTAGAACCTTGACTTAAAGAAAAATTTATTTCAATCATGAACAAAAATCGTATTATGTAGAAACTTCACTAAGCTTCTTTGGTTAACCTTTGCAAGATGCTTCTCACAGTTTCCTTCCAGTGTCCAGGCTTATTGCAATAGAAGCAAACTCCTTTGCTATCCGTATCAGTTTTGTTCTTATTATCTTTTGTTTACGCCTTTCTATTTACCTTCTTTGAATCGTTCTTCTTTTCAGAAGATCCTTTGGCCCCTACCAGTAAGACTTGATCTTTCTTGGTTGGAAAGTGACTCTCAACATTTTTTAACATGTTAAGCAAATCAGCGAAGCTGATATCTAGCTTGTTCATATGAAAAATTTACAACAATTGTGAAAGGAGTCCGGGAGTGAGTGCAAGATCAAATCTTGGCTCAACTCTCCATCCATGACAAAACCAGTTGTCCTTATTGATCAATCAAATTGATTATGTTAATAACTTTTTGTCTGTACTATAGTGCCATTGGTCATTCTAGATCGGAAGAGCTCCTTAGATATCTGATATCTATCAGTCCTACTTTCCTCACCATCAACTACTTGATGTGCGGGAATATAGTAGGAGCATCCATAGTTTCATCTTTGACGTCAAGCTCGTTACTCATGGATGCGAGCATGATGCATTGAAAGCCAATTGTGCATCATTTTGCCACTTTCTAAAAGTAGCAATGTCTTCCTCGAGGCATTATCTCGCAACCATTACGAGGAATAGGCGTATTAAGGACATAAGATAGCTTTTTCAAACCATGAGAACTATTCTCAAATTCCTTAACCAATCCATTTAATCCTATCCGGTTAATTTAGCATCTAATATGCTTCGCAGATGATAGTAATTTTAGACATTGTAAAAATCTGTAAATGAATATGCAATTAACAACATTTTAACATACATTCTTTTATTAATTACCAAAATAATTTAGGTCTTGTTTTAAATTGGTATCTCCCACTATTTTCTTCAAACTATATTACCCTCACTTATATAGTTCGGCAAAATCTAATTAAAGATTTGCTAGTGAGAATAAGGATCCCATTTCAAATGTATATAGCCTTGTGGTGACACAACAAACTATATATAAATAAATAGGTAGACAACTTTTGTCAATTACATCAACTATGCAACTCCTTTTCTTTTGCCTCTTAGATTATTTTGATCAGTGGTGGCACATCCAAGAATCAAAATTATCCAAGTTAAGTCCGACCTAGCACTCCATATATTCAAAAAAGAAAAATATCATCCTTGTGGTGACACAACAAAACAATATTGTTTAATTTTCTTTATAAGCATCAAATATGATAAATTAACATCTTAAATACTTAATACTTGCCTTGTGGTGACACAACAAACTCATATTAAATATTTAATACTCTATTAATTTTATCATGCTAGAAAGCTAACGTTCGATATTCCAAATATCTTTGAACGCTTAGGATTTAATATAAAAATTGAGGGGTTTGTTATTAATTTGTCTCATCTTGTTTAGCGCGCATTTATTATATATATATATAAATATGCAAATATATTAATTAACATGCTTAAACATGTTTGCATAATATATAATATATATAGTATAAGCATGGACATATAGAATACTATATTCTACCCGGATTGATTATGGACTTTTATTCTAGTTTGGTTCACTAGAGCCACCAAGTGAACCAAAAGGTCAAACCCTGGGGTGCAAGAAATAATATTTAAATATAACTATTACATTTAAACTTAGGGCTCCATTACAAACGGGTCTTCAAGCGCTCCTTGTTTTTGATCTCTAATTTTCTAAAATTAATTCTAACTATTCCTATTACAAAACTATTTAAAATAAATAGAAACCTTGATCGTGATCGAGGGAAATACATAGGAGGGGAATAGAATTTACATTAAGAAAAATTAGAGAAGGCGAAATCTGCAGACCCATTTAATAAAACTCATACATTCATGCATCCAACTAAAATAAAATCCAATCATATTGGTCAATAGTCCATAATCAATCCCATTTATTATCATACACATCATCATATGCATCAATAAATAACATTCATCTTATGAATAATAAATATTTAATATATATATTGATATCATTTAATGGGCAAATTTAGTTAGTATAAAATCTAATTTGAATCAAAATAAACTCCTTTATTTTAATCCAAATTTAAATAAAAATAAAACTATTTTATTTTAATTTATCTAATTTTGAATAAAATAAACTATTTTACTTTAATCAAAATCTTTAATCAAAATCTTTAATCAAAATAAACTCCTTTATTTTAATTAATTATGGAATCAATTCAAGTCAAAATAAACTCCTTTATTTTGGGTAATATGAAATCTTATTTCACATCTTAAAAAACTCTTTTATTTTAATCAAAAATTTTAATCAAAATAAACTCCTTTATTTTAATTAATTATGGAATCCAATTCCATGTAAAAAAAAATATTATTAAAGGAAACACGGATTTTCTTTCCTATTCACAAATAAACTCCTTTATTTTGAATAATATGAAATCTTATTTCATATTTAAATAAACTCCTTTATTTAAGGAAACACGGATTTTCTTTCCTATTCACAAATAAACTCCTTTATTTGAATAATATGAAATCTTATTTCATATTTAAATAAACTCCTTTATTTAAGGAAACATGGAATGTCTTTCCTATTCACAAATAAACTCTTTTATTTTGAATAATATGAAATCTTATTTCATATCTAAACAAACTCCTTTATTTAAGGAAAGATGGATTTACTTCCCTATTCACAAATAAACTCCTTTATTTTAGGAAAAATAAAATCCAATTTTAACTCCAATTAGTTATTATGGAATCCAATTCCAACTCTAATTAGTTAGCATAAAATTCTAATTTTAAAATTAAAATAAATCTTTTTATTTTAATATTAAAATAAACCTTTTATTTTAAGATTAAAATAAACTTTTATTTTAAAATTAAAATTATTAAAATATTATACAATAAAATTATGCCCAATTAAATTGTTCTAAACACATATCAATATAGATATTAAATTAAAACAATTAATAATTTACATAAAGGTTTGGCTCTGATGCCACTGTTAGGTTTGTAATATTCAAGAACGCAATCAAATTGCATAAAAGTGCGGAAGCGTGTAAAAATCAGAGTTTAAAAAATTTACAAACCATATACCCGGATCACCCTTTATGCACAATTATTAATTAAACGAAAAGATAAAGAATAAAATCATACCCTTGAAGATCGAGCTTCCTCAGGTACAAGTTCACCTCCAAATCCTTTCGCGTTCAACTTGAATCCACCGGGTTTGATTCCTTCATTTGATCAACGTTAGCCACCCATATGTTTGGCCTCTAGAGGTGATCCACCAAGGAAAAATAAAGATTCAAGAAGAAGGGGTATTGGCTCAACCCTAGTTTTCTATCTCTATAGAAAAGGGGGCGTACTCTCCAATTATTGGAATTACGTATGTTGTAAAAGTCAACAACCACCTCACCCATAATAAGACTCCTCTTATTTATAGATGTGGGCAACCCACCTTAACAATTAAGGAATTGGGATTTATTTAATTAATTAAATTCTTTTAATTAATTAAGCTCCCTAATCTTATTAGGGATAATTAATTAAACTCCTTTAACTAATTTTCCTTCCTAATCCAATTAGGAATAAATGAGAGTACTTATATTAAATTAATTCCTAAACTCTTTTAGAAATTAAAATAATAATAATTGTAATAATATTAATAAGACTCCTCTTATTAATTTATATTTAATATTTCTAAAATATTAAATAATAAATATTAAGCTATTTAATTTATTCTATCACCATAGATTAAATTAAATATACATAACATATTATTACGATTATGCCATTAACTTCTTAAATAATTATTCTTCCTTTTATGGTGTGACCCTTTAGGTTCTCCATATTAAACCTAGGTTGTGAATAAATCAATTAGAACAATTCTAATCTTATTTAAATAAATAAATTAAATAATTAATTTATTTAAATAAATAATATTTATTCTCTGATAGGGATAAGCCTCCTAGCGATCAGCGACTTTCCGGATAATATAGATTTCAACATTAATCATTAAAGAACCTTTGAGTAAATAGTTACCGTACAATTCAATCCTTCCACCATACAATGTCCCAATTAAATATAAGGCATATGGAATTCTTTGTCAAGTCTTATTTTATTTAATTATATGTATTTCGATCCTTAAATGCACAACTCAAATAATACAAATTAGAAACTCCTTTCTAATTTCATTACGCCTATGGCCGAGGACTCTTTGGGTTGTCATTTATCGAATCACATAGGACATTTCTCTTCTTTATTAGAAGTGGTAGATTCTTTATTGATCATACATTATCTCCATGTACAACTTATTATACCCAAGCATACCCTTTGATATACCCTAAGGGTCTTAAGGAATAAGTCAAAGTATAACTCATCATACACAAGATACTATGATGATCTCAAGTCCAAGGATCACTTGTACTACTATCACTCACAGAATTCCTATTGATGACAAGTAAAACTCCATTAGGTATTCCTTAGCGAGCCACGTTCAGTGAACTTATTCTCTAATAAGCACCTACATACTTGCTTTAGTGTCTCCACACAAATGATCATGAGATCAATCATCCTCATCCAATGAGCAAACAACGTATGTACCAATCTATCCGGATTCACTAATCCCCAATTTAGTAATCCAACAATTGGGAACTATTTTAGTTTTAAGCTTTCTAAGAATTTAGATCTCATTAGAATGATCATCATCATTATTCTAAAAACATTGCTTAAAACTATGGGTTTATCATATATTATAAAACAGCATCATGTAGATAATTAAAAGCCTTTAATAAATTAATACCTTTTATTAATAAATGAATAAGATTGTTACAAAGTATATGCTTTATCATCAAACATGATTGGCTTGTGTGCATATTACTTTCACTTATAACACCAAATTAGTTTGTAAGTCACCATGAGAATTAATTAACATAGTCTTTAATCGTTGCTTTATAGTTTGCAAATACTTTTTGGACTTATCACTCGAAAGTCTATAATCATCATTTAACATTCGCTCAATATATTTAGCTTGCTTCTTAACACATTGGACATGTACAGGTCATATAATGCATGCTAGAGTAATAATACAAGTATGCAACTTCTACAAATTAATAGCAGAAACTGATCCTACAACAGACTGGCGCGGCTGCGTGGCTCCCAGTTCAAACCAGGACTGAGCAATTAATTGCTTGGCCTAGCTTGCACATCCTTACATACGTAACACATATTAATATGTTAATGATCCTTTTGTAGTTTCCTAGTTTAATCTAGGTCCTGTTTCGCATGATATGGTCCTAAGATAGACATCTCAACAAATTAAGTCCATTTAAGGTTATGAAATCACAAAGTCTAACATGCTTGATTGTTAAACATATAAAGTAGTCATATAACTCATATTAGGCTTGCTTGTGAGTATTCATATCACATATGTGTATTTAACATCATTTTGTTTGAAATATGCTTCATTTATTATTTCCTTAAACTATGATAACTAAGCATGGTATATATACATTTATGATACATGAGTGCTTCTAAAGGTATCATCTAACCTGCTCATAATCATCAGGATCTAACTTTTAAAGTAGCACATCAACATTCACGTTCAAAGTTTGCATTTTCATTAGCAAAGCTTACTAATAAGCCTAACATGCTCATGCTTCAATATGAAATTCATATACTTAAGTTAGTATGTCCGACATGCATTTCAAAACCATACTAACATGCTTTCAAGATCAGAATATACATTATTCAAGTTTACCATTTCTAGCTTTTCCAAAACTTGAAGTTTTCTTGAAAACTTAGCTCAAAATCATGCTAAAACAATATAACATGTTCAAAACAATATCTAAACACATGATAGGGTCAATTATAGGCTTAACCTAACTATCATAGCATGCTCAAAACAAATCAAAAACCTCAAATCATTTTCTTAGAAGCGCACCACTAATGCAACAAGCACATTATTAGCTTTATGGAAGTAGGCGGCGGTAGCGCCACTTCAAACAGATTGAAAAAAATGGCTCGCATGTTTTGAGCCTTAACACAAGAGATGCTACACCTGCAACCAAACCAGTTACCATGTTCCAAAATATGTATATCAACTCAAATAACACAATGGCATGCTATTCTACATCAATTAGCAGAGAATCCAACAATTCCAGAATTTGACAAACTTAAAACTAAGAACATAATTTTTATACCTTTGCTTTGAATTAGTTCAAAATCAGATTACTCTCTCCCACTAATTATAGCAACTAAGAAAGTAATTATCAGCAACATAGCATATGAGGTAGAGTGCTCAATTTATAGAAAACTTACTAACCATGCCAAACCATTATCCAAGAAATTAAACCAAGAGATTTTAGGATTGCATGAAGGTTATGGAGGAGTTGGTAATTGGTTGTTAGATCTCATCATGGCCACCACTCCCCCCATGATCATTAGCTAGAAAGCTTTGGAGAAGAAAAAGATTATAGGCCTTAACCTTTATGAAATCTACGTGATTGAGAAATGAGAGATAAACGGGACACTCAATTTGGGACAAACAATTTAACTCAGCATTCTTGATATACTCCTACACATCCTTACTCTTATGTTATATTTTTAATACACATCTCAACCATATAGTATAATTAAATGTCATACTTAATAATTAAGGTTTCAATGTAGTAGATGAAATATGGAAATGTAATATACATATAATCCATGTACATTTTATTACACTGGTATACTTTAATAGTTCATGGTATATTATCTCCACACATGCCCACATACATATTGCTACATAGATAATGTATTTATAACATATAGTCCCAATATATTTAGTCACAATGCTCATACAATATAGTTTTATAAGACTTAATATATATAGCCACATAAATGTCACACTACACCATATAGTATGGTTGTATATGCTCATATGCACATAACTGTCAATATAATATTATTATCTTACTGACTTACTCATTTATGTGAAGTAATTAAATCATGCACTTCCTTAATTAATTATTACCAATATCAATTAACCATTGATCAATATATTTATGGATTTTCATAATCATTACTTATCTATATAATAATCACCTATTATTAATTAATTACCAATAAATCAATATTCCACCATAACCATTATCAATTAAATAATATAAAAATTAATAATCATTAATTAATCCTCATTATCAAATAATTAATATACCACACATCAATTAACAACTAATAGTACACTACAACAACAATTGATAATTAATATTACCTAATTGCTCATTTTATAATCTCTTCGCCGATTAACATTACTATTAGTATTTGTCATCACTATGTCACACAAGGCTTTCAACGAGTTTACCACAAACTCCACATATTCTCAAGTATTCATTTATTTAATATAATTGAGTTATCTCATTTCATAGCACGAAATCGTTCATATTCAAATAAATATTTATTTTCATTAATATATTTATTTAATAATACGTGAAAATTCTCGAGTATTACATCCTCCCCCTTATAAAAATTTCGTCCCGAAATTGTTACAAGGTTACACAAACAGATGGGGATAATCCCTCATCATCCTATCTTCTAACTCCCACGTTGCCTCCTCGACATCGTTAGTTCATAAATTACTTTTTACGGAAGAAATAACTTTATTTCTTAAGGTTTCTCTTCCTATCGAGAATTTGGACATGAATTTCTTAGATGCGCTAAGTTCTTCTCCACTTGAATGGGTTCATAAGAAATCACGTGCTTGTAGTCGGGGCTTGTGCAGGTAGCAACACGAGATATGTGAAACACGTTATGGATGTGCTCCAATTCAGGTGGTAGTGCAATTTTGTACGCTACTTCGCCCACTCGTTGTAGTATCTCGAATGGTCCTATGAATCTTGGACTCAGTTTTCCTTTCTTGCCGAAATGGATTTTTCCCTTCCATGGAGATACTTTCAAGAATACAAAACTGTCGACTTCAAAATCTCGGTCTTGCCGATGTAAATATGCATACTTTTTCTGGCGATCTTGAGTAGCTACAAGTCTGGCCTTTATCACTTTCACCACATCCGCAGTTTGTTGTACTAACTCTGGTCCGAGTATTCGTCGTTCTCCGACTTCGTCCCAATATAAAGGCGTTCTGCACTTCCTTCCTTAAAGAGCTTCACACGGTGGCATGCCAATACTCGCATGGTAACTATTATTATATGCAAATTCGACTAAGGGTAAGTGGTCATCCCAATTTCCCTTGAAATCCATCACGCAAGTCCTAAGCATATCCTCTAGCGTTTGTATAGTTCGCTCACTCTGTCCGTCTGTTTGAGGATGATAAGCAGTACTCAATCTCAACTGTGTTCCCATCCTCTTTTGCAAGTTTTTCTAGAATTTTGACGTGAAACGCGGATCTCGGTCAGAAATAATCGATACCGACACTCCATGTCGTGAAACAATTTCCTTTACGTACATACTCGCTAATTGATTTAAACTGTAGTGGATCTTGATAGGTAGAAAATGTGCAGTCTTCGTAAGTCGATCCACGATGACCCAAATGACATCCAAACCTTTCTGTGTGACTGGAAGTCCTACCACGAAATCCATCGTAATATGCTCCCATTTCCACTCTGGTATTTCCAACGGTTGTAGTAAACCACTCGGTCGCTGATGCTCTGTTATCAAGGGTGTCTCAAATACTACGTGGATATCACACGGCTCCTCCTCTACTACTCGGCTAGGTCCTCCCATGTCAGTCATCCTACAATCACCAACATAAGACAACACAAACAACAACTCCATTAGAATAAACATAAGTTCATTGTATAGAATGAAGTTATATTTCATAACACGCTAAGTCTCTCAAGGAAAATTCTACATAAGTTTTATCTATAAGTTCTCCCGAGTTATAATCTAAGGACACTCGCTCCTAAGGTTTATAACTACGACTTTGATACCAACCTGTGACGCCTCTAAATTCAGACCTCCACTTGGTAACTCGAATTCGGTTCATCACGTTCTCATGGTAAAACCATAATAACTAAAATAACGCATACACAATGGAAAATCTACTTTAGAATAATATATATTGATTTATTATAATTATTCCCCCAAGTCTCGCAACCTACAGTGCTTAATAGATTACATAATAATATCTAATATAGACTTATTACATGATCATACTTAAGCTTAAACATAGTCCACAAATAATCTTAACATAAC